>CM061533.1:73501283-74069762 GCA_030545055.2 Neoaliturus tenellus | reverse complement strand
CTTTAGGAGGCAACACAAAACTAGTTTATTACTTGTATATACTGTTTAAGAATTAAAAAAAAAATCTTGTTTAAAATTTTATGGCTCAAATGTGGTTTTTATTCTCATAAAATATCCTTTACTGAGATATAAATTGTTCTTTAGTGTCTTTTTACCATTGTTCCAAAAATATTGCCGAATGTTTCGGTTAAATAAAATGAATAACAATTCATTTCAATTATTTATAATGGTTCGTTATAATGGTTCTCCAATTTGGAGATGACAGAGAGACGAGCCCTCCGCCTAGCCTCCCACCTTCCCCCATGGGCCCGTAACCACTCGGCTTACGAAGCCCATAACATCCCACCACTCCGCGACTTCCTCCTTCACCTCAACACCCGATACCTCGACAAAGCCCGCCACTCAGAAATCCTAACACCTTACTTCGACCCGTACTTCACCGACCGCCAAACCCTCACAATCCACCACCTTTCTAACCTAGACCTGCCTCCGTAACCAACCAATAACCACAAACCGCACACCCGCACAGTAACTCCATAACGACCGTAGCAAACCTCAACCCTACCCCCACTGCGTCAGGCATATCGTTTAGCAGTCTTCTGATTATTCAAAGTCCTGGTCGCAGTGGCTCCCTTCCCGCTCTGGCGCGAAAGTAGGCACCGAAAGAAAAAATAAAAAAAGCCCTACCGTAGTGTCAGAACTCCTCCCCTACCCCCTCCCCTCCTGCATGAAAGTAGGCAACCAAAGAAAAAACAAAAAAGTCCTAATGTAATGTCGGAGTCAACCGCTACGCCTAACCCCACCCCGGCACGAAAGCAGGCAACGAAAGAATAAACAAAAAAAATCCTGCCGTAGTGTCGTACCGCATCCACAAACCCTAGCCAAGGCTGAAGAGGGCAACGCCCTAAAACAGCCTCAGTGGGCTCTTCCAGCTCACTGGAACCTCACGACAAGCAGCAAGTAATGGTTCGTTTAATTATTTAACACATTGAACATACTAAACCATGCTATAAGATAATAAACCCTCACACTTAACAAAACATAATAAAGTATGATCTATAAGTCTTTTAGCGGCATAGTATGTTTTTGATTACTTTTCTAATATAGACTCAGTAGGCCTAATTAAATTTTGTATGGTAGCATACATAAAAAATACATTATTCGATCATGTGAAAGCTTTATACACCACCCTTAAGGAATAAGTGTCATTTAAAGTGAGCTATATGTAAATAAAATAAAAATAATTAACTATTAGAGAGCTATTCTTCAAACTCGTCCTAAAAAGAAAGGTCAAGTATAAACAAGTCTAGTTAGAGGCATATTTCGCTAGACACGAAGACCTTTAATATGTTATATAATATGAGAAAAACCTCACAATTTCTTTAGATTCTTCTATCTTATTTACAATTTTTTTAAGCTATGAAGAAATATTCGTGAGTCTGGTCATATCACCTTTTTTTAAATGTAGGTTCCAAATCTATTTTGTGCAAATCTTGCTCAAAACTTTAAGTATGTAAGAAGCTTTTGCATTGTTTATCTTTTCAATATTTTAAATATATTGTGTTATTGTTTTATTGTTTTTAATTTTCGACTCGGACTTCCCTTTAAGGTTAGATATTACTTAGACTACTCTATTTGAAAAAAAAAACAAACATATTTTATACTATATCTAACTTTTTTGGTATTTTTGTACCGGGCTATACTCTATTATCGTAATATTAATCAAATATATTCATTGACCAATTTTTTACTTTACCAAACTTTTAAGGTATTTTTTCTTTCGTGCACTATTTTCAGTAAAACTTTCATGCGATTTATTTACTTATTGCTAGGTCAAACATCATTAACAGCATTTTAAAAATTATACATCCATGACTTATATTATTATTACTTTAATATTATTATTAAAAACTCTTTTATCCAATTAATCACATCTTAGACTCACTATTTTTCTATGTATAAGTTTAGTTTTCGCGATTAACTCAAATCTGACTCACCGAAGGATCATTTACGCCCATCCTGTGCCTACGACTTCAAACAAAACGGATAAGTGTAAAAGGAAATGTATAGCTGATTTATTCATGAAAACTCCCTCTTGTAGTTGAAATAATAGTATGAATCTACTCATACCGAAACCGTTTCTTTATTCAGAAAACAGTAAGAGAAGTGAGAAGCTGTTTTGTAAGAAACAGAAAGGCTGACTGTTTGTTCTTTGCAGTTCCCCGTACCTTGTCAGAGCCGTGAGTGTTACAGTAGTATTCCGCCAACGTCACAGAAGCTTTAACCGCGGAGTAAACAAGTCGGTTGCCATGCCAACAAACAATCCCCAGTGGCCCGGTTACCAGTGTTGACTCTCCTTTTTTGCACCATTTTCATTGTTGAAAAATAGTATGATCGAAGCATTATTTAATGTATGTGTGAATATAGATTTGGATATTCGGGGATGTAAGTTATCAGAAAGGGATAAGATATTCCACCACCAAAACAGAGTTCAAATAGTTCGTTTATAAGGCTAAAAATAGTCCTTTCACTAGTTTATGTTACAGAAAAACAATAGGTTATCACCTCAAAATTACAGGGATGCGGTCTCTCTATAAATTATTCCATTTTTGTAAGCAATGAATTTATCAATTTTTAATCACAAGATCCTCGTAATGCCATATAATTTTCTATAGATCAAGGTATACATTATATTATAAAAAAGTGTTAGAATATATTCAGTCAAGATAGATTCCATGTTATAGTACTAAACTCACCTAAAGCACCTTTTTTTAATGTTTTTAAAGTATCGTTTTCAATATGCCGCCATTTTGTTTCTACTAAGGTTAGGGAGTTGAAATTTTTCCAGAATAATTTTAGAACCTACTTGTAAACTGTGTAAAGTTTAAAAAAGTTCGGTGCATGAATGGGCACGTAATGTAAAATCAAACGTTTAAACCTGTGGGACACCCGGCATATAACCCTTTAAAAATATTACTACACGATTAAATGGATTAGCCTCTATATTTAAAAGCAATATATCAGTTTTACGTAAAACAGGATATTGTAGTGCAATATGCGATGATTTATTGAGCGACTAGAACTCGATGGAATGATTAAATGTACCGAAAAGCAATAACCTTTCATAGAAAAAACAGTTTATATTAAACTGTAATAAACCAACATGAATGGTTTCATTTTAGTGTAAACTGTCCTATTTGGCAGATTTATCAATAATGGAAATACGCGGAACACCCTTTAACTACCGGTTTTAGGATAAAATTCGTGGTAGAAATTAAGTGACAAAATTACTACAAAAAAGGTTTGACCACGAAGAACACATGATATTTGATGGTTTAGGTTCATTTTAAAGTTTAATTAAAATAAATAATTTATTTTATAACTTTATTAGGTTTAAAACTTTTATTTTGCCATGCAACATGAGACTGAAACGGCATAACAAAAAAAACCATTAGTGTTTTTTACAAAAAATTTAGAATAGTTGAAACAATAATCTTAAGTATATAAATGGGAATTGATATTTCACCATATAAAAATAATATAGTAGTAATATAGTGTAATTAAAGTATTGTTTCCGCTTTTAGTGTTTTGGTATAAGTGTAAATGGAGACATCCCTTGGCCACCCATGTGACAGATATGACACCAGATTTGACTCCTTTCTTTGGGGCTAAGTCGTCAAGGATAATAAACCAAGAAAAAAATTATATTTTTGGAGTGAATTGGTTTTTAAATAAACACTATTACTTAGTGGATGTTACTGAACGCCAGGGTTCAGATTCCGAATATGTTTGCAAAACCAAGGACGCGCATTTTTTATATTCAATCATAGGCGTCCTCTTAGACTCCCTTCTTAAATTCTCTTCTTTATACCTTCTTTTGATGCTAGGGTAATTTTGTAAAAGACTCTGCATTTAGTACAGCCCCCAAGAATTGATTCAGGACTGTCAAATAAGTTGAGTTGGCCAAAGGATATCAACATTTACTGTCACAAAATAAATCAAAGTAATCACTACTTTAATTACACCGTATTATAAATGTATGGGGATGTTTATTAAGTTAATTTAATCCCCGTTAATTAATTCATGCAGGTATGATTAATGGTAAAAAAGACCATATTTTTTATAAATAATTATTTATCATTATTAAAAAGCGTTCTGTTTCACTGCCTACTTTAAAATAATACGAGGTTACTGTAATTAATATCCAAAGGTGTTTTAAAAAGGTGTTTTAAAAATGAAATCCAAACAAAAATAGATTAAGAGGGTTTTTTCTACATGGCAGGTTCGATTCACAATTTGTATAGTTATTCCAGGGGTATAAGCAGAGTTTGCTTCATGCATACCCCACACATTAAATTAGATATTTACAGTATTTATTTTAATATGAGTCCTTTATTTACCAAGGACAAGTTCTTGATAACATTTTAAACTTCACAGTAATTGTTTTACTTTCAGATTCGCCGATGCAGCATGTTGCGTTTTCACATGAATATTGACAAGCCGGCAAACATGTTTACTGCAAATCGAGTTTAGCACGTTAAAGGCTAGCGCCAGATTACGAAAAGTAGTTTCCTTGAATGGCTTGGCGCATTTTGCTTTAGTCGACATTGTACCGAATTAATGAGAATAACCAACTAAGACATTTCGTTAGAAGAATATATATATACTTAAAACCCCTGCATGCTTTTTGTGACACTGGAATAAATTTAAATATGAATAAAGTACAATTCCAATATTATATAATTTAAGGATACTAAATGATTTGCAATAAACTCGATGTATTAGGCCTACACGAAATATAGAAATAGTCAGATATATAAATAAACTTCTCAATTAGATGGATAAAAATTTTCTTCGTGTCAATATTCCTAAAACGAGCCTAGTTGAATGGCATTCAGTAAAAGAAGAAACAATTCTTAAAATTAGTGTTTTTATTAACGATAAGGTTTCACATTCAGCTGCGGAAACAATATTTTTTGGACTGATTATTTACTACAAGCTTAAATTCAATTCCCACATTGACAAAGTGATCAAAGGCATTTACGAGTTCTTGTCTCGTATGTTCTTTGAAATTTATATCTTAATTTTTAGATGCTGACAGCTTGCTAATGACCCACACACTGTAGGATCGTCTACCAATATCCATACATCTTCTACGGTATATCAGTCTGGAGAGCCGAGAAACTAACGAAATATTTAATCGACTATATTAAATTATTTACCTTTATAAGCTGATTTATATTGTTTGGGGTTAAAAAACAAATAAAAATATGAATTTTTGTACCATTACCCTATTGAAAAATGTATGAAGAAATCCGATATTAAGTTATTTGTCGTTGTACAGTCTTTAAAATACGAAAAGTTAGTCTAGCCTCCAAGAAAACACAGGGAGGACCTGGAGACCGGAAAAATTTACATGAATGATCGCAAACTCTGAAAATTTTTAAAGTTTAAGATGGTGTCGTTTTCCAAAAAGTTCCACTCTCAAAGTCAAGCAATCAAATTTTTCTTGATAACTTACCTGTAACCTGTTACCTGTTACCTACATCGTAGTCCCGTAGACCATGGTTTGGCATGGGATCAGTCCAATCTTCTTATCTATATAGTCTATTTGGCAAACGATTCAATAGGCCATCTTCAGAAGATGTTTACAATCTGGTGTTTGTTATAAGGAACAACTTTTAAAAAGGGAAATGAATGAACCAAAGGACCCCTTTAAGCAAATAAGAGTAAGGGCGTTAAATTAACATTAAAGTTAAAAGGATGGTACTGACAAAAACAACTTAAATCCATGAAATTTATTCCTTGAAATATATTTTTAAATAAATAAAACAAATGTATTTAACTTTTATTACAATTAAAGTCATCTGATTGTCCATATAATTTAAAATGCTTTAAAAATAAAAGTGAACCTTATGTTTGAACATTACAAATTTCAAGAGGTCATTAATTACTTTTGTAGAAAAAAAGGTCGAGTTAAGTTATATTAATGGCGCAAGTCGGCGTGTAACCTCACTGTATCATGGCTTGTAATTTTCACAGTGAACATTTATCATTGTTATTCATTGCATCCCTTGTAAAAATAATCCACGTTGGTTTAACAATAAAATTTTATATCGATTATGAAATCCATTTCCTTTTTTATTTTAAATACTTTTCAAGCAAATGTTTACAACAGCCTTCAATCAGTTCTTCCAAACTTTTACCTACAGAAGAAATAGAAACCATATTAGTGTAACTATAAACTTGTATTTCTTATAATAGTAATCTATTAAAATAAGTTACAAACATGATTACTCAATCATAAGTAAAGTAGCCTACATCCTGTACTCTAAATACTAGTCGGATATTTTTGAATGTATATATGCATGATGTATACACTCTGAATTGAAAACGGCTCTAACGATTTTCTAAAATCTTTGCAAATAACAGTTCTGGGATAAAAATAATAATATACACAGATTTCTATAATAGGAACATTTGTATCTCGTTATTCTTTAAATCAAATATTAAAAATTATAACATTTATTAATTTGTCTTATGGAGTTAAAATAATTAAAAACAAAGAAATAATGAAAACAGCTGACTCACTTGTCAAAGTACAGACCTGGTGTTCCAGTATAAACACGTCGTTTTGCATTGTAGCCAGTTACTGATAAATTACTTAATGTTACCATGTTTAAAACAATTTGATTTATTTTATTTTATATTTAATACTTGTGATTATGAACGTTTATATAAATAAAGAAGAGTAAAGGGATCAAATAATTAAATAGTTTGTAGAATTTCTATTGAATTTAAAAACAAAATAATTAGTAACAATGATTAAATAAGTGGTTAACTATAGAAGTAAGATTCATGTGTTATCGATTCAACATGGGGTTCAGCAAATAATGCCAGAGTGCAGCATCCATCCTACATTAAAACCGTCTGAAAGGCGAGTAAGTGAAGTGAACGACCTTGTTATAAAGATAAGTGATCGGAGCGAACGAGCTGGTCTTGAAAATAAATAAGCCTTTTTTGCCCTCTGTATGTTAATGCATTGACTGTCACTGATATTACGACAAAGAATTAATTGTTTAATTTACAGAGCAAATACTCGGCCTCCCGGTACTGTGTAATAGACTGTACAAGAGGCACATGTACTAAATCTATTTTACAATTTACTAGTAGAATAAATATATTTAAATGTATGATGTATGAGTTAAAAGTTTGAAGCTACATTATAAGTATAAACATATTATTGAAAACCACGTTCATCTTAATCCACGTCAAATACTATTTTTTTAAGACAAGTAATTCAATGCTTTTGTATAGTTGAAGTTTCAAGTATTTTAATCCGGAGTTTTTTATGTAAATAAATATTAGATTGGAAGATATGATTTAACTTAAAGCTACAATAAATTCAAATAAAGTGTGTCTTTTAACCAAAAATATTAAAATTAAAAAGGGCCGCAGCGTCAATTAATTTCCAAGTACACAATTACAAGGTGAATTATTTAAGAAAGCTAATAACTCTCTTATAATAAGCGTGACACGGTTGTGAAGTCACTTCAAAATGTATAACGACGATGATTTTAACCTAGTTATAATAAAATGATTTATAACAAATTAGTGTCTAATCGCTTCAACTTTTCTAAAGTATATTTACATAAATCTACCCGTTAATCCATGAAATCCAACCGATTTAAAACTCATCAACTCTACATCCATTTCATTGGCAAAATGTTTATCTCTCTATGAAAATTCAGACTTGTTCAATTTAATAAATTTAATATTAAACTTTATATATCAGTGAAATATAGTGAAAAAGAACTATTTATTTAACTCTGTTCATTAATAGTATTTTTATGTTATTTCCCCGTAAATTACGTTTCAAAACGATTATTTACCTGAAATGGAAATATTTTGCTCTGCTTTTTCTTTTGGCTAATTAATGTATAGAGGATGTATAAGTAAAGATACTGTAGGGGAATTTTTATCACTAATTAGTAAAGTTATATTGTTAGGAGTTAGTATTATGCAGCATAGTCGTCCCAAACATATTGGTATGTAGTGACATTATAATTTTCCTGCCTTCTTAAAATATGTAGCTTTTTCAATATGTTTTTTAAGTCAATCATAAAATTAAAATAAGATGTAATTTAAATAAAATACAAGGATCCAATTCATTATCTGCTACAGTGGTGGTAAATTAAGCCTATAAAAAGGAGAATCGGTTTATGGTTTTCAATTAGAAAGAATTAAAATACAAAAGAGTATTAAAATAAATTGATTTACTATAAAATATATGTTATGTTACTAAGGTCATGTTCTATTTGGTAAATTATCGGACGCAATTTTTAAGGGGCTCTCGTTATTGCACGTATTACATTTGTTATTATAAATACAAATTCTTCAATATTTTGTAAGATTTTTAATTTTTTACACATCCCTATAGAAAATAATCTAAAGGACTCAAACCTGAAGATACTGAACAAGAGTACCACTCTCTAACCATGAGTTTATATTAGGAACATTGAATTACATGATAAATGTATTCTCTAAGATCTCCAGAATACAAGCCTGAATCATTTACTTTAGATATACAGTATATGAAGAATGAGCCATATGAAAACCCCACAAGGTCATAAGACAGGTATGACAAATGTTACCTGTAGAATAACTAGAAACCCTTGAAAAGAAGGAGGCTGGGAATTTAATAAGAGAACACAACATTGTATTAATTTTGGTGGTGGTGTATTTTAATACCAAAATTAAACAAATATTCATAAAAAATTATATCAAATGGTTCTCAAATGGTAAAAATTCAGTAAATGGGATAAACAATAAATCCTGAAATATGTGTTATGATTGGACATGATCATTTCAAATTGTGAGTTGCGTCTTAAAAGAAACGCCCTGTAATACCAGAGACCAATATCAACATAGACACTCCACAGATTTGCAATATTGAAATCACTTTATGAAAAAGCGGCCCAAAAGTATTTAATAAAAACTAGTGCCAGATAAAATCATGTATTTTACATTATGTTTAGTTTATTCAAGTATATTTATGTAAAATGTCATTAGTGTTGTTTTGAAAACCATGTTACATGAAAAACGCTGAAAATAATAGACGATTTTATTTATTTATTTATTTCAAATAAAACCCCTAGAAACATATAGTTTATTAAAAACCAAAGGAGAACCAAGTCTTGTTGAGGGAGCTTTTTACTCCGTCAATAATATGAAAAAAATATATTTGATGGTTTTGAAACGTATTTGTTTATATTTTATTTTTTCTATTTCATGTCTATATTTATTATGAAACATAATGTTATTCTTAGGTGATTATAGTTTTTATGTAAATGTACTTTGACTTTTGTAATGGAAATGTATCAATTGTCTTTTACAAAGAATCTTGAGAAAGCATTCGAGAGTGGAAACCATCTGGAGATTTTTCCCTTCCTTGCTTATATGTTTCTTGAAACCTATAGTATACTATTCATTATTCATCTGTTTAGAATATTTTATTTCACCTAAAATATTATAATTGTATTGGTGCCACTGTACTACAGAAATAAATTGAGCATCAAAAGTCAATTTTATAAAATTATGTTAATAAACTGGACATAAAAAAATAAATAAATAAAAACTATTAATAATTTTGATGACAACTGCCGTTCAGGGTTAGGCAAAAGTCTGGACACCCCCAGTTTAACTTTTAACGCGTTGCAGTAGGAAAATCAAACTCGATACATGTTAACAACATGAAAAACTGCACTTTTTCATCAACTACACAACTTTGCCCCTGCCCCCAAAATGGGGTATTTTTGGGGCAGTCCCAAATTTTCAAATGTAAACCCCTATTGAGTGACCCCTCATCTTAAACCGTTTATCAAGAGAAATGAAATGGTGCGAACCGGAGGTCGATATCTTACCCCTAACCAAAATGGCAGGCATTTCAAAAATTGAGATGGGCAAGCAAGTTTAAGTCTGGACACCAACAATTAATTTTTAACACGTTGCAGTAGGAAAACCAAACTCGGCATATGTTATCAACACAACAAATGCAATTTTTCATCAATGACACAACTTTGCCCCGACCCCCAAACTGGGGTATTTTGGGGGCAGCCCCATATTTTCAAATGTAAACCCCTATTAAGTGACCCCTCATTTTAAACGGTTTATCAAAAGAAATGAAATGGTGCAAACCGGAGGTCAATATCTCATCTCTAACCAAAATGGCAGCCATATTAAAATTCGAGAAGGGTTAATTCACATTCGTTAAAATTAAATCTTAAGCTTTTTAGAATCGATGATTTCTGGAATTATTTAGAATTGAACCTAGTAGCAGAAATGAACTAGGCCTACTAGGATCAATTCTAAAATAATTCCAGATATGCTCGATTCTAAAAAAGCTGTGTTCCGATTTAATTTTAACAAATGTCAATTTACCTTTCTCGAATTTTAAAATTGATGCCATTTTGATTAGAGATGAGATATCGCCCTCCGGTTTGTGCAATTTAATTTCTCTTGATAAACCGTTTAAAATGAGGGGTCACTCAATAGTGGTTTATATTTGGAAATTTGGGGCTGCCCCCAAAATACCCCATTTTGGGGGCAGGGGCAAAAATGTGTAGTTGATGAAAAAGTGCATTTTTTCATGTTGTTAACATGTGCTGAGTTTGTTTTTTTTTACTGCAACGCGTTAAAAAGTTATCTGGGGGTGTCCAGACTTTTGCCTAACCCTGTATATCGGGTATATAGATCTGATTAGTCCTATTTTGATCTAAATTCCATAGATCAAAGGTTGAGATGGCTAACACTTCACTTATATGGGTACTGAATCAGCCTTTTCTACCACCTCATCTATTTTAATTGTAGGTTCGCTAGAAAAATGTTAGTTAACATTATTTCAATAATAGTATTTTACTCAGTACTTTATGAGTGTAACATTATAAATCTTCATATGACACCCTTCAAGCGTTGTAAGGGGGTTTACTTTGAATACATTAGTTTATACTTGTACAAAATTTTCAAGTAAAGTGGAAAGTCAAACCCATGACGTCGTTGCCTTTGTTCTAGGACCACCGATTGAATCACTATGATATTTACTCACTTTGTACACCCACAGTGAGTTCTAAGAAATAAAAATGAATAGAATAAAATTCCTTTGTCTTTGTTGGACCCAGTAATCCGCTAATAGGTTGGGCCCAAACCAAGTTACACGATAATCATGTTACAAAGCTTGTGTATTAATAGGACCTAAGGGCGTCTTGCATACAGGATACTGACTCAATAGTAATTAGCTAAACTACGCCATGACATGGTTACTGAGTCAATGACAATAGTTTTAATAACTAACACATGAGTAGTGTCTTTGTGCCCTAAGTTAGTTTGAAATATAGGAAAACACCAAGGAAACTTTTCTAAACTCAACTTTGTTCTAAAACAATTTTAGTTTATTCCAGAGAAAATATTTATTAATATAAAAATACAGTGAAGTTGTCTGATCTTTTTTTTAACTGCATAAGCTATAAGAATGTTATACTGAAAGCTGAATACACTAAATCATAATATTTTTTTACTGTATATGAAAAATGTCTTCTCAAATTGGAAATATGTTATTCACATTTAGAATATATTTGCTTTTCTTGAAAGAAAAGTAAGAAAAAAAAAGATTTACAATAAGTTTCCTTTTCATGCATCATATTAATACTCATAAAAAATTTAGTTATTTTATATAATATAAAACGTTTATTAACCCTATATCTGGCAGGGGTCTGGCCTCTATAGTGGCAGAGCATTTTTACAGCTTTTGTAGTACTGTATATGCTTTAAAGTATAAATACCTCATTTAGTTTTCATATAAATTATATACATATGTATATTTTTTCAGGAAATAGTGTAGAACAAGTTGGTAACACATTTATAAATTTTCTAAAAACCGTTAAGATTTTTTTTCTGTATTTATGCCAGAATTTTGTTTTGATAAATTTGAAATTTCAAAAGTAACTATGTAAGATTTGTAGTTATAATTTGTTTCAGTTCTGGTATTTTTAGGAGGTGTACAATTTAGTTCTCTGCGTGAAATATCATTATATATAAAATAATAATAATAAAAACATAAAAACATTATTTCTTTGTTTTTTTTTTTTACTTTTCTTCTCCAAAAACGCAATGAATATTAGTTATTATTATTATTAGTTATTAGTTATATTATTATTATTAGTTAGTTATTAGCAGTCAAAAAATATTAGTTATTAAAAATATTTTTAGGTATATTTTTAATAAGATAACATATATATATATATATATATATATATATATATATATATATATATATATATATATCAAAATAATATGAAACCATTATATTGTCTAATAGGATACTTAGTTGCCTATAGTAAAATATATATATATATATATATATATATATATATATATTTTTACTATAGGCAACTAAGTATCCTATTAGACAATATAATGGTTTCATATTATTTTGACAAAAAAGATTTTCAGAAGAAAAAGAATCACAACTTGGTTTTTAGCTATAGAAAATGCTAAAAAATTAGTAATTTTATCATAATACAATTTCTAACAAAATATCGTTATAAAAATCCAAGATATACATTTTGTGGCAAATGTTACGCAAATTCTGAAAATATAAACTCTTACTACGTATATGATTTTGAATAAAATGAAAGAAATCTTATGAAATATGAAAATGCGTACTGTTAAGAAATATTGTTAATAAATAATATGTTCTAATTAGTCTAGACCGAATTAAATGTAAAAGGCGTTGCCATAAATATTTTAGCTAAGACTACAATATTATCTACCGAAACGTTTAAAATCCAAAAGACACTCGTCTTGAAATACTGTTTTTATCAGCTCGCACCGTGCTATGGGCTCGTATCTCTTGAGCACAGCTGCTCAGTTGTTTATTAAACATTGTTATATCCCACATTGTTATTGAAGGTTAAAAGTAAATTATCTGAATTTTAGACGAGTAAGTAACATTTAATATAAAGCAAATGTAAATCGCTTCTAAGAATATGGGTAATTTAAATAATTGACTGATATTCTCTTTCATTTGATTGTATAATTCGACGAAATTACTTTATTTGCTGATTACTAAATATTTTAATTGAAAATTGTTAAAAATTACTATGTTTATGTTAAGTCCAATGTTTACAATTTTCAGAACATATGTTTCAATAAAGTATTATATTTGAGAATGGTCGAAGGCTTATAACTTTATTGTAAATAGATCTAAGAAAAATCTATATGTTTTAATTGGCATATTATTGCATTGATTTACAAACATCTATAATACTATTTAAAACAAAGTATACTAAAATAAGCAATCGTCAAGTAAAGTTTTCGTTTGTTAGTGTGTAATTAAGTTTCTTTCTTTCAGCTGTAAATGACTGAAAGATTATATATTTTTTTTTAAATGATTATATTATCAAACTAATTAAATTTATTAAAATATTTTTAACTACGAGCTCCTTATGCATTACTAATAATCTTGCACAGTCAACTTCATGATTTATAGGCCAGTTAAGACTTTCAGACCACGAAAACAGTTGTTTAACTTCGTCATTCAACTAAAGTGGTATTGTTAATTAGTATTGTTAATTATTTCGGAAACGGCTCACAATAATTTTTTCGTCATACCATTGCGATAAACGTTGTTTTCGGAAAGGTCAGCTGTGATCGAAACGAGTTGATTCCCGGTGGGTTGGATAAACGTGTTGGTAAACAAAGTTTACGGGACTAGACCGCGAATCAGTGGTTTTCGGAACACTAAACAAGTTAATTAATTTTTTTTTAATAACAGCTGTAAATAGTTCAAATACAAGATAAACAAATAACAACGTAAGAAGGGGGTATATAGGTTAAAATTTATTAATTTTTATCCGAACTGTAAATTCATTTAAGGTAGTATGATGAAAAGTACTGTTCGTAACTCGTCCGAAAGTGGTATATCGGTGTACGATCGAATTCAAGTACTCGGCTTCGCCTCGTACTTGAAACTCGATCTTGCACCTATAACGACTACTTTCCGGACTAGTGACGAAATATACTATTATTTTATTTTATTCTATTAATATACATATAAATAACACTATGTATTTATTGAAAGTACTAAAAGTGAAAAACCTTTAAAATTACTAAGTATTAAAACTTTTTGGACCTTCTCCATTAAACAAGTACCAGTTTTTATTTTTGTGGAAAATTTGTTATTGCAAATTAATTATTGGTTTTGAATAGTTTTACGTACATTTATAACTAAAAACAAATTAAAATAAAAACCAAGCGACTTTAAATTAAAATAGCAATCATAAATGAAAGCTCTTATGTCAACCAGAGATTTTTAATGGAAAAACAAGAACACCAACCTTAAGTTAACTATAAAATATTCTTTATTTACTCTGAGATAGTTAAACATGATTGAGCATATTTTTTAAAGGACGTGTGGGCCGAATCACTGCTATGACTGTACTCGAAAAGTAGATGTTGAACAATCTACGTGAAGTTTGCCATTGATTTCATTGCGCGATTTCACTTAACCTGCAAGACTCCTTTCACTGAACTGTGATAAACATCAAAAGCACTAATGACAACGGAGCGATAAGATATCAAAATTTGGGGTGCAACAATGTCTGAGCTGTAAAGTCCACGCATCAAGCAAAACACAGCGATGACAGGTACAGTCAACGCGACAATTTCTTGAAAACATACTAAAACCTACACTAAAAGGATATTCAAATGGTACAGTCATAGAAAAATTGTGAAAATTGCGTTATAGTTTTACAAAAAGTACGAACAAATGCTGGTAGTCGTTTAATGGAGAAGGTCCGATTTGTTGATTTGTATTTTATTTAAGCTACCATATTACATTATAAATCTCATCAATAAGAGTTGTGATGAAGATTAATTTTGTTTTACAAGATTTATATGGACAATTTATTAATATTTGTTAAGAGATTTATTGAATAGATCGGTTCTAATTTTGTTACATAAGCCAGCTACTTTTTTATGTTATCTTAATCTAAGATCCTTAAAAAATACTTTAAAAAAGTATTTACTGAGCATTGTGTGAACATTTTCACGGTTTCTATGCTGTACGTTTTTTGAGTTCTGATTTCTTTAAGTCAGCCATGTCACCGATGATCGCAGCGAACGCATCTCTACCCGTGGCCTCGACACCGGGCCTGCTACACGTACTCAGCCAAGTTAACAGCGCCCTGCTGTGGTTAGGTTTTTTATTGATATGTAGGTCAGAAATATTTACACTAACTCAAAACAAATCTCATAGTAGCGATAAGTCATACGAAAGATGGTTTAAACAGCTATAACCAACCCAGCGTCGTGGCTTTGGGGGAAGATGTGTTTGCAGCGATCATCGTTGACATTTGCTTGCCTTAAGCAAGCCCAACTAAAAAACTGTAAAACCTAAAAACATGTAATTTGTACACAATGTTCAGTAAATAGTCATCTTTCAATTATTGTTGTGTTTTTTTTTTTTATACCGCTATTCAAAATAACCTAAAACCAAATAGTTGCTTATATACTGTATAACAAAGAAGTACCAATAGATCTATTTACTTATATAAACTTTATGAATCCCACTTTAATATTAATACAGCCTTATATTTACTACTTTGATATGTGCGAATGGCAGATAAATGGATGGCAAATAATGAATTGACACTCACTTTAGAGGAGTAGCAATAAAAAAAATTACTTTATATGGTAGTGGACACGCTGGAAACTCGGTGACTGGCCTCAAGACAGCCACTGGGGACGGCCACAGTGTCGACCACTTATTGGCTGTGGCGATGCGGAGACAACCCCCACAGTGCCAATTAGTGTTTATTGAAAACCATTATACATTTAGAGGGGAAAATAAAAATTTTATTTATTATTTATTTATTTTATTTAACTTGACAAATCATGAAGGCTTTATAGCTCTCAAAAATCTTAGCTTCAAATCATAATATTTTTTATTTTTTTAATCATCAACGGATCGCATAAAAATACTTTTTCCTCCACCTACTATCTAAAGCCGTATTTTACTCCTTGGTATAGAGAAGTAAAGTACTAATTTCTATCCCATGTAATTTGAATACTTAATTTTTCTACCTAGGGAAACTCAAGTTTTTTCGTACCACGGGGCTAAAGTTAGTTACATAAGAATAACATTAAAAGACAGATTAAAAAGAACATGAGCCACAGTCAGCTGTTACTTGTATTTGTTTCGTCACTCATTGTTTACTAATAGCAGCTGTAGCTGCTGCTCACTGCTGACCATTCTGTCAGCAGTAAGCAGCATCTCTAGTACTAGAGACGGCCGTGGCAGTGTACGTGTTTGTTTACATTTCGCTACATTTCGCTTGGGTAAACTATTAACCTAAGAAGTCCAAAACATAAGTGTAGCATTTTTGACTAGGCTTAAATTATATTTTGTTTTTTCGTGTTCTTTAAAATGATATAGCCTACCTTTTGTGTGTGTGTGTGTGTGTGTGTGTGTGTGTGTGTGTGTGTGTGTGTGTGTGTGTGTGTGTGTGTGTGTGTGTGTGTGTGTGTGTGTGTGTGTGTGTGTGTGTGTGTGTGTGTGTGTGTGTGTGTGTGTGTGTGTGTGTGTGTTTTATGTTGATGTGACTGATCCATCTTAACGGAGCAAGGTATCAAATGAAGGTAGTTAAATTATATAATTTATAGGACTGTTAGGCTTAAATGTTATTCGTGTGGGTGGAGGAAAAATGTTGTGTGCATCAAGGGACTAAAGTACTTTTCTCCCACAGGTAAATTCTCATGACAACACTTTCCCTTCAGGGAGAAAAACTGTACTTTAGTCCCAGAAGCACAAATAACTATATAGTGTTGCCGCCATGTAGGAGCCAAGTAGAAATTTCTTTTACTCCCAAAGCCAGAAGTCGCAAGTGATTATACAAGTGTAACTGGAAAATTAAGTGACCCTTGTAAAGGCCCACACAACACAATATACCTTTTTTGGTACTCACCCTTTTTCACTTTTAGTGGAGAAATGGATTATGTTGAAACATTATTCCAAGATGGGTGTTTTGTGTTGTATTCTCTTGTGCAGATTACGATATATTGTACCTAAGGCCAAGGTTAAGTGTTTTAAAAACATATGTCATACGTCGCTACCAGACACAATTTTATTTTTATTTTAGGTTATATTATTTATGAAAATGAAAAAAATTCGTAGCAATGACATCTAAGGTAAAACTGTTATTTACTCCAGCAACTAGAATAATATACGTTCATAAATAACATATATTCTTATGATTAAAAATGCACTAATCATTCTTTAACACCTTGTATTATTAAAAGTAATTTTCAGGATTTCAATAACAATTTTAAAATAATTTTAACAACTTTAATTTAATTTAAACAAATTCCAAAATAAGAGTATTTTTACCTAATTAAATTCTATATGATTTTTAAAAGTCTTCAATACTCAAAACTTAAATCAATTCTTATACAAGTACGAAAACAAATTACAATGCTCACAATTTAAGTGCATAATATAGCTCGTGTACTATAGGTTCATTTATTCATCGTAACAAAGCCAGTGTAAACTCCATTTTTGTGATATAATTAAAATTACAATTAAAACAGATCAATTTCCTAGTTAAGAGAAATATCAATTAGTTTCTTTCGCCTTAGACATTCGCGATTTAGACAGCAAAACATCTTGCAATCAACTTATTGAAACTTAAATAAGATGTTGCCATCATATATAATTTATAAACTTAATTAAATTTATTTCATATGTGTAGTATATTAGATTACAATTAATAAACATAATATTTAGTTACTATATTAACGGATAAAAACATATGTTTTGAAAGCATAAACCCTCAGAAATAGTTTTGGGTTGGTTAATAAAATATAGCTTATAAACATATGTTTATTATACATTAATCTTAGCCACTCCAAAACCTCCATAAGGCCATGTCACCCATATAAAATGGAATTACAGTTCGGACTTTTCCCTCTTCAACGCCTGCACGGTACAATGACTGCAACCCCAAATATATGCCAAGCTGGTAGGATTCCTGATAATATGGAATATAAATAAGGTTTCATTGTCGTATAAATACACATTATTAATATAAAATGGAAGTACAGTTCGGACTTTTCCCTATTCAACGCCTGCACGCTACAATGACTGCAACCCCAAATATATGCCAAGCTGGTAGGATTCCTGATAATATGGAATATAAATAAGGTTTCATTGTCGTATAAATACACATTATTAATATAAAATGGAAGTACAGTTCGGACTTTTCCCTATTCAACGCCTGCACGCTACAATGACTGCAACCCCAAATATATGCCAAGCTGGTAGGATTCCTGATAATATGGAATATAAATAAGGTTTCATTGTCGTATAAATACACATTATTATTAGACTATCATCATTAAAAAAGATATTGAATACAAAACTTTTTTCTTCAAAAAGTATTTAGTATGTTTATATAACTTTATTTATGTTCTTATTAACTTCACATAAAAATGTTGCATGTATACTTTTACTTTAATGAGAAAAAAAAGTTAAATTAACGCTGTTATGTATTAAATGATTTACCAAAGAAAGAATTGTCAATATTACAAACACACTACAGATACAGGATTAAATCATAAAAAACTACATGTTTTTAGTAATTATTTAATTTTTTTTAACTACAAAATTTTCCCAAAGGTTAGTATGAGTTAACTGAGATGAAATCAGATTGTTTTGCCAGCATCGCGCATGGAGCAGCGGCAGCTGGGGAGACGGTACCGCATTCTGGTCGTTAATATGCTTCATTAACTTTGTAAGCCAACTGGCAGTAAACTCTTCACTTTGTCACAACTGCAACTTCTATGACTGCTTACAACTGTAGACACGTTTAAACTGAATTGACTTGTTTAGTTCAAGTTGGAGATGCAGTTAATTATGTGTTCCGTCTTATTTTGTACTCTGAACTGACTCCTTTGGGTTCTATCTCTTTTAAAATGCTAGTAGAAACCAAATTATAAGGTAGGATGGTAAAAAATACAGTTTACAAGTACAAGTTTTGTCAGTAAGTTTTTATAGTTTAGAAATTTCTAATTTCTTTCAACTTTAAAAGGTCTATGTCAGTTTATTAATATGGGTTCGGACATGGTTGTATTTTTCCATCAACAGTAGGTAAACGCTCCCTACGTGAGAAAACAACCAATCGACCAGAAAAGCCGTTCAGAACCATTTGGTGTAATATATGACACGGATTTTACGTAGAAGCGTTAACTTTTCCAAATATATATATTGTTATAAATTTAAAATAGTATAATGATATGCATAGTTGTAATTTTCTTAACAACTTAAAGAAGAAGTAAATGCATAGTAATCTAACGTATCTGTGCTCAATATAAGATTTAGGATATATACATAAATAAGAAAAGTATTTATATATTATATATAGTTACATATTCTTAAGTCAATGAAAGTGTTTGAATTCCAAGAAGCAATGTATAGTTATTTGTGTATTTTCTAATTGTTGGTAAATAATACCAATAAAATTGCGTTTAAAAGTTAACAATCTCAACCAAAAAATGGATTCATGAGGCTTGATGATTCTTGTGTGACGAATAATCTGGTAAATTACTTCTTCATTAACATTATACATGTTGGTACTGGTACTTGTTTTGACAATTATTCTTTTCTCCATGAATGATTACATGTTTAAATTTATTATTTCCTTAGATAAGACTGATTTCAACATACATTAATCTTATAGTCCACCCAACAACAAAAAATACAAAATGTTAAAAAAAATTTATTGCATTTAAGTATAATTGTATAAAGGTTATACAACTATCAAACTTATTTGGCCACTCTATAAACTATAGGTTATTTGGTCAAACTTTGGTAAAATTATCTAATATCTGTTGCAGCATTTCAATATTACCGGCTTATCTTCAAAATTTACTAGCCTTGAGTATATTTTTAATTGTGTCAGTAAGGTACTTTTGATTTTTGTCACTCTTTTTAACAGTTGACTTGAAATCAATTAAATTCCTTGCCAATTTAATCATATGGGGGGGATAACTAATTTAAAAGGCTTATAGCTTCCTTTTGTTTAACACAAATAAATGCGTATTAAATATGTATAGAGAACTTTCTTTATCTACAAATATAATATTGTTAATAAATGTTTCTAATGCCCATTTTAATTAATAAAAGATTTGTATTTTTTCAGTACAATTTCAGATAAGAGTTATTTTAAGGCTCTGTATTAAGGACGACATATTGGTGGGATTTTGATGATTTACTGCCTTTAGCTTCCCCATGAATCTGGTATTAACGCTGTGTAACGTGAATTCAATGGAGAGGGCAAACATGAGTGACGGACTAAAGTTAAGTCTTCGTTATTGTAGGGCAAAGAAATTATAACACTTTATAATTACATTAATGTTTGTAGCCATACTCAAAGTATATTATATTAATATCAATCATTCTTACTTCTATTTATGTTATATCACTATTTTATATACAAATGTAACAGGAGAATATAAAGTTAAATTTTAATAAAACACTACTTTCCATACAAAAAGTTGATTGTTTATTAAAATTATTTTATGGAATTATTGTTTGTATAGTGCAATTCATAAAAGCATAAAAACTTTTAAATCGGAAGAAATTTGTTAGAAAACTATAGTATAAAACTTATTCAATTAATATTACGTAAAATGTTTAATAAAAGCCATGTTTTTTTAAAGTAAGTAGGCCTACCGTTTTTAAATCCTGCCACTGCCGCGCTTCGGCGTTTTGCTCATGCGCACTATGTAAATACATCTGTTAGCAACGCACGGACGCTATTAATGCATTTTCACCGATTTTAGGACTTTTTCAAATGTTAAACAAGCCGACGCTATTAGAAAGTCGACTGCGAAGTATAGTATGTTATCCGTTTTATGTTATTGTCTTTATATCGTAATTGTCTTACACCTAAACAATTAAAACATGACTGGTTTTAGTATGATGGGGGGGCAGTCAAAGAAAATGTACAATACCTCAATGAAATTAGTCAACAAAACGTTTATTAAAAATAATAAATAATAAAAAAATAAAGCTTTTTAGTGTATAACTAAAAAATACACCAGATACGTGATAAAAGGTACCCTTTACAATGTAAACCTATCAACTACTTGTAACATTGGACGCAATCTCAATATCATCGAAAAGAAACCAATTGTTTAATTGAATTGTAGGTGTAGTGTATTTTTTCAGTAAAGATTGTACATACAGTACGGTACTATAGGCCTACAGTTTCTCCATCATCTAAACGAAAACAATTGTTTAACTGAATTGTAGTGTAGTGTATTTTTTCAGTAAAGATTGTACATACAGTACGGTACTATAGGCCTACAGTTTCTCCATCATCTAAACGAAAACAATTGTTTAACTGAATTGTAGTGTAATGTATTTTTTCAGTAAAGATTGTACATACAGTACGGTACTATAGGCCTACAGTTTCTCCATCATCTAAACGAAAACAATTGTTTAATTTAATTGTAGGTGTAGTGTATTTTTTCAGTAAAGATTGTACATACAGTACGGTACTATAGGCCTACAGTTTCTCCATCATCTAAACGAAAACAATTGTTTAACTGAATTGTAGGTGTAGTGTATTTTTTCAGTAAAGATTGTACATACAGTACGGTACTATAGGCCTACAGTTTCTAAATCATCTAAACGAAAACAATTGTTTAACTGAATTGTAGTGTAGTGTATTTTTTCAGTAAAGATTGTACATACAGTACGGTACTATCCCAGACAGCAATTTAACATTTTAAAAACCATTATTAAAGCCTTTTCTTAAAATTGAAAAACCATTATTAACCCTTACGAATGCAAAGGGTGTAACCCTTAGACAATGCCTTAAAAAGGATTCTAGTTGACAAAAATCAGGGGTTATTTAACCCTTTTGAAAAAAGGATTTAAAACCTTTCCTTGTAAAGGAATCCCTTTACAAAATAAAGGGTTACAAAGGCATTAAAAAGGTTTTAAACCCTTGTATGAAGGTTTTAAAGGGTTTTATTAACCCCTAGAAAAGCTTTGGACTTCGGTCAAAAACCTTTCAAAAAGGGTTTTAAATGCCTTCTCGATTTAATTATTTGCAGTAAAATTGTGGTTTTTATTATACTTCATTGTTGCGTCCCAGCTAGAAATTTAATTTCTCCACATTTTAGTGTATCAATTTTGTAATATTATTTGTCACAGTTGCTTTATAATCAGACATGGTTACCTATCCACTTTGTAAGTATATTAAAACCCCGTTCACCCTAACCCCGAAGCTTGAAAATTTGTTGTGAAGAATAAGCTATAGAAATACCTAGATATACAGGGTGAGTTTTTAATGTCCCCCCCCCCCCTTAATTTTTTCCGCATTTCTTAAGATATTGTCTCCCAACCACCACTAAACATCATTGATTAGTTTATACTATTTTTAGGTATGGTTCACTTTTTTGTCCGCCATCTTGAATCCGCCATATTAGACTGAACTTAATTTTTTTAATGTTAGGGTAGGGTTGTGACCCATCATTTGTATAGGCCTGCATTATATTTGTATTTTGTACCACTATGTACCATTATTGTATACTTATAGTAGGGATGTAGATTTAAGTTCTGACTGTGGCTGTTGCTGTAAAAATGTCATTGCCAATACATGTAATATTGTCAAATGGCAAATAAAGATTTATTTATTTATTTATTTCAAAGTGATTTTTTGCGTAGAACAAGACACCGCAATCCGTTTTTGATTATCTGTTTTCGTTCCCGAGACATTACAGGTTTTTAAAACTAAATTTAAAAATAAGAAAATGCAAAAATCTCTGGTTTTATCCAATTTTGTTCTAAAGAATATCGACTTTTTATCACCAGATATCCCATAATTTAAAAGTACTTCATTTTGATGGGACTTAAATTTTCGGCCGCCATCGTGGAATGAAACTAAAATTTTTAAATGTAAAGGTAGGGTTGTGACCCATCATTTTAAAGTATTTTTTTGCGTTGAGTACGTTGCCGCAATCCGTTTCTCATTATCTGTTTTCGTTCTCAAAATATTATCAATTTTGTAAAATAAATTCACAAAAAAACCTAATATTTTGAGAACGAAAACATGAGAAACGGATTGCGGCAACGTACTCAACGCAAAAAATACTTTAAAATGATGGGTCACAACCCTACCTTTACATTAAAAATTTTTTATTTCATTCCAAGATACTAATCAATGATGTTTGGTGGTGGTTTGGAGACAATATCTTAAGAAATGCGGAAAAAATTAAGGGGGGGGGGGACATTAAAAACTCACCCTGTATAGAAAGCCAAAGCAACTGGAACTCTCACAAGAATATTACAAACCGTTACACTAAATAATGTGGTGATAATTTACCTGCTAGGAAGCAACAGTGAAAAAAACCAAAACAACAAACTCCATCAAGAAAAAATAAAAGGCTTTAGCCAATATCAAAATGGAAAGCGCAAACACACATTTCACCTCACTCTTGCTTTTTACTCTCCCCCAACTTCTCTAAAAAAACTGTAAAAAAGTTAAAAATAGGAATAGCCTACATAAAATCACAAAAAAGTTGGGTTGGTGAAAATAGACTAATTTTTCTAGCTTAATGAGTTAAAATTGTTTTAAGATTACTTTTGGCTGTTCTTACGTAACTCATGTCATTTAGTTTTAATTTGATATTAATAATACTGATAAATCACTAAACCGTTAGACTAAATGTTTAAAATAAACTAAGAACTGCAAGTCTGCATTTGAAAGTTTTTTCTGCAGGTCAATTTATAGACAAGATTGAGCCTTATCACTGATATTGTATTAGAAATACTAATAGTTAATAAGTCAAATTGTTTGAAATACTCCAAACTATTCCTAAATAATTAACATGCTTCAGGTAATGGTTAAAGTTTACTGTTGAAAAATAAAAATCTTAAAATTAAATATTTAGTCACACAAATTAATAGTGTTTAAACCATAAAATTTTTGTGTTTCATATAAACACATTCTATTTTATATTTATCCATTTTTGCTTAGGTACAATTTTAGATACAAACTTAACAAAAAGAAGTCCAAGGATATGTTGATGTTTTTGTATTTTATGTTAGTTAAATTAACCATAACTATTTTAAATAAGAGGAAAAAATTAAAACGATAAAAATCAATAAAATGAAGGATTAGGAAGTTACCGGTATAAAATAAGTAGGCCTGTGACAACAATTTAAACATCAACATGTATTATTGACATTTTAAGTATTAATTACAAGTTATTAGTTTACTTCTTCTACTTCTTCACTGGTGAGTTTTCCATTCGGTTTGTTCTCCTGGGTTGTCCCTTCTCCCTGAAAAATATAATATATTTGTCAAAATGTATAAATAAAAAATGCGTTAACATTAAGATTTTAAAGGTTGTTGAAAAGCTGGAATGAAAAACAACGCAAATTTAAAACATCCTAAAAAAGTTTTCTAAAAGTGGTTTAAATACCTGCTTTGTGTAATCCACTATTGGTTGCTCGGTTGCTGGGGCAACTAGTTGCGATTCATGAGTGAATCATCATCAGGCCGTACAGAAGATGTCGTAGCACTTCATATGAAGGTTGTCAAAAAGAATAAAATCATAAATAAAAACACATAAACACGGACACGGACACAACAAGTAACGAACAAATTTTGTATTGTTGTGTCCGTGTTTATGTTTTTTTGTTTATGATTTTATTCTTCTTGACAACCTTCATATGAAGTGCTACGACATCTTCTGTACGGCCTGATGATGATTCACTCATGAATCGAAACTAGTTGCCCCAGCAACCAACAGTGGATTACAGAAAGCAGGTATTTAAACCACTTTAAGTATTTCAACGTAATCCGGAGGCTAGAACCATTCAATATGAGAAAAGTTTTCCAATGTTTTTTTTTTTTTTTTTTTCTTTACAAACCATTTAACTCAGCTAAACGGAAAAAAGAGTACAACGAAGAAGTAAAAACAATATTCCGATTACCTGAGTTAAATAGTTTCGAACGATAAGACATTGAAAAACTATTTCCGCAAACAAAATCAGCCTACAAAGGAAAACAACGTTTCCGTACACTGGATGAAAAATGGAATGAAAAATATGACAAATATTCAAAAAGTGGAGTTTACAAGATGAAATGTTTAACGTCTAAAATATTAGTACCAGGTTAACCGAGCCTTGCTCGTTGGTTTTATTCACATTTATTATAGTGTCATGGTAAGTAAATAAGACTATTAAATTTCCACCAACAACCGACTATATGTATTCGCCGTTAACAGCTGTTTGAAAAAGACTGCTTAACATTAATGTTCATTTATTTTTGTATACCCTTCCTTTTTATTTCGTTACTAAAATAGCAACCCTTAAGACCAATGTTAAAAATTGCAATTTTTAAACTTAAATTTAGACCAAATTCGATTTTTTTTCTGGGATTAAGCCTGTTTCTTAACTTATTTTTAGGCCAAAACACTCTTAAATTCATAGTTTAAGCAAAATGTACCCTCTAGATTCCCAGATCGTAGAACAGACATCCCTTCAGACATTGCTTGTATTATAGTATAGGATACGTAGGTCAAACTGGTAAGTTTTAAGCAAAGATTCAATGAACACATATACTCATTAAAACAGAAAGACTCTAAATCTCATTATACTATACACATTCTAGATGAAGATCACAGGTAGGGAAAAATAGAGGAAACCTTGGAAATAGTACAAAACCTCAATAAAAGCAAAAAAAAAAAGACATTTTGGAAATTCCTGGGAAGCCTAGTACCCCCCGAAACAGTCTATAAAAACACCAAAACACCCCTCCCTATAATGTTACATAAGGAATCATGGAGAAAGTGATGAGTTGCAGTTAAGAATGTCGAGACGACGAAAGCGCTCCTGCACCAAACCAACACAGTGTTGCCCGACAGATCACAAATCACTGAGATTATGTGACTTCGGCACACCGACATCACCACCCTCGTTGAATTCACCATAGTATAAAGTAAAATTTTAAAAATGTTAACTTATTTTTACTAAACTGTAGTTAACAATAAATAATTTATTAACTGGCTGCGATGCAAAACCACATGTTTATACTGGAACACGTGGACCAATGTTAATTTTTTTTAAGTTTCAATTAAAGATTAGGCCTAGACTATTTAGAAAAATAGTAAGATTTTTCCTGTCATAAAGATATGTGTTTCAATTTTTTTTATCTCAGTACTAAGTTATTTGCAAAGTTTGGAGAAAATCGTTCAAGCAGTCTTTGAGTTGCATGTGCAAACATACATACATACATAAAAATATACCTTACTCATATTAGAGTATAGGATTGTATCTGCTTCACCTATCTTAGGCCTACATCTTTATAGAGACGCCACCCCTTTTAACCCTTCACTCTCTGCTAACTAGACTCTCATACATAAATGCATACCGTATTTTGCTGGCCTACACTTAATGTGTCATAACTGACAAGAGTGTATGCGCCATTGTAATTAAATGTAGTGTCAATGACATTCAATCACAATAATACTGTATGTATTATCCACTTGAATAGGTCTTAATTCTCCCTTCAGCAGGCATAATTGTACAGTGCTCTGCCATCTCGACTACTAAAAATACAGTAAAAAGTCGATTTTTCGAATATCAATTATCCAAACCGAAACCCTATTGCCGTGAATGACCTTTTAAAAGTATTCCTAACTTATTAGGCATTAAATTGATGCTTTTTGCTTAATAAGTTTGCCTAACCACCGCAGCACGAAACTGACTGAGTACATATGACGGATCTGTTTCGCGACCGTGGGCGGAGATGCATTCATTGATATCCTCTTAGACATGGCTGCCTATTGCGAATCAAAATTCACAAAGTTTTCACCATAATAGTATAATTTTCACAGTGTTTATTAACTCTTTATTGGGAGCAATAATATTGAACCGTTGCTTATATGCAATCAAAAATTGGAAAAATATTTTTTGACAAAGACGTGCAAATTAATGTATTATAGAGTGGAATAGGATTATTACTTTTTATGTATTTTTACAATATTTTATCTAGGTAATTTTTTTTAATACAACATAGATATGCAAAAGGGATTCAAGGAATTAGGCTGAAGTAGAATCTATAATTATTTAATACGCAAAGGGTTTTTTTGTGTTGAGAACTCCTCCTACAATTTTCAACCGATATTCAAGTTTTTGGTGTTGTTGGTTAAGGCTTGGTCCGTACTTGTTTCCGCCAAAAATTAATGAAAATCGGACATAAAATAAGGGCGCTATACACAAATTAAATTTGAAATGTTCCCATTAGAATAACATTGGGTTTGGCTTGAACATTTTTAACATCTATTAATTTACGGCTGTAAATACATGTAGTTTTTTGTGATTACTGATATTCACAATATTGGATTGGTCAGTTGTTGTTGATTTAGAACCAAATGTAAATGTTTTGTATTGTATCAAAATAAATTGCTCAATTTCGAAAAACAAGTAGACTAGTAAGTATAATTATGTTAATTAAAATTTAAATACCAATTTGTTTTATCCGTCTAAGAAATATATCTATTTCAAAACAGATAGAGCATAAAAAGCAGCTAAAAATAATTAAATACACTTATAGTATGGACAAGATGTTTGTTTTGTTTTCTGTGTCAGAACCAGGATATCTATCGTAAAAAATGTTTATTTTAGGTCATTCAACAAACTGAAAAAATATTGTAGGCCTATTATTTTTACTGACCAGGTGTAGCTAAACCGCAACAGACGGTCCAGGATACTATTGTTGTATTAGTGATAAATACACATCGTTTAGTTTTAAGAATTCTAGCAATAAAAGCACTTTTCATATCACTTCATAAAAATGAAATACATTATGATGATTACGTAAAATTCATAAGAGTGATTCTTGTTATTTAGAATAATTTGTAACTTGAAATAATATTGTTTGCATCAATCATCTATCTTCGTACCACTTTGATAAAGTAAGGATTCGCAAAGTTTAGTTTTACAGCTTTTTTCCTACTTTTATTAACAAAAAAACATTTAAATTATCTTTTATTTCTCATTATCCACCGTAAAATCATTTACACCAGTTTGTTGAGATGCGTTTCGAGGGCAGAAAAGTCATTCCATATATAAATTATTAATAAAAATCTGCATAATCTGGTTTAAAATATTTAAAAAAAACTTTACACAAACTAAATAAATAATTTTAATAAAAAACAACTAGCCTATAACAATTATTTTCTGTAAATTGATCGGGCAAAAGCGGAAGACGCCCCGTGCTGAGAGCCTCGCGATCGGGCGCGAAGCAGAAGCTACCTCAGCATACTAGAATAAATTGACCCCGGTATCAACACTTAATCTGTAAAAGATGGCAAAACCAGGCATTACACAGTTTAAAAACCTACACTCTAAATTGATGAGCGGTTAACACTAAATTACACCTATATGTAAGGCTCCTTGAAGTCATAGGTGTAATAATGTTATTTAGCAATACAACTAAAATAAGTTTTTTATCTGAAAACCTAAAAAAAACATACCGTTATCCTTCACTGAATTTTGCTTGCATTAGTCAGTCGCAAACGTGGCATGATTGCAGTTTATTCTTTGTAGTGGCTCCCCTATGTTCTCAAGCATGCTTCTGAAACACAAATAAAAGAAACAGTAGGAGCCATGTAATTCAAATTTCTTTGATGAATAAATGTTCAAAGATTTATATTTCAAAATGTAAAATGTAGGTCTATATCCCTCATCAGCACTTGACCAAATTTAGATTAGTCAAATGTGTTCTGTCATTAACTGGACAAGATATGTCTTTTGACTTTTAGTGTCCAGCATTTTATTTGTATGGTCATGTTTTACTGTTGTACTTTGTTTCCGTGTTGACCTACAAAGATATTAAAACAGTTTGAATTAGTCGTAGCAGATTGATCAGAGTTTGTTAAAGAAAACTGGAAGTCACCTGTTTGTTGCTACAATTTTAATCATTCCTATATGAAGAGCGTACGTTGTACTCAATAAAACACGGCTATTTAAAGGAACAAAATTGACAATGCTGGTTTTTAGTAGGTCAGAATGTTTTGTTAATCTTTTACCGTCCAGTCCCCCAACTACCTTGAGAAGCTATTACATGGTAAATAAATTTTCAGTATTTAGGCCTAAATCTAGGCCTATAAAAGTATGCCTGAAAAAGATCTAAAAAAATGAAATTAAGATTGAGTCTGGTTTTGATATTTAATACTTTCTTTAAAATATTGTATGAGCCATATAAAGTATTAGGGCCTAAGCCTAGATCTTTTATTGATATTCTTTTTCTACTACTAATGTTAAGTGTATTGTTGCTATGACAGTAATGCAAATATTAAATTAGAGCAAGGGTTTATACATTCAATAAATTTGGAAAAAAACCATAGTACCTATAAATGTAAAGAGACATGCTTTAAAGGTCATAACTTATTATACATAATTCCACACATCTTAAATTACATTTAGCCTACATTACTTTTTAGTCAATGAAAAGAACAGTGTATAAGAACTTTAAATTTCTGTACAATCTTAAAAGAAATCTTTTAAATAATTCACTGTTATTCCTAAATCACATGATAAATTCTGGTGGGAGTGATATGATGTTACTATTTTACTAACTTAGGGCTTCACACACCTTATATTTTTCCAGTGTGATAATTAGAGTATTCTTCATTAAATTTTCAATTTGACTATGGATACCCTAAACATCGCATGCGGAAATATCATCAGGTGGTTGAAGCCCTAGTAATGTAGTAACATTATAGAAAAACTAACCAGATACAGAAGTCTCATGCAATGCTCATTTATGTTATGCAAAATTTTGTGGTTGAACCGGCCTGATCATAGGAGGCGCTGCGAGCAAAACCGGCCAAGTAGGCTACCATTAACGATCCGTGGACTCAGCCGGACTGCAGGCCGGCCAGCAGCCGTCGGATTGGCACCGTCGCTTGGCCAGTTTTGGTCACAGCGCCTCTTAAGATCTGGCCGATTCAACTACAAAATTTTGCGTAACAGAAATTACTATTGCGTGAGACTTCTGTATCTGGTAAATTTTTCCATGTCACAATGTTACTAGGGCTTCTCCTACTTGATATTTGCAGTGCGAATATTAGGGTGTCCATAGTCAAATTTTCACAAAAATTGTGAACATTTAATGAAGGATATTCTAATCATCACACTGGAAAATATCAGGTGGGCGAAGCCCTAAGTTAGTAACTTAACAGTGGTAACATCATATGAAATACGGTGCACTCCTTAAATGAACCGTAGTTATTGATTAAACGTAAAGAGTTTTAGTTATTAGACTATATGCGTATTTAAAAACTTATATTTCCATATAGCCTAAGTTAGGAAAAAATATTTTGTTATAGGTAACATAACCTAACTAACCTAACCTAACCAAGGCCTAGCGATCATGTGAGTCATATTGAGCAAAGTTCTATGGAAAATATGAAAATATACATAATTATGGAATAACAAATACCAAGTTAGTACTCACATGATGGTAAGTTTAGTTTAAGTTAGATTTGGTAGTAGGATTCACGAAAATAGTCCGATGAGAGTCGATGCATTGTTGCCAGATTTATTCTAAAACACGTTTTTCTAGTGTATAACACATGGTAAACATAACCACACATGACAACATTGCAGGGTGAGAGGGGGTGAGGGGAGACACAGCTGTTAAATTTCCATCGAACTATTTTCGTGCATCTTACTATAGTTAGGTTATGTTACATAAGATCATATTTTATAAGTACTAGGCCTAGGCCTAACTTAACTTATATGTAAATCTAAGTTTTTAAATATGCATAGTACTGTATATAAACTAAGGCCTGGTACACATTGGTGCAAGGACTGACCGAAGCGAGGACTAGAGGAGGGCGAAGCGAGGAATGTGTGCTCTATTGCAGCAACACACTTCATCTGATAGCTTTTCCAACACTTTTCCTGCAATTACCTATTTTCATATTTGTAATCAGCTTAACATCCCGGTTAATTTGAATATCCACTTGACATATTTGTGAATAAAAGTATCATTAACCAGTTTCCGCATTTATCCCGCTTTTCCGGCGGTAACTTCTTTATTTATAGACGGATTTTGATAATCTTTTATTATTTGTGTTCAGCTCGATTTCCCCATCATTTTGAGTACCCACACGACCTATTTTGGAAGAAATGTTTTCCGATTTTTTCCATAAAAAACTATAATTTGCAAAAGTTGGGTAATTTGGGACAGTTTGTACAAAAAAATCAATTTTTATGAGGTAGCAGCTAAACTGCATACAGTAGTTAGCCTACCTAATTATACTATTGTTAGTCAAAGAAGTGGATTTATGGGCATGGACTTGGGAAAAATTTTAAAAAGGCAAAGTTTACTTAAATTTATTTGATTGGTTCTTTTAACAGGTGATTAGTTAGGTTGTTGGTTTGTTATTTTTATTGGTGTTTGATTGACTTCAATATAGGATCGATGTCTTATAGCCCAATTCTATTACATAACAACTGGCTAAAACACTTTTGACTAAAAAATCAAGTTATTTCACGAAAAGATACTAACTTAAGGTTGCCTTTCAAAATGAATGTCGGTTAGTTGTCAGTAAAATAGTAATAACAATTACACTTACCTTTGACTATAGAGTGCATGTATTTTTCTTCTATTCGTCGAACTTCTTAATACACAACAAGAATGTAAAACACTAACATCGTCACAAAATAAAACACCGTATTAAGACACACAAGTAAGTGTTGAAAGATTAATAATGGCGGATGGCTGGACGGACGTCGGACGTTTAGAAACAGAGCGTCTGCGTCTTTCTTGCAAGGAATTGTGGGACATCGGCATCGTAGCTTGCCATTGGTCCGCTTTCATTGTTCCAAGATAGGGTTGGGGTGGCCGTCGACAAAGGGTGTTTACGCTTGGCTGAAACACTGCTAGGTCAATAAAAGGTTCCCTGCCATAACCGTTTCTGAGAATAATCTTTTTGAATGGTGTTAGGCAATGTTTGTCTTACTCCCATTTCTCATAAATGGTTTATAAATTATTTAAAAAGGTTGACGTAAGGATCTGTGCTGGCTGGGATAGGCCTACAGTTTCTCCATCATCGAAACGAAAACAATTGTTTAACTGAATTGTAGTGTAGTGTATTTTTTCAGTAAAGATTGTACATACAGTACGGTACTATAGGCCTACAGTTTCTCCATCATCTAAACGAAAACAATTGTTTAACTGAATTTTAGTGTAGTGTATTTTTTCAGTAAAGAATGTACGTACAGTACGGTACTATAGGCCTACAGTTTCTCCATCATATAAACGAAAACAATTGTTTAACTGAATTGTATAGTGTATTGTATTTTTTCAGTAAAGATTGTACATACATTACGGTACTATAGGCCTACAGTTTCTCCATCATCTAAACGAAAATAATTGTTTAACTGAATTTTAGTGTAGTGTATTTTTTCAGTAAAGATTGTACATACAGTACGGTAATATAGGCCTACAGTTTCTCCTTCATCTAAACGAAAACAATTGTTTAACTGAATTGTAGTGTAGTGTATTTTTTTAGTAAAGATTGTACATACATTACGGTACTATAGGCCTACAGTTTCTCCATCATCTAAACGAAAACAATTGTTTAACTGAATTGTAGTGTAGTGTATTTTTTCAGTAAAGATTGTACATACATTACGGTACTATAGGCCTACAGTTTCTCCATCATCTAAACGAAAACAATTGTTTAACTGAATTTTAGTGTAGTGTATTTTTTCAGTAAAGATTGTACATACAGTACGGTACTAAAGGCCTACAGTTTCTCCATCATATAAACGAAAACAATTGTTTAACTGAATTGTATAGTGTAGTGTATTTTTTCAGTAAAGATTGTACATACATTACGGTACTATAGGCCTACAGTTTCTCCATCATCTAAACGAAAATAATTGTTTAACTCAATTGTAGTTGTAGTGTATTTTTTCAGTAAAGATTGTACATACAGTACGGTAATATAGGCCTACAGTTTCTCCTTCATCTAAACGAAAACAATTGTTTAACTGAATTGTAGTGTAGTGTATTTTTTTAGTAAAGATTGTACATACAGTACGGTACTTAGGCCTACAGTTTCTCCATCATCTAAACGAAAACAATTGTTTAACTGAATTGTAGTGTAGTGTATTTTTTCAGTAAAGATTGTACATACAGTACGGTACTATAGGCCTACAGTTTCTCCATCATCTAAACGAAAGCAATTGTTTAACTGAATTGTAGTGTAGTGTATTTTTTCAGTAAAGATTGTACATACAGTACGGTACTATAGGCCTACAGTTTCTCCATCATCTAAACGAAAACAATTGTTTAACTGAATTGTAGTGTAGTGTATTTTTTCAGTAAAGATTGTACATACAGTACGGTACTATAGGCCTACAGTTTCTCCATCATCTAAACGAAAACAATTGTTTAACTGAATTGTAGTGTAGTGTATTTTTTCAGTAAAGATTGTACATACAGTACGGTACTATAAGAATACAGTTTCTCCATCATCTAAACGAAAACAATTGTTTAACTGAATTGTAGTGTAGTGTATTTTTTCAGTAAAGATTGTACATACAGTATGGTACTATAGGCCTACAGTTTCTCCATCATCTAAACGAAAACAATCGTTTAACTGAATTGTAGTGTAGTGTATTTTTTCAGTAAAGATTGTACATACAGTACGGTACTATAGGCCTACAGTTTCTCCGTCATCTAAACGAAAACAATTGTTTAACTGAATTGTAGTGTAGTGTATTTTTTCAGTAAAGATTGTACATACAGTACGGTACTATAGGCCTACAGTTTCTTCATCATCTAAACGAAAACAATTGTTTAACTGAATTGTAGTGTAGTGTATTTTTTCAGTAAAGATTGTACATACATTACGGTACTATAGGCCTACAGTTTCTCCATCATCTAAACGAAAACAATTTTTTAATTGAATTGTAGGTGTAGTGTATTTTTTCAGTAAAGATTGTACATACAGTACGGTACTATAGGCCTACAGTTTCTCCATCATCTAAACGAAAACAATTATTTAACTGAATTGTAGTGTAGTGTATTTTTTCAGTAAAGATTGTACATACAGTACGGTACTATAGGCCTACAGTTTCTCCATCATCTAAACGAAAACAATTGTTTAACTGAATTGTAGTGTAGTGTATTTTTTCAGTAAAGATTGTACATACAGTACGGTACTATAGGCCTACAGTTTCTCCATCATCTAAACGAAAACAATTGTTTAACTGAATTGTAGTGTAGTGTATTTTTTCAGTAAAGATTGTACATACAGTACGGTACTATAGGCCTACAGTTTCTCCTTCATTTAAACGAAAACCATTGTTTAACTGAATTGTAGTGTAGAGTATTTTTTTAGTAAAGATTGTACATACAGTACGGTACTTAGGCCTACAGTTTCTCCATCATCTAAACGAAAACAATTGTTTAACTGAATTGTAGTGTAGTGTATTTTTTCAGTAAAGATTGTACATACAGTACGGTACTATAGGCCTACAGTTTCTCCATCACCCAAACGAAAGCAATTGTTTAACTGAATTATAGTGTAGTGTATTTTTTCATTAAAGATTGTACATACAGTACGGTACTATAGGCCTACAATTTCTCCATCATCTAAACGAAAACAATTGTTTAACTGAATTGTAGTGTAGTGTATTTTTTCAGTAAAGATTGTACCTACAGTACGGTACTATAGGCCTACAGTTTCTCCATCATCTAAACGAAAACAATTGTTTAACTGAATTGTAGTGTAGTGTACTTTTTCAGTAAAGATTGTACATACAGTACGGTACTATAGGCCTACAGTTTCTCCATCATCTAAACGAAAACAATTGTTTAACTGAATTGTAGGTGTAGTGTATTTTTTCAGTAAAGATTGTACATACAGTACGGTACTATAGACCTACAGTTTCTCCATCATCTAAACGAAAACAATTGTTTAACTGAATTGTAGTGTAGTGTATTTTTTCAGTAAAGATTGTACATACAGTACGGTACTATAGGCCTACAGTTTCTCCATAATCTAAACGAAAACAATTGTTTAACTGAATTGTAGTGTAGTGTATTTTTTCAGTAAAGATTGTACATACATTACGGTACTATAGGCCTACAGCTTCTTCATCATCTAAACGAAAACAATTTTTTAATTGAATTGTAGGTGTAGTGTATTTTTTCAGTAAAGATTGTACATACAGTACGGTACTATAGGCCTACAGTTTCTCCATCATCTAAACGAAAACAATTGTTTAACTGAATTGTAGTGTAGTGTATTTTTTCAGTAAAGATTGTACATACAGTTCGGTACTATAGGCCTACAGTTTCTCCATCATCTAAACGAAAACAATTGTTTAACTGAATTGTAGTGTAGTGTATTTTTTCAGTAAAGATTGTACATACAGTACGGTACTATAGGCCTACAGTTTCTCCATCATCTAAACGAAAACAATCGTTTAACTGAATTGTAGTGTAGTGTATTTTTTCAGTAAAGATTGTACATACAGTACGTTACTATAGGCCGACAGTTTCTCCATCGTCTAAACGAAAACAATTGTTTAACTGAATTGTAGTGTAGTGTATTTTTTCAGTAAAGATTTTACATACAGTACGGTACTATAGGCCTACAGTTTCTCCATCATCTAAACGAAAACAATTGTTTAACTGAATTGTAGTGTAGTGTATTTTTTCAGTAAAGATTGTACATACAGTACGGTACTATAGGCCTACAGTTTCTACATCATCTAAACGAAAACAATTGTTTAACTGAATTGTAGTGTAGTGTATTTTTTCAGTAAAGATTGTACATACAGTACTGTACTATAGGCCTACAGTTTCTCCATCATCTAAACGAAACCAACTGTTTAACTGAATTGTAGTGTAGTGTATTTTTTCAGTAAAGATTGTACATACAGTGCGGTACTATAGGCCTACAGTTTCTCCATCATCTAAACGAAAACAATTGTTTAACTGAATTGTAGTGTAGTGTATTTTTTCAGTAAAGATTGTACATACAGTACTGTACTATAGGCCTACAGTTTCTCCATCATCTAAACGAAACCAACTGTTTAATTGAATTGTAGTGTAGTGTATTTTTTCAGTAAAGATTGTACATACATTACGGTACTATAGGCCTACAGTTTCTCAATCATCTAAACGAAAACAATTGTTTAACGGAATTGTAGTGTAGTGTATTTTTTCAGTAAAGATTGTACATACAGTACGGTACTATAGGCCTACAGTTTCTCCATCATCTAAACGAAAAAAATTGTTTAACTGAATTGTAGGTGTAGTGTATTTTTTCAGTAAAGATTGTACATACAGTACGGTACTATAGGCCTACAGTTTCTCCATCATCTAAACGAAAACAATTGTTTAACTGAATTGTATGTAGTGTATTTTTCAGTAAATATGGTACATACAGTACTATACAGGTTGTCCAATATGATATTACTGTAGTGTACTTTATATATTGTAATAGTGAGTAATGCTATTACTTCTTTTACATCGTTTAAATTCTTTAATAAGTAATAATGTTAATAAGTAAGTTATAGTTTTAATTTACAAAAAGCACTAAATTTTATGTGCTTTGTAATATTTGTAGTAAAGTTAACTGTTTTCATTGAATTTGGCGTCAAATATTTTAAATTTCCGCTTTTTAGAAACGATTAATAATGTTTAGATATAATTTTGCACAACAAGAAATCTCAATAAGACAAAAAATGTTCAAAATATCAACGCTGTATCTCACACCGTTTGGAGTTATGAATCATTTGTTTTTTGTAAAAAAAATGCATACAGGTGCAGAGACAAATAAAGTTCCTACGGTGAAATGTATGCGGTGAAATGTATGCGGTGAAATGTATTTGTCAACAACGCCATATACTGTACCATTGTTAAGAGAGTTACGGGACACCCTGTAGAAGTTGCAGTTCATTCCAAAATTTAAATAATAGACTCATAAATATAGTTCGAGACAAATCAATGGTTATGATATGTACATTAAATTAAAGGACTTCCTTGGGAGAGTCTAATGCCGGTAGAGACTAACTACACTTCCTTAGCACTTTGAACCCTTGTAACATTAAGTGCACGATTATGATTCAATTCCTTAGTTTCAAATTTACGTTATGTGTTTTAAATTTTTGGTCATATGATTTGAATTGAAGAAAATTTATTTGCCTTTCTACTGCAGCTCATCCATTCATTTAAAATCGTGTTTTAAGAACTCTACTTAAGACACAGTTCTTAAGACTTTTAATTTTTTCATGAAAATACATGTTATTTTTTTATTTTTTTCTGATCCATTGTAGATCCTATTAAATTCCAAAGGATAATGTGGTCGGCAATATGCACTTATGCTATGATTATGTAACCAGCAAAAATATGTAAAATGAGGACTTTTCTCGGTTATGATTCAAAAGTTAAACATTTTTTTATTATTAATTGTCATGCTATATATTAAAATGCTCAACAAATGTACATATCTTCTACCGATTTATCCCTATTTATAAATAGAAAATAAAACTATTAGACTATATAAAAAAAACATGTGTAAGAAACATTTCATTTAAATCTAAGATTGATTTATTTTTGATTGAACTATTGAAATCCAAAACAACTAAAAGGATAGTTTGTAAATTTTTGTTACTTTGTTTAGAATTGTTATATTAATTACAATTGTGGTGTTATTTGAAAATGTTCTATTAAGAATGCAATTTTGTTTTTATTTTACTTTGAAAATAATAAAATTATTGTATTCTGTAAGGTACATTATCTACGTAAATTCGTATTAAATTGCACCGTGCTCGACCTGTTTGACTAAGTTATTGTAATCCATAAAATATAATATAACGTTTATACCGTAAAAAACTTAAATAAATCAATCTTATCAATCTCGATTCTACTTGTATAAGAAAATTCCAATCATAAAATAAATATTGTTAAACATTATTAGTTTGTGTTGTTATTTTTTTTTATCATTGTAACGTATTTATTTTTAAAAAAAATCACCATAATATGAGTAATTTTGTTTAATGTAAATTTTATATAGATGTATTGTGCAAAAAGTGCGTTGGTGTATCGATTTCAGCATTCCGTTTAAGTAGATTATAGTCTAGAAACCTGTCGTTGAATGCGGAGGCACAGCTCAAAAGGTTTACCAAAAACCTTAAACCTTTTTAAAACACCCTAAATTTTACAATATGGATTTAATTTATAAAAATACATACCTAGAAATGGTGTAAAAATATTTTTAAAGCTAAACTTTATAAATATACTGTATAATTATCTTACCTTTAAATCTATTATAAAGAACACCAAATTGAAACATATTTTTAAATTTTATTTTCATTTTTACACAACATTAACGAAAAATATAAGTAGGGTAGAAACCAGATAAAAGGTATTATTAGTTGTTTTTCATATATTAAGGTATTCTTATTCAATTATGGTATTATGAATGTTACTCTACCAACGGTTACTTTATCAGAGGGAATAATTATCTATCTAAAGGTCTTCGAAAAGTTATCTTAATTTTCATTCATAATTTAAATAATCATAAATCTTTCAAGAGAGTGAGAATGTTAAGACTAATAAATTTTTGTTATAATAATATTATTCAGTAAGTTTATAACCTTTGAGGAGCGGTCATCGATCTTCTTTTCTTGCCTCACTAGCTGTAATTTCTGGTATTTTACTGTTATCCTCGCAAGAATGCCCTTGATAACCAGAAAACCATTTTTGATGGTCTTCTTGACGTTTTGCTGTACCACGAGGACTTGTTAGATTCTCTTTACCATCGCCACCACCCCCTACATGGCGTCTCCCACCTCTTGTTCACTACCTTCATGCTGTTTCCTCAGTACCTGAAGTTCAATGGGAACTCGCAGTAGGCCATTCTTATGAGAGATGCCACTTACCTTCAGGTCGGAGTCTTTCTAAGCAACCGATGCTGCATCCATCCACGTCAATCCTATTTTCTTTGAGAATGAAGCAGTTGGTGGGGACGTTATCATCATCTTCGCCTGCTCCAATTATTGGCTGGCCTGACAACTTCTGGTCTTGGTGACTCTGAGACCGCTCTCAACTGAGTATTGGTTGGAGATATTTTGACCTTAGATTTCCGCCCAAACGGATTTTGTTCATTCTCATTGTCTGTGATGTTGTTTTTTTTATTTTTTATTTTATATACAATTTTTTATTTGAACCAGGGCATCGTTTCGCAAGGGGCAGCCATCCATTTCCCCGAAAACCGAGAACAGATATACTCTCGGTGGTACCTCTCCTGTGAGATAATGGACACCTCAACCCTAGTTTCTCGGGGCCTGAACCTTCTCCCATCCACAGAAACAAGCTAAGACTTAAAAGAAAAAGACTATAATATAGTGTTGGCTTGGTTCATGTGAGTCCCAAACATCGTCCTTAAAGAGGATTCTCACCTCTTACTTACAAAAATAAAACGACCATTTACTCAATTTTTCGACTTACTAAACTGAACATGTAAAAATGTATTCTATGTTATTTAACATACGACCAACCAAAAATATAAAAATGGTTAATAAATACCTAAATGGCATGTGATGAATAAATAAAAGCCAAAGACAGATTAACATTGTTATTATCATACTTATCTTGTCTGAACCTACCACAACCTTGTATTATTGTACCAACCAAAAATTCAAATTATAAATGAACGAATCGCTTGACAATATATTTATCTAATCCTCATCAAGAAATTTACACGTGGCCCTAACGTTGTCTGTTTTAACAAAGACTTTTCATTTTATCATTGGTGATAGTTTACTGGAATATTCATCAAATTTACTCAACACATTGTAATAAGAAAAATGTTAAGCACATCAATAAGGTAAGGAATGTTTTGAATTATCTCGATTTAAAATTATAATTCATATAGTAAGAATTATAAATCGGGAGCTCATAAAAAATGACCTCTTTTGCTTCAAACTGTTTTTAGTTTAATTTTAAATCAAATTTGTGGTTCTAAATTATCAATTTTTCATTTTACCACCAATATTGCTGTTTATTTAAGGTAGGCCTACCTCTATATTTTTCAATATTTACAATGAGAAAAATTTTATAAACAGTTTTTTGTAACGGTTCTTTGTAATTAAGATAACTTTGAACAGGACTGATTTATTGATTCATATAGTAAGAATTATTAATCGGGAGCTCATAAAAAATTACCTTTTTCGTTTCAAACTATTTATTTTTAGTTTAATTTGAAATCAAATTTCTAGTTATAAATCATCAATTTTTCATTTTACCACCAATATTGCTGTTTATTTTAGGTAGGCCTACCTCTATATTTTTTCAATATTTACGATAAGCAAAAATTTATAAACAGTTTCTTTGTAACGGTTCTTTGTAATTAAGATAGCTTTGAGGTGGACTGATTTATTGATGATTCAAGTAAGACAAAGATAACAACATTGACTATTTCGTACACATCGTTGTCGTTATGCCATTTCTCGGGTCCCTAACATTTTATTCAGAAAAGATAATTATACCAAAACAATGCGTCCAAATTTAAAATTTTCAATTTTCTTTTTTCATAAGCAATGACTTATTTTTTAAATTTAGTTTCATTTTAAAATCCTATACTATAATACCATCACTGTCTGAAGGGATGTGTGTTCCATGATCTCTAAATCCAGTGGGTAGATTTTGCATAAACTTTGCATGTAAGAGTGTTTTGGCCCAAAAATAAGTTTAAAAACAGCCGCAACCCCAGGAAAAAAGAGAATTTTGTCTACAATTAAGTTTAAAAATTGCAATTTTTAACAATGTTTTAATGGGTTGCTATTTTGGTAACGAACTATCAACTAAAAGTTAACAAAAATAAATGAACATTAATTTTAAGCAGTTTTATTTCTTAACAGATGTTAATTGTGAAGAGTCGCATGTGACTTTAATAGATTGATTATTATGACACTATAAAAAAGTGAAAATTTAAAATAACGAACAATTCTCGTTTAACCTGGTACTTATTTATTTATAAGACAAATAATATTTTGTACGAAAAATCTATACTATTAGAATAAGAAAATTGTACATTTTTTCCATAGGTGTTCATAGTGTCATGTGTTAACTGTCAATATTTAATCAATCTTATAAAACCCCTGGATGGATGGATATACATACTAAGTTTGGTCAACTTGAAGTCTGTGACTGTTGATGAACGTATGGGTTTGAAATCGATCTGAAAGGATAAAAACAATGATTGCTAAGGTAAGATTTTAAATCACATGCATATAGAGTATTAATAAAGCAATCCAGAGGCTACAATGATTTGGAGATGAAAGTTGAACAAAATATGGCATCCACTTTTTAAAGTTAAAGTTTTTAAATATTAAACAACCAAAGTATCTCATTTGAAACTTAAAAGGACGCTCCAGCTTCTAGACTTATTTAAAATTTGATGGCCATAGTTAACTCAATTGTGCAGTTAAAATTGGACTTTCCTACTTTTAATCCTCATTTATCTTTGGAAACGTTTAAAAAGCCCTGCACTGATTATTATCATTCGTTTTATTTCCTGATAAGAGTAAGATGAATGCTATAAGTTCTTAGCGTAATTTGATTTTTTCCTGACAATATATAAAGGGCTATATTTACTTTAAAGCTAGTGTAGGATGTAGGGTAGGGCTTAATAGTTTGTGGTAATGCTTTTGCAAGTCACATATACTACACAAAGTATTTTTAAAGTTAATTTACATTTTTTCCCATTAAATTAATTTTTCCTCTAAATAATATTCTTTTACTTATTTTACGTATTTAACGATTTTTAAATACGTACTTATTTTACGAGTTTTAAAATAATTAAAAAAACAAGTGATCCACGGACCATCTATTACTACTAAACGCCAATGCTTCTTAGAAATAAATTTCTGCTTTGTAAGCTGCATTGTGTCATACAACCCTAAGAAAAATATGTTTCCAATTTTGTGTAAATTTCTATCACTGTAATTTAGTTTAGATTCCTTTATGTAAAATTGTTGATCTGTCTTCATGATAAAATTTAAGCCATGATAATAATAAAAAATATCTGATAAGGAGTAGCCAACATTTGACGTCCATAAATATTATTTTAAAAAGGAATCAAAAAGTTTATATTGCTGGTAACTTATTACTAATAAGAAATAATAAATAAACAAATTCTTCCTACAGGTATGTCATTAAAATAAATAACTAACTGAAGCATATTTTAAAATTTAATTGGGTAAATTTTGATGAAATATCATAGAGGTAAATTTTATTATTATAAAATAAAGGCCTTCTTGCAAGGAAATAATTTCAAAAAATATTTATATTTGAAACTAATAATTTGTCTTATTATGAAACAATATATATACCTGTGTAATGAACAATTGATATTATAATATTTATTTATATTAATTATAAATCAATGAAAAACTAAATCATTAAACATATGGTGTTCAGTATATTTTTTGTTAGGTTAAAAGAATCCGAATATTTCCTTTAAAGAGTTGGTAAAGAGACAATAAACATAAAAGTGAACGTACCCGACCCTTCTACCACAGCGGTTTTATGCAAATTGAGGTTTTTATACGTCTTTTTATTGCTTTTGCCATATGCAACTGTAATATAAACAATGAGACATTTGTATATATGTTTTATTCATTTTGGGATTATTTTATAAATAAATTGTATAAATAACAGCGAACAGCGTTGAGACACTATAAAAGGTAAGTGGTTTTCAAATTTGTTCATGAAAATCATGGTCCCGACAACACATAAATCAATCTCTGTTTTTATTATTTACACTGCCATCGAAGTACTTTCTGCTTAAAGTTACTTATATTTTTTTCTGTTGTTGGTTATGATAGCATAATACTGTAAACTATAGACCAAACATATAATGCAAGACTGCCTTCACCTTTCTTTACTAATTAAATGTTTATAAAAAATTATAATACAACATATATTATAAATACAATTTTTTTTGTTAATAAAATGTGCAATCTCCTGATAGTTTTCATGATTATTGTGTTAAAACCATAATGTAATGTAGGTGGTTAACGTATTTACCAAGCTCAGTGTTCTTTTAGCGAATCTCCCTGCTGGTATTACTCTACTACGGTAGCATTAAGGCCAAGTCAAGCACCATGATACTTTTCGCTTTGAGATCCCCATAAGCTAAAACATTCGAGATCATATATTAATGGTCCTATAAATGAGTTTTCATCGGCTTTCAGGCTACGTCCTACAGGCTTTAAAAGTTTCAATGTTATTCTTATGTTATTTGGGGTTTAATTGGTTGAATCATCAGACAGCTATTGTAATAACAAATACTAGAAAAAAGGAAAACATTTTCAGAATTTATATATATATATATATATATATATATATATATAACATGCATAAACATATTTATATATCTATATATATAAACTTTTAAGTCAAGTTCTGACCAGTGGCCATCTCTACTTAAGGATTAATCAACACTTTTAAACACCCTTTGCACCAAACAACATACTCATTCCTGTGGAGAAAATATAAACTCACAATTCGCTTGGAAATTCTTTGATTGCGTGGGTCTGCTGAGACTGTTGTAATATTTGCCTTCATTTAAGCTTTCCTAAAAAAAAATGAAAATTTTAAAATGCAAAAAAATGTTGTGCCTTGCAGATTTATGCACCTCTCTTATTTTAAAAAAGTTTACTTTTTCTTTTAAATAAAAATAATAATTTTTTCAATAATACTTTTATAAAGTAGCCAACAATAATATTTTCAAATAAATAAATATTTTCATTAAAATATAAAGGCATTAATTATAATATTTGTATTTACAACGATTTAAATGAAAAATACATGAAAAAACAAAAAACAATGATTAAGAAAACAAATAAACTTATAATGACAAGAGACAGTTAAAACTAGAGATATCTATCCAAATGTAAACTAACAGAGGCGAAAGTCAGCCACATAGAAGTCTTCAATGTGGTGCGCATTACGCATAGGACTATAAACAGACATGTAGTATATATATATACGTTACACATATGATTATGGTTGAATGTCTGTACCTAGCGATGAAGGCATGCTAGACGCTGCGCCGCCCCCGCCCACCACTCACGATCGACCCTCCCTTCATTGGCTTTCGTTGAACTAATTTCTCTCTTTTTTACCTAATTTTTTAAAAAACAAAAAAGAATTCAATTTTTCTAATTTCTTAGTTGAAAGAAATACAATGTACAAATGTGAAAAATGTCTTCTTTTTAACTACTGTATTGTCGTTTGTATTGAAAATATCGAACAGAAACGGCAGGGAATTAGACGTCAAATCTAACACGACATATTGTTTGGTCTTGACACATTAAACTAACTAACTACCCGATTATTTTTCTTATCTTAGCTCATTAATTAATAATACTAACAGACTTTCAGCCTTTGAATCATGATTTAATGATCATTAAAACTTAATACGTAAGCCAACGCAAAATTAAGTGTACATGATAATAGTTTTTAATAGACAGTTTTTAATAATATTTTAGTTATCAAAACAAATATTGCAAAATAATTTCACACTTAAATAGACCTAGTTTGTTTTTAAATACATAAAAAATAAATATGAAACTATGTATTGGAAAGTTATTATTTTATTATATTATCGAATAATACAACACTGTATAAAGAGTAAAACTGTTATTTGTTCAGCTTATAAAGTAAAAGTAAAATAAAGTTAGGATAACGTTGTGATTCTGGTTATGTTATTTCATTTCCTTAGAGAGGTAGATCTTTCTAGATTCCAAAGCGTTCATTTGAACTTCTATACTTATTCAACTTTTGATCGTTACCATTGTGGAAAGCTTACCTTGCCTCAAAGTTTTTATCCCTTCTCTGGTTTATTCGTAATTTAATTTGTTCTTCCACAACTGAAATTACAAATATTATGTTAAATGATTATTGGTTTAAAATAGGATTTTTCCTTACAAGAATGTTCACATTTACTTTGATCTTTAAGTAGGTTGTTTATAAAACAACTACCCTATTGTATTTACATCACAATGAATAAACCTATGTGTCTAGTTGCATATATTTATCAAGATTTTTTTCAATTTTTTTTTGTTTGAAAGGGTAAGTTCAATGTAAGACCCCTTTATTGTTTTGGGAATGTTTAAGTAAAACTGAAGTACTTCCTTTTTTGCCGAGCCAAGCGACGGCTTGTAGTATATATCCTCTAGCGTAAGTGTTTAATTCCGAAGATATTTTTTACGATGTTATATGATGTTAAGAACAGATACAGAATAGGGCTATGGGTCGACCAAGTCACTTTCAGGGAGTTGAGCGTTTTAGGTTCGCGTTACAAAATGCCAAGCAAACCGAGCGACAACCACTGAAAAATGGAAGACTACGAAATATACCACCCTACTTGAAAAAAGGACCCAACTTTCTCACTCTAAACAAGGGTCTCCCACCTCCCCTCGATGTAATGAAATAAACTCTTCCGGAAGAAAAAATTCATAAAAAGTTTTTTTGTTTTGTTTTGTGTCTATCTACGCCATTGGCATTTCTTAACGTTTTGACGGGGAACGGTCCAAACCCCAGTCTTGTTACTATCTAACATCGACCAGTTGTTAGAAAACATCATTAATTAATAGCCCAATGACAAATGGCAACTGGGTCCAGAATTGAGACTTAAAAAAGCTACAAACTTTCCTCAGGATCGAACCGGCAACCTTTGATTTCAAAGGCGATCACTATAACCACTCAGCTACCCAGCCAGTTATTTTACTTATATAAAAAAGGTATTTTACTTATCATAACTAAAGGTATGAGTTTATTTAAGACTAGTCCGCATGGGAGCGAAACAGCGTCGTTAGCACGACGGTGCCATGAACGCTCCGGGTGACGCTGACGGGAGAAGAACGGTGATGGGAAGGATATCAGTGACCGGCGGAAACCGGCGGCAGCGGGACGGACGTGGCGCGAAAGATGTGGCACATACCGAAGCGGGACAACGGCGGGAAGTGAGACGACTCCTAAGTTCATTTTCACCTGCGTTTGAGGGTGGTTGTTGTATGTTTGTTCTATACAAAGTTCTATGTTTGTGCTGTGTTGTGTAGGTGCGTGTTTAATGAGTGGTAGTTAATTATGTTTCTGGCACCACAAAAAAGAAGCTTTGCTTTTGCTAGTAATAGCTAAGGATGAAGCTGAAGGTTCACCAAATAAATCGAACCAGAAATTTACTTGGAGAGTACCACACCTTTATGCCGGGTCTGAGAAAAGACAAAAGGCTGATATGACCCGCTTCCGCCGCTGTCCCGCTCCGGTGTGGACGGGCCTTAAAGTATGGATCAGGCGAGACCCTCGCAACATCTCGATGAGAAAAGTATCCCCTCTTTCTCATAAAAATATTAATATTATAAAAGTTATTTCAGTTTTTTTTTTCGAAGGCTAATGCCAAAAATTTTTGATTTCCTACTATTTAAAAAAATGTAAAAAAAGATTTAGTTTTTCTTGTAATATTGTTATAACTATGTCTTTCTTATTAGGTCATAAATTCTTTTAAAATAATGCAAATCCTTTAACACGCAACTTGTGAACTTTCAATACTTTATAAAAATCGTTTTCATTATACTGAAAACTTTATGTTTTTTTTTTTTTTTTTTTTTTTTTTATTTAAGTTACTGGTTACTAATTATTTGCTTCACACGTTAATGTCAAGCAGTGATTAATTTTCTTGTTGTTAGTCCGCAAAGTCGGCGTTTTTCGTCCCCTTCATTAAGTGGCTTCATTTTTATAGTACACCAACCTCAAAACTTATGTTTTTCTTCTAATAACTCTTTTACTAATCCATAGTAAATTATGACAATGTAAAAAAAAATACGGTTTGTAGAATAAATATTTATCCAATGTTTTTGACATTTCATTCCTTTGACTTGTATATCAGTTGGTGTTTTTAAAATGTTTAAATAAATATGGGAGTAGCCTAAGTGAACGTAAACAGATAATTTGCAGCATAATTAAAAAAGTTTATTATCCTCGTAACGAATGCGTTTTTACGTGATTAATCGCACAGAAAATAAACACTTTTCGTCATAGTTAAGAAAAACTATTCTTACAGCATGGTACATGGTAAAAGTTTTCATTGACGTGTCTTAAAATGATGCATAAACAAATCAGCTGCGATATCGGTTTTCTTGTTGAAACACAATATTTGTGTTCGGATATAGGTTTTCATTTCGGAGCGAACACACGTTATCTGTGCCGCAGTGATCAGTCACACAACTAGACCATCAGTCACGGACGGACATTGTTGGGTTGTGCTCGGTGCGTTCGGCTTTGTTCTGATATTTAGTGTCTCGATGCGATGTCATGGATATGTGGCCAATGACAACATTACTCCCACTAAACGCTTTTGTATTAATTTTGTTTATCTGATTTGTGTTTAACCTGACCTTGTCAATATATTGTTATAATCTAAATGTGACCAAATAAAAAAAAGATGCAGTTAAAATGATTATTTATTTAAGCTGCAACATTGAATTCTTACAAGATTAAAGGATATTGATTGGTATAAAGATTTTAGTAAGTCATTAAATAAATGTTTAAAAAGTTATGATTTAACTAACTTCCTTGATTTAACAGAAAACTGATTTAGACGAGCGAACGTTACTGGTTGCTAATTATTCGCTTCACATGTCGCTCGAAGTTGGTCTTTGTTTGCAAATTAACTTCGAATGAAAACAAATCTAGGAGAAACTCGTAAAATTACCATGCTCTGTTCACTTTGATTGTACTTTATGTTGTTTTGTTTCAATAATGTATACCTTAATAATATATAGATGGAATATTGAAAATAATGGAGTGAAAATAATACATAAATGCCAAGTCACATATAGTATTCGTGTGAACAATAAAACTAGTTTTGAAAGAAAGGTATATGTGTGTTTGTTACAATGTATAATTTTACTATGCAATAAACACCCATTACTAATTTTGTTTCAGTATGTTATACATTTAAATAGATATTACTAGCTACATACAATATATACAGAACCAAAGAAGTAGGGGAAATCCTTATGTAAAAGTGAAAACTTCGCTTCCGATACACCAATACTACCACCAAGATTTTATTTTTTATTTAAAAACTGTGCTGATTGATTGAAAGGAAACAAATGGCTAGAGTAATTTTGCAGACGTTTGTTATGGTTTTGTTTGTTTGCACATTTTGACATTTAAAGAGGTAGAAAGAACGCTTCACGTCGTAATTAGGATAAGTAATCGTAGTACCTGAATTTTTGAATCCTCATTTTCTGAACCAAAACTTTTTTAACATAGGATGTCTATATTTATTTAGTTCTGAGTATATTGCTTAAGATTTGATAGTAAAACAATATTATAGTTACAAAAAACCCATCTTGGTTGGAAATATTTTGGTTAAAACATAAATGATTTTTAGGTCACTAGTTAACATAACAATTTCAGTTTTTAACATTTTTATTTGAAGTGAATTAAGAAATTCGTGTTTTAATTCCAACCTTGTACTAAACTGTATTTTATTGCCACATTTTTAAAACAATAACTAATTTACAAAAGGAGAATATCCAAGGCTTTACAGTCAAAAAAATGTATTAATAACTTGATGGATCTTAGGTCAAAAGTATTTTTTATTTATTTTTATTATTTTTATTTTTTTTATTTTTAAAGTATATAATTTTATAAACTAAACATATTGATTAACATTTTTGTATCTTCGATTTTTAAGCCTTGGAATTGTGATCCATTGTGTTATGAATAAAACCCATTGGAGGTATGAAATCTTTTAACTGTAAAAAAGCAATAATTAAAAAAGTAACATCATTTTCATGAACTGGGAATATGAAATTTATAAATTAATGTATAAGTGAGTTGAAATTCATTTAAACTAACCCGGGAATTGTGGTCCTTGGTACTAATTGTTTGCACTGTTTAAGTACTGGAACATCTTGTACTCTAGGATCTTTGTCTTACTACGGATTTTTCTTCTTCATTATGTATTATTTTAAGAATATGATCGGTTCGAAGCACACAATACCTGTGTTATAATTACGTTGAAGAATTTCAATCATTTTTAATTACTAACACTTGAACAATTCGAACGATTCTCTTCAAGCTACTTAAGTCATATATACAAATTGAGATAAAATTCAAAATAAATAGTTGTTTTTGAAATTTTTTGTTTTAATTGTTTATCACTTTATTTACAACATTAATTTATACTAAAAGATTAAAATGGGATGACTTATTACAAGAGTCCTGGTAACAAAGTGTATCATAAGAAAATCAAGAATTTTAAATTGTACTATCATTAAATTTGTTTTATCATAAAATTTAAATAAAACATCTCTTTATGACTGAAATAAGAAGTTTAAATTTTTTTATTTAAAAAAGTAACAAATAAAATCGCGGATATTATTGTTTATTAAAATTGTTTATCATAAAAATAAAATAAAATAAATAAATAAAAAATAAACTGGACGTTTAACACATAGTCAATTAGTTACCTAATACTATAAACGATGGGTACGAAAGAGAGGAGAGCCTACACTAGTAACCGGGACACTGGGGACCGTTCGTTGGCATGGCAACCGACTTGTTTACCTCCAGCTGCAACTTCTGCACCAGAATATTTTCTGTAACACTCACGTTACTGCCTTCAAAACTGAAAGTGAAAATTTAGAACTACAATAGCTAGATGTCTGTAATGCATGTAGTTTTTGTGTACCCAAACTTTGATAGAAGATTAAATTTGTGCGATTTGACTTGGAGAGGGCTTATTGTTCCCAAAAAGTAAGAAAATTTTCGATATAAATGAAAATATAATTCCCAATAATCCTTGGTCCAGTTCAAGGATCACCCTTAGTCTGTCTTCCAAAACTCCACTGAATAGTCTGGCCATCAGTTATACCTATTGTTCAGCAGGATACCCAATTGATCCGCCAAACAAGCTGAAGTCTCTCCTCGATGGTGTACCACGACATCCCCTGGGTGGGCCAACTCTGGGAGTGGGGGCGGCACAGACTTCTAGGTTTGCTTCAGGATGAGCATGGCACGTACTTTGTCCCAGGCCAAGCTTGATTTCAAAGGTACTATTAAAGAGAAGACAAGCATGTACTCACTGCGCAGCTCCTGAGCACTTAGCATGGTGGATTGTGGCATGCAGAAGCATGGGCACCGGTAAATATTCCCTAATTTAGTGTATCTAAACAGCGGGTCTTTATTTCAGTGAAGAGAGCAGTGGTGGCTGGAAAGGTCACCAGGCCTCTGAAAAAATCCTGGACAGTGTATATACTTTGTTGGTTTGAAATGGACGATTGAAGCGTTGGAGCTAGCTCCGGGAGAGTCTGAGATACGTTTAAATTAATTTAAAGATCCATAGGGCCTAATCAATTTTATTCTGCTCTCCTCTGGAGGTCTTAGGAATGCTAGACAAGCTTTACTGGTCACACTGTGTGGTCATGCGGGCGCATGGTTCTCTTACAAGCAATGCATATGGGCGGGATTTGACATTGATCACAACTTTTGATATCGTGGTCACCTACGCAATGACCACAATTCGACTTGCTTTCCCAGCAGTTCTACAATAAACAAATAAAATAAATGAGAGATAGACGAAGCAGCTTCTTGCATACTAGCCAGCAGGTGTCAGACATTACATGCTGTTACCTGGTGGGTACCGTTTCCAGTCAAGTGGCTAACACCCGAAATAGTTTAAACTACGATAAAGTATGCATATTACACATAATGATTGCTTTAATTTTGCTGATTATTTTATGCTAATTACTTTTATTTTTAGGTCAGAAAGTTACACTCGCCATTTTTCAAAACTTAGCTGTAATCATATACTTAATTTGGTTCCAAATAAATTGATGCATTATAAATTTATTACAATTCACAGAAATTTGTCCAACCAGTGCACAGAATAGAATGAATAGCTTATATAATAAAGGAGTGAATTTAAGGATCTAGATAGAGAACTAGGCCTACTGAACGGATCGTGGTCGTTTTAGTGTCATTGGATTTCTTATGGTCCTTAAATGGTAGGAAAAATATGGTATTTTCTTGGAAAATGCCTTATAACTACGTAAATTAAAAATTAAAACTTATTTATTTAGACCAATCTAAGACCTCAATTTGTCGATTTGTTTACTGATCCAGGTAGTATATGCCTCACACTAAATTTAACATCACTACTGCTGATTTACAAAATAGTTTTAGTAAACAAAGCAGACAACACCAATTCTATGATCATTGACAAATAATACATGGAAGCTAGTTCACCGCGATACAGTCACTTTAAAATCTTTAAAATAAAAATTTAATAGATGATGGTTAAATCATTTTTTGGGGTATTATATAATGAAAGTTTACCTATAGATATTGCATTTACTGTATTTAACCTTACGACTTACAGATTACAGTAATTTGATCACACATAGGTTTTGATATTTTAGCTATCATTTAACCAACATTTAGTTATTGAAAAATAAAAATTAAAATTAAAATTAAAACATAATATTTTTTTATACTTATTGCCATATTTCAAACAATTAATTTTTCTTACAATGTCTTAAAATGGGCATGGATGAAAATATGCCTCCATATTCAACAATTAGTTTACTGTTTTCACTAATATACAAAAGAAAGTAGGAAGAAATTAGTAATAAAAGGCACAGGAAGAAATACTAAGAATAAGGAAAGAGATATAAATAATGTGCAAACAAGAGGCCTAAAAAAACAAATAATAAAATATGTTTAATAATGATTTATTGACTATCAACAATCATACTACTAATTGGCAATACGACTGGAAGGGAATGAAAGGAAATATTGCAAAACATTTTTTAATTATCTTTAGCTTTTGTAAGTACCCATACCATACTATACTATTGAAACTATATTAAAGAATGAGCTATTATTTTTATAGTGTATAACTTTTCACATTACTGAATAATGGCAAAATTTTAGCTTTATATATTATGTCTTCGGGGTTTTCATAAATTTTGTGACCCATTGAAACTTATAAAACATCACACCTCTTTATACTAATCATCTCTAAAGTTACCCGTCATTTTTTGCTAGTTTTTAGATATAAAAGATACAATTACGGAAATCAACTGTTCCTGTATGATTCAAACATATGTGGAGGCTTTGATTTACTGTTATCAAAAGAGAAATAATTTTAATGAGAGTTTTGACAAGCGATGAGATGAATAACAATGATGAATGTTCACAGTGAACATTACAGGCCATGATTACAGCGCCACAGCGTGGTCGTGCGGGCCCCGCCATTAATATTACTTAACCACGGTTTCCCTGCAAAAATAATTAACGATCTCTTCAAATGGGGTCCTAAAACATATTATAGATAATTAACAAAATATATATATAGAAAACGAATTATTCAGCTTTTATATGACATAATTGTTATTTGATTTTTTATTAGCTAATTTTTATGGCGTTTCGAACACTTACTCAAATACATAACAGAATAAACGTATTCAACACTATCTTTTGTGTTTTTCTTTCTTTTTTATTTGCCGCTTACTTGACATCCTTTCAACGACATTTATTACTTAAAATTAAACATTCATACTGATTTAAATATTATATTTCAATACTAATTAAATCAAGTCAAATCAACATACTGATGCAGTAGAGGAATAATATTCAAATTAATAAGTTATGACACGTCTACGAGAAGGAGGATGACGAAGGCTGTCAAAGAGATGAATTGCTGGCTTATGTCACAATCTACATAGGAATGCCGCCATTCATTATTGTAATTTATAATGCGAACCTTTGCATTTCAAGAGGTGTTGCAAAAACCCGTTATTTATCTCTAGAGTGTCTATTAAATACAAAAACTCTTATTTAACTTTTATAACTTGCTTACTTAGAATATAATGCTAAAAAAATATTGCAATGATTAAATTTGAATATTCATTATACCAAGAAACCCGAAAATTCTGAAAAGGACAAATGTTGTTTATTTGTCAATATACCACGGTGTACGATTGTGAGTAGGGCTTAGTCATAAACAACAATTTTTTATTGTAATATTTCTTAGCACCTTAAGGGGACGGCCCCTTGAGAAAATCTTGTAATTCTTATAAAGAATCATGGGTTGATATGCACAGCAAATTAAAAGTCTAACATGGTAGAGTACCTACAATTATTTTAACCCGACCTTGAAAGAATAACCTAGTCACAAATAACAGACAATATAACTTTGCATATAAATCATATTAAAGGAATTTTAAAATTCAATAAGTTCTGAAATATTTTATATTCTATTTCCCATTTCTGGTTTATTTTTATGCATTCAAAGACCTTTAAAAGTTTTGATTGTAGGACGGAATGTCAAACCCCTGACCCTAATTAATTAGTAAGCGGACCTAACGTCCGCCCTGTGAAAAGCAGGTAGGCGGATTTAACACTGGTCACCGTGGCGCACGCAACTCTCCGTGGTTCACATAAAGTGTTCCGTTTTTTAGATTTCCATCGTCACAAAGTTATAGGCTTTTTATTTGTGAAAATTTGCTTTGAATGTTAATTTTAAAGTAAAATAGTAAAAGTAAAATAAAGAGAGCCTCGGAAAGCATTGTTTCTACATTTTGCTTGATTTGACAATACGTTTTTAAATTTAGATCAACTTGAACCCAAAAAGTTAGATCACTCCTTTAACAACATGACTTCGTTAGGACCTGGTTTATGGGCAGTTTTTAACTGGTTTACCACAGCCTTATTGATTAGCATGTTTGAACTTGCTAATTTAGTTTATATATTATTTATATTATTTTGTTGAACAAACCATCATAATCATAAAAAATCTTTGTGTAAATTGTTAATTTTTAATATGCCGCTAAAGTACAGTATGTTTTTTTTTTTAACTTGATCCTCCTCCTGAATCTTAGGGTGAGGGAGAGACGATTGGCATATTGAAAAATGTATTTAAAAAAATAAGCTCGTGAAAACATTGTACAGTACCAGATATTCTTTAACAACGTCCCATATACTTTTATAACGTTTTAATTAGGGTGAGTGCACCAGTGAATGACCGTTTAAGGTTGAGTTTCCACTTGAATCTTACATGGTAAAACAGGTTTTTACGCTACAGTGTAGGGGATAGTTTAAAAGTCTTGCCCGTATTCTTCTGTAGTTCCTAATGGTAAAACTTAATGCATTATGTTAAAACAGAGTATTGAAAAATACGATTTATCATACATAAATCATTGCACCAGTGAATGACCGCCTATCCACCAGTTAATGACCGGTGTTTCCCCAGTTAATGACCGGTCATTCATTGGTATCAGAATACCAACTATTTCAAATGAATGTACCAGTGAATGACCGTTAAAAATAGGTCAATTGAGACAAAAGCCACCACACAAAAAATACACACAATAATGGTGTAAATTTTTTATTTCCTTCAAATAAAAAAAATATTGTATAGGCTCTAAAAAAATTAACATTGAAAATCGTTTAAAGTACCACCATTTTGGAACTGAAAATAAAAAAATAAATAAATGAAATTTAAACCAAATATTGATCTTACCTACAAAATTTTATTTCTTTTTTATCTATAATCGTTTTTGAGACAATGAGATTTATATAAAATAAAATGCATACAGACCGACAGACAGAAAATACAAGTTACATCACATTTTAAAATAGTATTAACACCACTCTCCCTCCTCGCCACCCAATAAGCTGTTAAGATTCTCACAGAGTCGAAGCTGGAACCCTGTATATTAACAACACTAACCATTTCCAGATCGTTAAAATAGAGATTCTAGTGAATGACCACTGTTCTTGTAGTAAATTTCCGTAAACATCAAGCCCCGGTCAAATATTGGTTTATTGTACCCACATGATTTCTGATGTTTTTTTAATGCTTCCTAGCACTTAATCTGAGAGAAAACATTGTTTCCAAAACGTTTAAAGAAAACTGACCAAAATCTAGTGAATGACCGAAATGGTCATTCCCTGGTTATACCAATAGTTGTGATCCAGCAAATGACCGACTATATAATTAACTTGTTGGTTATGATTTTGGTATTAAAATGAGTACAGAACTGCACCTTAAGACGTTTACTGTTAATTGCATTTATTATATTGCAGTTTCAATCAATAATCAAAGAACAATGAAGAATACAGCTAATCTTGTTTGTACGATACGCTATAGTGGGGAAGCTCTAAGATGAACTGGGTGGAACACTTAATTTTGTTTGTGTTACAAACAGATGTTTGACACTTTCTTTTTGAACCAGTGACAGGGAGGATCCAAATCAGAATCCGAAGTTACTTTTAAGACCGTGTATGATAGACTAAGCAAAAGGTAAAGCTTAATATACTGTTTTTTTATACGTAACGGTCATTCACTGGGGTGGGGGGGCGGGGTGGTCAGTCACTGGTGCACTCACCCTACTATAATTTCTTACAGCAGTAACTCCAAACCAGCTGATTGTAACCCAAACCTATGCCTTGTTGAAAATGTAGCCATATCATTTCTAAACTACAGTTGAATTTCTTTAAGTAGAAGCGGTCCATATTAGGTGGAATATCTTTGACAATTTTTATTTATGTACTAGCAAACAGCCCATCAAAAATGACGGGTAATTTTTATGATGATTATTCATGAATATCATGATTTACAAGTCTAATTGATCACAAAATTTATGAAACATAATTCATAACATAACACATAGCTAAATTCCTGTTAATCTATAAATACAATATTTAGTTACAATCTATAAGCACTGTGAACAATATTTAGTTATATAACAATAATAGTTTATAAGTTAAAAAATAGTTTATAATACTAACTATCAAATGGTTTTAAAATATTAAGCCTGATGGACTTATCTACTGAACAAAAACCCAAGCCGTATTTTCACTTAGGCCTATTCCATTCCAGTTTTCTTATCATTTATTCGTATAATTAATTTCGCTGACTCAGGGTGCAATTTAATTTCCCATAGTCTGGATTTTATATTTAATTTGTTAAACACCCAGTATTAATATGACCAAGATTTATTAATAACCAAGGATACCCAGATTTATTAATATGACCAAGTGTTTCTTCAATCTCTGGCAATAATCACTTTTGCCTCCATGGATTAAGTTTGTAGATCCACGCAGAGTCTAACGTCCCCATAAGGTACCACCACCATCGCTGAGCACCAGAACATGAGCTCTTCCACAGGAGTTATGACATCTATGAACCTTGCTTTTAAGTTCTGACTTGAGTTTATCACGTAATGTTAGAAGTACATCCCTGGGTGTACTAAGTGCTACTGGATGTGCATTTTCCTCTTAGTCTATCAATCATATAGTAAGTTTTTACAGTCATTAAAACACTATTTCAAATGTGTTTTTATTTGTATTTTGTTTGCACTTTATTTCCATATCCTTTTTTATTCATGGATGGCTTTGAGGCCTTCTTGAATATTTCGTTACTTAGTTCATAGTTCTGCATCTTTACATTTTTGCGCTTAATTTTTTTTATATCAGTGAGAAAAAAAATTGTTAAACATGTAGAAGGATAAGCCTACATTACCATTTCAAGAATTTAAATTACGTAGTCATAACAAAAATAAAAGTATTAAAATACCATGGTGAGTATTTACAATTAACATAAAAACTTATGTATTTGTTTATTTTTCAAAACATAAACCTCTTTAGTTGATGGTTAAGATGCAAAAACATATATGTAAACAAATATTAATATAACTTATAAGTTTAAATAAATATATACATAAATTCAATCATTTAGGCTATAATAGGTAAACTTTCTTTATAGTATATCAACCAAAACTTTGTCCAAGCACCAGCTGTTAAAAATTAATTTTACTGCTTTAAAAATAATTGCAACCATAGTGTCCTTGTTTCATTTGTTATCTGTCAATGAGAATATTAAAGTTGTCTGTTTTGTTTACAAAAACTACCTTGTAAATCAGCAGTGGTATAAAATTTCATTGCAAGATTTGGATCACCTGGAGCAGTAAACAAATCGACAAATTGACGTCTTAGATTGGTCTAAATATGGTCTAATTTTCATTTTACGGAGTTATAAAGCATTTTACAAGGGATTCCATATTTTTCCTATCATATAGGGACGATAAGAAATCCATTGACACCAAAACGACCACGATCCGTTCAGTAGTTCTCTCTCTAGGCCCTTAAATGCACTCTTTTATTATATAAGATATGTTAAAAACGGGCTATAGTTTATTTCGCAACACAAATATATTTTCTGCTGTCTATTTTATGGTCATCTTGAAAGAGGATAAAGAAATCAAATACATCTAAGAACATATGTTTTTTATTACTTAAAATACTACCTCTGGAAGGCCTGATGTATACATTTAAAAACAAATTTCACAATCTTATGCAAAAATATAAATGAAAACATAACGTGAATCAATATAGTCTATAACAATACAATATTAGGCCTATACATTGAAACAAAATGATTTCTTGTATTTTTAAGCGCTGCATACCAAAATATAAAAGACAACAATTCAATGTAAAATTATGACAAAAATCAATCTAACTATTAATTTAACACAATATAAATATATAAAAGGAATCATTGAATTAGGATCATGGATCACGATATGGATTGAGTATTTTAAGTCGAATATCGATGTTTGATCTATATTGACTGTGTAAGGTCAAGCACAGTAAACAATACTGTCAATATTTATCACGATCCAGAATAACATTAGGCCTATCCGTATTGAGCGTGTATTGTTAATCACATGTTATTTTCCTGCCCTCTGGATTTTGAACATGGTGATAATCAGAAATCATTCATATTTTACGATTTAAGACTGTTCAGGAGATGTAATGAGTATAACATGTTTGTATTGCATTTTCACTTCAAAATTAATTTACAGCTTTTCATAGTAGGCCTACAATATTTAACAAAATTTCATTTAATGAAGACACCTATGTCCCTGTCAACCCTCGTCAAACAGTCTCAAACGGCGAACTCCGGCGGACCTTCCGTCCGGCTACCAAAATTTTTACATGGGCGAATTAAATTTTATACACTTTCTATAAAATGTTCTACACTTTCTCTAAGGGAAATGCCCATAGGAAATCTAGTATTGTACCTACCAACAACCAACATTACCAACATTATTACATGGATCTTTGAATTCATATCAATATGCCACTAAAGCAACCTTAAAATGTCACATATGTCAGAAATTTTAGAACGGATGCTTAAGTTATGAAAATTAAGATGAACTTAAAGGAAAGAGAAAATATTTGTAGATTATAAAATTAATATATGGCGAGATTGAAGCAATTTTGTATGCTGAATTAACATATTAACCTCAATTTGCGCATTCAGAAAGTAAAGCCCGTTTAAAGCTGGGAAAGGCCTAAAGGTCGGCTTCCCTGCAACGATACCCTTTAATATGGTCATAACTGCTTACTTTATTAAGCAAACTGGCTGACGCTTAGGTCCCAAAATCCTATAAATCTTTGAGAGAATTTTTATGTTTTATTTTTTAACGTAAGAAATCAAATTTTAAACGTTAACCAAAGGGTCAAGAGCCATTTACTTTTACCTTCCATTGTTATTTCTAATCATAAAGCACAGCGCAGCCCTATTTACCTCCGTGACTTATTTATATGTTTCTAAAAAGTATGTAACCAACGCTGACGCTTGCAGTCTTTACCGCATTGACTTTTTATTCTAAATATCTTTCGTGAATACTTTACAATACGTTTTTTTTTTTTTTTTTTTTATAAAGAATATTAATAGTTATTAATGAAAATGTAAACTACTAATGTAACAAATGTTAGTGGTATGTTAAATAAGTTATATATGTTTACTGTTAATAACTTTAACTGTTTACTTCGAAGCTAGTAACAGCTAAGTAAGTAATAGTATTGTATTTGTCGAAAATAGTACTTTATATCTCTTAAATCAATGACATAGAAATTATTTTATTGTTTTGACTGAATTTTATAAGATTGATTTTTATATTTCGAAATCGTGTTATAAAGAAGAAAAGGTAATATTACTTATTATTTTTATAGTCTGGAAAACAAAAATGTGTTCACAAATCTACTATGCAGCCATACCTTTTTGTTATATTGTGATATATATTACAAGCATATTATGAATCTGTTGTATCATTTGAGTCAAGTAGCCTCGTATATTCCATGTAAAAGAAAAGAAAATAACCTTTTTTAAGCCTGATAAAAATATATTACACTAAAAACCATCAATCGATCGCAAAAAGGGTCACTGAGTTTTAACACATATTAAAAGAATTAATAAAGTAAAATAAACTTTCTTTAAAAAAAATGCTTTACGGCCACTTTTAATTGGAGGAGCTTCGCATGCTATAACATCTTGAATATAAAAGAACAGTTCCACGGTTTGATTTACAGCATTACACAATGTGAGCAAGATCAAGTTTATGAGCTATAAAACAATAATTATGAGGCCCGGGACAGCTTTATCTGCGGCCAGACTCGCGCCGATGCGCTGTAAATTGCATTTGTTGCTCCCATTAACCACTGTGTAGCTGTATTCTATAAATACGAAATACGATGTCGCATTGTTATAATGGCCGATTCTGATATTGTTTAGAGATCTCAAATATTTAATTTCACTTAAAACTTATTTAATTCTATTCGGACGATAGTAAAAAATACCTATTGCTATATTTTATGTTATTTATTTATTTATCTGTGCATCTTGCTGTTAGGCCCACTCCCATTTAGATTTTTTGTGTGTGTATGTGATATTTTATTAATGTGGTAACCTGATGATGTAAATACATATTAGAAAAGTTTTATTATGATATTACATTATAATCCGTACTTATTAATTATGATAACGGTTTTTTTATTTTGCAATGAGATCTCCTACAATCTTCAACCGAGTTTCAAGTGTATGGTGTTGTAGGATAGGGCTTGGTCTATAGTGTTTCGGCTAATATTTTTGAGAATTGGACCTAAAATAAAGACATTATTCATCATTGTCATTTAAAATTTCCCTGATATGGCAAAGTGATAAATAACTGATTTTATCCGATTTAAACAAGTCCTAAGTAAATTACATCATTAACATGTAGATAAAGATAAACTGAGGCGATTTTAACATGATGTTTATTTACAACTTAATTAACAATAGTATTATAAAACAACAACAAAGACCATATTATTTTGTGCCTCTGATTTATAATACAGTACAACCAGTAACATATTAACTTCAAACATTCCCCACTAGAATAACATTGGAATTGTGTTGAGCTTTTAAACATCTGTTAATGTTCAGCCTCAAATAATTGTTTTTTTTATTAATGGTAATCACAATAGTGGATTGGTCTGGTACTAATTTTATCGCTTTTAACACTAAATTTTTCGATGTAGAGCAACTGATAAACTAGTGAATTATAATAACAAAATGATATTAAAAACTTAATTTATAGTACTTTCTTAAATATGTTTTTAAATATTATAATAAAGCATAGATGTTTAAATTTTTCAGTTGAAATATAAAAGCACAAAATAAGCCAGTCCTTAGAAAATCTAAGAAATATTCAATTCTTAAGTTTATTAACTTATAAAATTTTAAAATTCCTCGCGCCTTAACATCTAACATATGATTTCAATAAAATTGATAAAATGGTTAATATAATATAATAAAATAAATAATATAGAAAATATTTTTATTACTTAAATTAAAATACTTTCAACGATATTTTGATCATCTTCTACAGCTTAATTTTAACTTCCCCCCATTTGTTTTTCTTACTTATTACTTTTGATTAATGTTAAATAGTTAAAGATACTGAGAATTTATATTATGCTATGATCTGGTGTAACATTAGTATCTATGTTATTTATAATAGAATTTTAAAAGATGAAATATTAGAATAATTAAAATATATTGTATATTAAAAATATTAAATACTAATATTAATAATATAAAATTACCTTATAAGTGTAGTTTGTTTACAATTTTAATGTTAAACCAAACATCTAAGACAGTTGTTTACAACTGAGAGTTTTAAGTATCTCAATAATTAAAAACACAAACTATAAAATATCTCAAAAGAATACCATGGACAATAACAAGTAGACCAGATTAGCTTGTATGACTTTTAATAAACAAACATGCCATCCTGTATATGCAACGAAGAGAAGCTTCTGAGTTTAATCCAATACCAACTTCTGAGCAGCCTCGGCGTTTATTAAAATCGTGAATAGACGTACACAAGAGATTTTTTTCTCTAATATCGTACGGGAATAACCAAACTTAATACTACAAAAGACTTGTTTGAAAATTAGGTAAAAATATTCAAATTATGCTTAAAGTTTGATTGTATAAATAATACGTTGTAATTGAATACAATTTACTAACATGATAGTTATCATCTTGAGCTTTGGTTCAAGGGTTCTCACATTTCACTGTCGCACATCCAGGCTGGATTATTGCCCTTTTCATAGCCTTAAGGTTTGTATCATCATGTCGCTGAAGGTGATGTACCGACCACTACCGGGCAGAAGTTAGCCGACAACGCCACGCAGTTCACCAACATGTGCCTACAACGTGCCTAGGCTAGATGGGTGCTCCGTCCCCATGCCCCCTACTTGGTTCCCCCTAATCCATTTAAGTCTCAAGCTTTAAACTAAGTGCATATCAAAGTTTAAAATTAGTCTTTGGGCTAAGCGGCTAGAGATATCCTAAAATGTTTAATGTTTAAAATCATGGTTAGTTTCTAAATATGTTTCTTAAAAGAGACAGTTTCTTCCAATATAAGAACCGGTTTAAAAGTTAAAGCCCAGATAAAAAAAAAAAAATAAAGTAACTCAACAATGAAAGTAATTAGACCCTATTATTTTATGAAAAACTAAATAATTAAACATTTAAATTGATTCATACTATTTGCAAGAAGAATCGTCGGTGGGAAGGGGTCTTAATAATTTCGTAAAAAATCCCCTAATTCGTTTATGGAATTTCGCCTTGACATTTTACTGTTTAATTAACGAGGTAACGAAATCAGGCAGACTGATAAAATTGAGATGTATGATATAAAACTGCGGAGAAAGTGTCGGTACCGTTGTAATACATTACCCAAGACGACAAGTGTTATCAGACCCAGAGTGCAAAGTTGGAACTCCACAACCCTCGGCAGGTTTACGGTACTTTTGTTTTTGTTTCAGAATGACATTTACAACACAAATATTGTAAGCCTTGGAAAACTTGGATCAATAATTTTGAATATTTTAAGAAACGCCGTTTCTAAATTTATTTTAATATGTAAAAATAACACCTAATGTATAATGTATTCCAAGTATATAGAATAAAAATGTATAAGAAGAATATTTAAAAAGATTTGTACTACTATTTTACTTTTATAGTTCTTTAAAATATCATTTTTCTGGCCTTTAAACTACCTTTTATACTATTCTATGGCCACAATAAGATACTTCTAAAATAGTGCAACTTTTTCAACCTGACTTTCCTGTATTCAAGTGGTATGGGTTTGAAAAATTAAGATCAATAAAAGTAACACATTATACAGATAAAAATGTTAGATTTTTCTTAGATTCTGTAGACAAAACTTTATGTGTATCATTTACCACCAAAATGTTAAAGTTTCGTATAGGAGGATGATGATCTTCGTGTGAAAGATGTGAATTTACGTATGATTCTATATGAAATAGTATTGTATTTGTTTAAATTATACTTAATTTTTTACAAACACATTTTTCTACTTTATTATTGTGTTTACAAAGAAATTATTCGTAACAAAATTTAATCTAGAGTTACAGCATTTTTAACTTTTTAGTGGAAAACCTCAAATTTAAAAACATAATTTTGTTCAAAATAATATGTTGGGGTTGTTGAAAAAAGTTTGCCTAAATAAAATAAATTTTTAGAATAAAACGTAGTATTTATTACATAAAATATATTTATTGGTCTATTCTTTTTTTAAAGTTAAAACTCACGATTCCCTATTTTATTTCCTTTTCATCGAAACCGCCATTGAGCACATAAACATGAAGTTTGATTTCCCTCAGAAGGATGTTTATTTAGCAAGACCCAAGAATTTCCCTTTTCTTGAAAGCCAATCTTGTTTCATCGGTGAACACTTTGGATTTACTTGTAGGACCCACTCATTTTTAAACCAAATTTAAGAGCTAGAAAAAAGTTTGTATCTTTCTATCTTGGGTGCGTCTAGTTAATTATTATTATATTAATTTTTGCCGTTTATTTATCAATGAAACCTTAAATGATAACACTTTAAAAGTTTAAATATGGAAATATAATGTTTATTATTCAAGCTACTGTCGTAGGTAAGATATAAATTAATTATTTTGAATATGTTATATATTTTAATGATGAAAAAGTACGGTAAGTAGTTTGATGAAAGATACCTTACAGAAACCTCAAAATTACACAATAAAACATAGAAACATTACAAATCAACATTTTTTTCTTTTTAAGTCTGCAGTACCTCCGCCATTTTGATTTTTAGTCATATAAGAACAATGTTAATTATATGTGTCTTTGAAAGACTTTATCTCGATAATCTTACATTGGATTAGCATGAAACTTGGATACGTTCACAACAATGATATGGTGGTTCATGTGACGTGAATAAATTTCTTAATAAACCTCCTAAAAATGGTTTAACATGGTTCAAAAAATGATAATAATATACATTGTTTTTATTCATTATTCAGTGTATAATTTTTTTAATTAATTTTCAATCATGTCAAATGAAAGACACTAGGCTAACATTTAAAATGACACCATATTTGTAATTTTCAGACGAAAAACAAACTCACAGTAATGTTTCAAATTTAACATTGCTCTTATAGGACAAAACGCTGAAATGGCGTAGGTGCTGGAGACTCTTAAGATGCATCGTATGATATTATCAAAATAAAATTGCACTCATAGTATATTATTGCAATCTTATATGCAAAAAATACAATAGAATGCTAGTTCTTATAATTGTTAATATTTTATTTGATAGAGTTTTACCACTTATGTTAATAAAAGTTTTTTACAGTGAAGTAAATACACAATAATCTGAAAACAATTTGATATTTCTATGAAAAAAAAAAAAAACATTGAGAATCATTCTTATGCAATCAACCGATTTTTTTTTTTTTTTTTTTTTTTTTTTTTAAGAGGTTGGCGGACCTCTTTTTTGCCTTACTTTGCCCCGTCCACATAGACTATTGCTCTGTTCGTGGATCGTATTAGACAACGTAAGGTGGTGAGCCGCTACAGTACAAGGTGAAAGGTACTGATAAAAGTCACTGGCAGAACGGGGATTCGAACCCACGACATCGCTGCCATGGTTCCGAAGTCCGGCGAACTAACCACTACGCCACCGACTCACCCATTTGATTTTTTTACAAATAATGCGCCAAACATATATCAATTAACATAGGAATACTTAAAAATTTAATTGTAAAATATCTTACTAACATTTTTAATAAGAAAGTGAGTTTATTTGATTGATTTTAAAGTAATTAACAAAAAGCTGAACATAGTAAGATAACAATTTGCATGAATGAAGAAATATAAAAGATCAAGATAGGCCTAGTTTTGATTCCAAAACACACCGCCCCACTGGCTTTGCATATCCCCATGTTGTTGTTATTATTATTATTATTAACACAGGTTTCACAAAATGGATGATTACTTCAACTACTGAAACAGAGGATGGTTTTATATTGGTGGTTACTGTAGTTATAATAAGGAATCAACTCTAGTAAATAAATTCGTAGCTAAAAAAACAGTAAACAGTATGTATAATTAAAACAAAAATAAAATAAACATCTTCACTGCACCTTAAGTTGCAGAAAGCAAAATTGTATGGAAAGTAGTAAGTTTTAAACACTTTCAACTCGGAAAAAAATGTTTAAAAAACATAAATATTAATTTTGCGTTATAAACGATAGGGACATTGAAACAATAACTCTCAAATTTGCTACGATAGAAATAGGTTGTCCGTCAAAATGACGAACACATAAACACTGTAAATTCTGACGGTATGAAATATATTCGTGATGGTTAGATCAACTTTTTTGTTATCGTGGCTACTCATCACTTAAACACTGTATGTGACTTACTTGAAATAGTTCTAGTGTAATAAGTCAAAATAAATTATTGGCAACTTTAAATTAAACAATCTAGTGAGAAACACTTCGTGTAAGACGTTTCTATAAAGCGAATGTTGCCATATATCTTAAAATATAATAAACCCATACAATAACAAAATAAATAATTTTATTTGACAGATTAAGAACCCTTTCAATCGTTGAACTAAAAAAGTAAATGATGAAATATGGAATGTCACACGCGTTGCTTGATTGAATTCTGGCAGTTGATGAGTTTGCAAAGCGTGACATGGACGAATCTGACGAATTATTATAAATATATATTGCTGCTTCATATATAAAATTTTAATCTCATGATTTAACAACATAATACTTGAATATTGATAAGAGTAGAGCAATAAAGCAACATCCTTTTTTATTGATATTTTTTGATGGAGTAATTTGTTGTAAAAGTATGTATTATGTTAGGTGTAAAAAAATGTAAGCTCCAGTGTCAATGGAGAGGTATTACAGTCGATTTAAAACAGTACTTTTTACGAAAAATTCATTGTATGTCAAAAAAAGGAAGAAAAAGGTGTTTATCAAAATTAAGGCAAAAACAAAGTAGATTGTACGAGTATCTAAAGTAGATGAAGTATTAATTTGAATAATTCCCAATTTAAGAAGAAACTGTTTATCATAAAAAGACATTAATATATAATATATAAAATGACAACCCCTACTTTGAAGAAAATCATTGATATAAAATATCATGTGTCACTGACTTTTTATTTAGAGCATGATGAACTTTAACAGAAAATTGATTATTTTATATTTCATAATAAATGAAAAAATGTTAAAAATCAACAGAGAAAGTTTTATACGTTATCAAAAATTGACTTTATATTTCAAGAAACCAATTATATAGAAATATTTATGAAAAACAATATTAATGCTTGAAACTATAACCATGTAAACATGGTTGATGATAAGAAAATATATTTTAAAATGTATAAATATAAAATATATTCATTACTTTGCGTCTGACAGGCAAATCATGTATGCATGATCAACACAATTGCTTTTTTCTCTTGAAATCATTAGAATCATTACAATCCCATTTAAAACAAAAAATAAATTGAATTTAAAAAAAAAGTATGTTGTTCAACATCTAATTTTACTGTGTTATTCAGAAGGCAAATAAAGCTTAGAAGGTAAAAGATTTGCCAGATTATCTTATACAAAAATAAAATTAAAAACAAATTAATGGACAAGGTTTTTTTAACTGCCTAATTTTTAAACTGTGAAATTAGGTTTGCCTAATTTCACTCATAAAAATTGTATCCCTCCATAATTTGTTGCTTGACCTTTGCATTTTAGGTATTTATGGTTATTTAATTTTTTTATTGTATAGGTGGCAGCAACTACCAGCTGATTACAAGCGAATAGCCACGTTACCACTACAACTGTTGGCAGACCTAATAACTGGCTGGGTAGCTGAGTGGTTATAGTGTTCGCCTTTGAATCCAAAGGTTGCTGGTTCGATCCTGAAGAAAGTTAATAGCTTTTTCGATTCCGGACCCGGTTGCCATTTGTCATTGGGCTATTAATTAATTATGCTTTCTAACAACTGGTCGATGTTAGACAGTAACAAGACTGGGGTTGGACAGTTCCCGTAAAAACGTTTAAAAAATGCCATTGGCGTAGACAGAAACAAAATAAAAATAAATAAATAAAATATCGGGAATTATACTAAGTTAGTGTACACAGCTGTTTCACTAGTAGTATGTAGGTGAAAGTATATAGTATATAGTATATAGTATACTGCTTATGTAGGTGAAAGCAACTGACGGCTGATCGCAAGTAAACAACCACGTCACCATGACGACTCTTGACAGCCCCAATACCAGCCATTACCAAGTTAGTGTACACAGCTGTTGTAAGATGTAGTAGTGTTGGAATTGTGTAGGTAAAAGCAACTGACGGCTGATCGCAAGTAAACAACCACGTGTCACCATGACGACTCTTGACAGCCCCTATACCAGCCATTACTAAGTTGGTGTACACAGCTGCTGTGAGATGTAATAGTGTTGGTATTGTGTAGGTGAAAGCAACTGCCAGCTGATCACAAGTACACAACGGGTCACCATGACAAATGTTGGCAGAACCAATACGAGGCATTACTTAGCCAGTGAACACGGCGGTTGTGAGATGAAGTAGTGTTGGTGCTGTGTAGATGAAAGCAACTAGCTGCTGATGACAAGTAAATAACGGCGTCACTATGGCAAAAAAATAGTACTATGGAGGTGCAATCCTTAAATTATACTTTTTAGGAGTCATTAAATTTAGAAGGCATTATTTAATATGAAAACAAAGGAGGAGAGTTTTTAACGAACTTCTCCTTTAATACAACTTAAAATAACGCTGAAGAATAATCCAATTTACTTTACAAAGCAAAGCAACAAACAAGAGGTTTGTGCCGATGATCAACTTTGTGACTCTGCGGTGCTCATGCAAAGGATTTTAAATGAAATAGTAAGTGGGGCTAATGTATAACTTTTTACACCAATGCCAGATGTTCTTTTATCACCTTACTCCTACTTTTATTTGAACCCCTTCACCTTGGGTATGTAATATAAGCGTCACATACAGTCTTTATTCCTAACTCTCTTCCAGTGTTCCGACAGTTAACTTTCCTACAATTTCCTACAAACTTTCCTACAACAACTTCGTTGTTGTTTAACAATTGTTTATTATTGTGGTTGCCTAACACGATAGAGATTACGAAGTATAAGGAAAAAAGAAGGGAGGATTTATCTTGTGACAGCAAACTTCTACGCTCGCAAGATAAGATTTTTTAATTTCTGGGTCATCCTATTGCAATATTACTAATATCAACAGTGATATCACTGTTAACACGCATGACGTCACGTCTCGCTATTTACAAGTGTCATTACAGGTCGTGCTGTCACCATGAGGCTATTTAAAAACTTTAAACCCCGTGACGTAGGTGGTACGTAGTTACCGTGATGACGTAGTTACCGTGATGTAGGTAACTTTAAACCCACGTCACGTGACGTACATGTCTTACGTCACTTGACCCACTTTGTGCCAGCACCCCTAAGAATACATCATTTAATACCGTAGACTTCTTTTTGAGCATAGGGTCTTGAATGTTCCTCTCCTCTTCATTCTATTGATTGTCTCTTTTTAGCGAATTTCCCTATAGGGAATACGCTATTACGGTAGTAGCCATGGTAAGGCCTAAGCCCGGGACCATGTTACTTTTTCATTTTGAGGTCCCCAGAAGCCAAAAACACCATTCGTTCATTTTCATATATATACATATATATATATATATATATATATATATATATATATATATATACTGTATGTGTGTGTGTGTGTGTGTGTGTGTGTGTGTGTGTGTGTGTGTGTGTGTGTGTGTGTGTGTGTGTGTGTGGTACTGATAACTTTTGAAGGGGACCTCCGATTTTGATGAAATCTGGTATGAAGGTGTAAGACTAAGTCTATTTTCATGAGTTCACCCGATCACCAGCATGATCGGGTTATGGGAACGGGGTTTTATGGGGTTTCAAAAGGGTCAAAAATGGGTTTTTTGCATTTTTGGAGCATAATTTTCAAAATTCAACAATTTTAACTAAAACCATTTCAAAGAGCTTAAAAAAATAAACAATTTAGTATTTTGAATTTTTAACTTGGCTTAACAGGTTACGGAGAAAAACCTAAATAGGTATTCCATTTAAATCTTATGGGAAATCAACGAAACCGTGTATCTCGCTTATTTATTGGAATAACTTGATAAAATTTGGTATGTACATTCACTAGGGAGGATGTAACTGATATTTGCTTACAACACCCACATGGCGGCAAACCTACGTACTCACCCCTATGGGGTTTATGGGGAAAATGAAAAGAACACCATAACTTGATAATATTTTGTATGTACATTCACTAGGGAGGCTGTAACTGATATTTGCTTACAATACCCATCATATGGCGGCAAACCTACATACTCACCCCCATGAAGTTTATGGGGAAAATTAAAAAGTGTCGAATATTGAGACAGTCTGACATTTACCTAACGTAACTATTACATTTCCTAACAAAACTAACATTTTCTAACAACATCCCAAGTCAGCAAACCTACATACCCATTCTTATGGTGTTTAAGGGGAAAATACAATATCTTAAGATCGTTTGGAAATTCGCTGAGTACGCAGGTCTGCTGCGACGGGGGTATTTATACCTTCCCAGGTCTTGCCAACCAACCTCAGGTCTTCCAACAGTGTCCTCCTCCATGTATTTCTAGGTCTTCCGACTCTTCTTTTGCCAGCAGGGTTCCATTCCAGAGCTTCTTTAGCACCAGCCGCCTGATCTTTTCTTTAAGTATGTCTCACCCATCATTATTTTCTTCTTTTGATCTGCATCTCAGTGGGTTCTTGATTTGTTCGGTGCCACAATTCTTCATTTGAAATTGTTTCCGGCCATCTGCATTTTAATATTCTTCTCAGGCATCAATTTATGCACACCTGAAGTTTGTTGATAATGTATTTACTCATTTTCCACGTTTCACAGCCGTGCAATAAAACCCTTTTTCACGTTTGAGTTAAATATTCTCAATTTGTTTTTCATACCACACTACTTTTAGTATACCGGTATTAATCTTTCATAACCTAAATCAAAGGTTTTTTAATAACCTCTGTGTTAGTGGTACCACACGATATACTATTATGTCAAATATCTCTGGTTCGGCCAACAATACACTGGCAGCCATTAGTGAACCAAAGTTTTGTAAATCATTGTCACTGTTGAAAAGCTTCTGAAGAAGCCATTATCTTCACGAGGTCAAATTTTAAGACTCTTACAATACCTGTCTTGTCCGTTGCAGGAACAAGGCTGGTATTTGACTGAGCCATGACGTCAAACATCAACTTAAAAACTTTAAAGGTTTGTGCGTGTTTACTCAAATATAATATTTTAGAATATTTATGAGCAACTAAAGTTATAATTTTTATATTTTATTTTAGTATTTATGTTGTGATTCAAGAACAAATAATACTTAACGCAATAAACGTTTTCTCGTTATACTGTCCCGAAAACGGGTTTTTATACAACTGTTACGAGGATAAAGTGGTACTACACTTAATGTGTTAGTTTAAGGATCAGTTAGTGTTGAGTGAATCACTTGTTCATATTAAAAATATAATAAAATTGCTGCAGCACACAATCAACTGGATGGTTTTAATATCGGCAGCATGGAATATTCTTTGTGTGCAAGGTATAAAGAATTTGTAAAATCCTAGTTTTTATATACAGGGTGAATCTTGTAAGGTATCCTTAATGAATTACAGACAAACGCTTAGTCCTATAATCTTCAAACAAAAATAGGTTTCCACTCAATCGACCCCAAGGATTATCGTAAAAATATTTTTAACTTTGTATATGTGACGGGCCAAAAAACCCCTAGGCCGTTTAAATACTATTAATCCAGGAGGCATCTACACCCACCTTATTATAAGCCTTTTTACCGTCACTAGATTTAATCTGTTTATTATTAGTAAAATATAGGGTCGGGTATGTTGAAATTGCTTTGACCTCAAATGGAATAGCGTACTAGGCTTCCAGAATATGATACCGTCAGCGGGACTCAACCCATGCCCTGGTGACCGGCCTAGTTTATTGTAGCGGCGCGTGTCTGGAATGCGCTGACGTTGTCTCAGCGTATGGCCTGGACACTGGACTGACTTGCGCAATAAGTGACAGTAATGTTGATTTTAGCCGCTAGGGGCAGCACCGGACGGTGAGCACCTTCCCCCTCCCTGGAGGGGAGAGGTGGTGGACAAGAGAGGTTGTTTTTGGACGATCGTCAGTCGTCAGTCCGCGAACCGCGAGTAACTTTAAATTAATTAACATATCGACCACCCGGGGCTTCGGCCCCGGGACGGGTTAACGGTTAAAGCTCGGTCATATCACACCTTCCCCAGTTTAAATCATTTAACTCTAACTTGTAATCTAATTCTTCGGACTCCGCTGCTGTCGTGAATGATTGTAACGTTAGACCTATTTGGTAACTCTTGTCTTTTACTTCTGTACTGTTTTAGTAATCTGCTGCCATTGTTATTGCCGTTGTAATAAATTAATTATTTGTGCTTAATTGCGTGTTGTTATTCGGCCACCCTGTCACACTGGTGTCAGCAATTCAGGAATTCAGCAATGGTGGTACGCAATCAGCCTAGCTGTGCAGAGAATGACCCGGCTCCACCAAGCCATAGAGGACCTTGCTTCTGGGAGGGTGACAAGCAACTTGATTCCCCCTCACCAGTACCTGGAAATCCTTAAGTCAGTGGCGAAGGCAGTTCCTCCCCCTGCAAAATTATTTCTAGATGCACACTTGGAGAACCTTCATAATTTCTATTCGTTTGCAGAAGTTAATTCTTACACCACCGAAAATCAATTGCGGGTGCTCATCAAGCTGCCCTTAAAAAATGATAATCAGATGTATGAGGTCTTTAACGTAATAACTTTTCCAGTTTTTCATTTACCCCTTGGTCGGTGGCTTAAGTGGGAGTTGGAAGAGCAAAAGTTAATGGTTAGCAAGGATAGGCAAACTTATACTACCTTTTCACCCGAACGATACAATCGAGAATGCCATTTCGGCCGCCTCACAGTGTGCCCTTTGACTAACATGCTGCTTAATGTGCATAAAAGGCCCAACTGTGCAGCTGAGTTAATGCTAAAGGGAGAAATATCTTCATGCAAACGTAAGATAATAGCCGGACTCCAGTCCCCAGTGTTGGTTAAAACCCCAAGTCGCTGGATATATACCACCTCTGGGGAAACTAAAGTTGTTCTGAATTGTTATGGCTTCCATGGTGAGCTGAATGTTAGTGAAATCACTCTGAGGGGGGTGGGGGAGATCCCCAGCAGGGACCGTTGTGACTTCATTGCTGATGGGTATCGCGTGCCTGCCCGATTTTTTGGCAGCTCCCATTACTCAAGCGACTTTGGAAAAATTAGTTTCCCTGAAATCAAGGGCATGTATGACCATGAAGAATCTGTCCTCCTTGGACAAGACCTAAACGAAACTTTGAAGGTCCTTCAGGGACTTGATGACCAACTCGGTACGTTGAGCGTAAAGGAATATTCCCTCGAGACGGTCTTCCAACTCCTCAGGGTCCACCATGCGAGCTTGCGGAGGTTTGAGCAGATTAAGTGGGGAAGCTCCTTCATTTGCGTGGTTGTAATAATTTTCGTACTGTTTAGGTGGAGGCGCAGAGCAGTCCTGTGGCTCCGAGCCAGTGTGACACGACACAGAGAGCGTAGCCGCACTGCCCGGACCACCGACTCGACGGCTGGCCGAGATGCGCCTAGCGAGGTGGAGATGCGACCATCCCAGGGGAACATAGTAGTCGCGGAGATCAACCGCCCACGACTGCAGGCTCACTGGGTCGCGTAAGTCCTGCGCAATTAAGAATTTCACGAGATTTGGTTATGGACGCCTTCCGACAACCTGCTCGGCCGTGCCAAAGCCGAGTGGTGACTATAAAGGTGCAAGTGATGGGACTTGTTGTGCAATTGGAAGTGAATTCGCTATGTGTGTTTCCCCCTCTGGAAACTGCAGACTAAAGGGGATAACAGACTCGCTCCGCGGTTCAATGCAAACACATTTGGGGGTTCCCTCCCCACCAATCGCTAGTTCTTCCTGTGTGAATTATGTTAAGTCTTAGGCTAATTTATTCTATTGTTTTGATGTGTTTTTTTGTTTTTTTTTAAATATTAATTTACGTTGACTGGACGAAGGGGTCTGGAAAGAAAGTTTATTCAGAACCAAGTAAATATTAAAGAAAAATTATAAAAGTTCCAATTTATTTATTTATTTATTTTTTTTCTCAAAGGTAAGGGAAGAGTGAATCTAACCCCTTTACGTTCGGTCCAAGAACCAAGGAAGTATGGGAATGTAAGCAGCTGCGGTCCAACTAACTACCTGAATTGACCTGTCCTTCCCAGCCACACTAATAGTACTGGACCATACCCTTGGCCTGGGACCAGACAAGATTATTTTAGCAATCCATAAATATAGGCTAGGTGATACCTAGCTTAAATAAACCTGAGGCTACTAAGAAGCCAAATATACCTTGTTTGAGGGTTGGCCGGCACCTTCAACCCTGGTTGTTAGACCCCTGAGTCGTCTTATCCCTTGTAATTTTAGAAACTTGTGTAGATGACAGCGTAGTTTTCCGTTTAATAGATATATATGTGTGCTTGTGGCCCTTCGTGGCACGTGTTTTTCCTTTTCGAGGTGGCGCAATGAGCCTCAGGCGTTGTAACCCTATGTGTAACTTTTCTGTTAAAAATAAGAAGTGTTTTATCATGTCTTGGTAGCTTCAAGAGAGGGTCTTATAGTTAGGTAGACTGTGGAGGTCCAACGACTCTCTCCTAAGGTCTAAAAGGAGGACCTTGCCTATTGGGGAGGGAAGGAGATTGGGAAAGAAGAGCTGTATTCACTTTAACACTGTGTACCCCTCCTTAGGGGAGGGATGTTGAGACTCCTGTATGTAGTGTGGTGTAGTGTTAGACCGTAAATGTTGAGTAAGCTAGGGTCAGGACCGTAGAGTCAACTGAGGGATCCATTTTTTTATTTTATTTTTTTTATGTTCTAGTGTGTATTCAAGCATCAAACTTTCCTTTATTCATGAACCCACATTTGCAATACATTGAATAGTGCTGATATTTCTGTCTTAAGTAGTATGAACCTAATCAATCATAAATTCAGTTACCCAGTAGTGTAGGAGTTAATTTTTAAACAACTGTTAACGAATACTGAATCAATTACATTATTTTATTTTGTTGTCATTTTATTATTTTATTATTCTGTTATTTTGTTTTTTTTTTTTTGTAAGTTTTGGAATTCCTTGAGGGAATTAATAGATAATGTGGGTGGACACTCCATAGAATTTTCCTTTAATACATCAGACTTATTTCCAATAACTATAGTCTCACCAAGCTAAGTAAGAAAACCCTTGCACCAATGAAACTAGTTCAGTCTAAAGAAAAAAAAAAAGGGGGAATAAAACTTCAATGTGTGTTGTTCAACTTGCCTGTTATCTGTTAAGTTATAGTTGTGAAGGGTTTTCTTTTATAATATTGTTCCGGAGATGTACGGGTCACTGTACCTAATATAGGGTAACTCGATGATGGTAGTTTACTTATGGCCAGGGTCAATGTTACCTGCTCGCTCAAGTTATTTGCTCTTTGGTTGTTGTATGCTAGTTTGTTATAAGCTATTTATTGCATTTGTTGTTATGCATTTAAGAATTTTATGGTTTTAGCAACCTGTTGAGAATTTTTAAGTTTAGTAATTTGTTGAGATTTCCCGATGTTATAGTTAGGAGAAACATTGTTACACCAATTTGCTTGTGGCAAACAGGGCACATTCCATCCATTAGAAACTCAATTCAGAAAATCCGCTGGGGTAGCATGTTAGTTAACAGTTTCATGTATATGTAAACCATATGATATTTCTAGCTCAATCAATCATTAACGGCTGTACGGAGGAAGGTGACGACGCTCAGATCGAATCTATGTTTTTTTTTTCTAAGATTTCCTTTTTCCGATTCAATATGTTTGGGCAAAGATAAAAGGGAAAGCTAAATCAGGGCACAATGTTGAGCCTGGCTGATCGTGAATTGGGAAAGGAGGAACCATACACTGGGAAGAATTAGGTTGGAAGCTGTCAAGCGCAGCGCCTCTTCGCCAGTTGCTTCGTGCTGTTACCTCATGCTGAGGGCAGCATGGTCTAAGGGGGTGAGGAATGTGACGGGCCAAAAAACCCCTAGGCCGTTTAAATACTATTAATCCAGGAGGCATCTACACCCACCTTATTATAAGCCTTTTTACCGTCACTAGATTTAATCTGTTTATTATTAGTAAAATATAGGGTCGGGTATGTTGAAATTGCTTTGACCTCAAATGGAATAGCGTACTAGGCTTCCAGAATATGATACCGTCAGCGGGACTCAACCCATGCCCTGGTGACCGGCCTAGTTTATTGTAGCGGCGCGTGTCTGGAATGCGCTGACGTTGTCTCAGCGTATGGCCTGGACACTGGACTGACTTGCGCAATAAGTGACAGTAATGTTGATTTTAGCCGCTAGGGGCAGCACCGGACGGTGAGCACCTTCCCCCTCCCTGGAGGGGAGAGGTGGTGGACAAGAGAGGTTGTTTTTGGACGATCGTCAGTCGTCAGTCCGCGAACCGCGAGTAACTTTAAATTAATTAACATATCGACCACCCGGGGCTTCGGCCCCGGGACGGGTTAACGGTTAAAGCTCGGTCATATCACACCTTCCCCAGTTTAAATCATTTAACTCTAACTTGTAATCTAATTCTTCGGACTCCGCTGCTGTCGTGAATGATTGTAACGTTAGACCTATTTGGTAACTCTTGTCTTTTACTTCTGTACTGTTTTAGTAATCTGCTGCCATTGTTATTGCCGTTGTAATAAATTAATTATTTGTGCTTAATTGCGTGTTGTTATTCGGCCACCCTGTCACATATAAATACAGAGTATTCAAAAAATAGGGGTCACATGTTCAAATCTCAGTATTTTTTAATGTGAGCATGTCATTACACATTTTTATGTCATATTACACATCATTTTCAAATTTAATTTGTGGATGGCCCATTTATTTTAATTCAACCCTCATCAATTTTTGGAGGAAACAACTACAGACCAAGCCCTATCCAACGACACCAAAAACTTGGAAATCGGTTGAGAATTGTAGGAGTTCTCTTAACAATAAAAGACAGCGTATTAAATCAGTATAAATATATTATGTTTAATTTTAATAAAGATAAGATAGCTTAATATACTATTAAACTCTCAAGATATAACTTTTAGCACAACAAAGTTATTCCTCAAATATACCTTTGGTTAATATGAGGGTTTGAATGGCCGCGACATTAATTAATATTAATGGCCAATTAATACGCGTAAATGATGTCCTTATTTTCTTTATTTTAGAGCACTCTTAAAAGTTACAACTCTGTTTTACGATATAACTGACGTCAACTCATTTTAAGGAAATGTCACAAAAGTTAACTAGGAAGAATATTAAAGTTATTTAATGCTACTTTTACCTTAAACGAAAATGCTGCTTTTGATGGTCTGTGGCAATGTATTATAAAGCTCAAGTACAAAATATGAGAATGATTTTTTTCAGAACTCGTCGTACCCACATGAACTGCCAAAGGCAGTCCTGTTTGGTGCTTGACAGTCTAACTTTATTCCGAAACTCCAGCAACGGTTTGCCAGATAAGTTGACCAGTAGGGCGCTTTGGAGCATGTGATAATCTTGCGAATGTAGTTTACATTGTAAAATAATAAATCGATTGGTGTCCAGCATAACCTCAAAAACTTTCAGAGTCACACTCTGGCAATATGTTTCCATTTCACACTTTTTCTCTGAGACTTGATAGCCTCCACTTATGGACCTAAGGATGCATGGGCCATTTATTGGCTCTATGCAAATCAAAGAGGAAAATATTGGAAATATACTTCTTCAGCCAGTTGGGAGGAAGAATACTCTAGAAGCAATAGGGTATGAGATTGGAGGGAACAAATCTTTAACTGACCCTCAACGTCAACCGTGTACAATACGTTCCTCAAAGATACCAAGCAGGATCCTTGGAGAACTACCCAAAACTCTATAAAAAACAGAACTGAAGAAACTACTCTGTCAACCTTGGCCATCTGACTTTTATCATGAAGGTAAAACAATTTTTTATGATGATAACAATTTGACAGCGGTATCACCAAACCCAAAATATTTGAGTTTGGCTAACAACATTTTGAGATTCACAAGGTCAAAGGCAGAAGAATAGTCGGGAACTACATAAAACTACAAACTACATAAATAAGTCATAAAACTGCAAAGGCTTCTAAATATCCAATAAAATTAAGAAAATTTAAACAAAAAAATGCTTACCGGGCTGCATACTACATACTAAATGCGAGATTTTGACATTGCATCCATTTCATTGAAACGTCATCTGTTTTAAAATGTTAAATTAAAATCGACTATTCTACTAAACAATGTATGGTCATTTTCTAATTAAAAATTTTTTAGTCAGTTATTATCTATGTTTTTTATGATGAAAAACTTTGTTTATCACTCGGATGAAAAAGTGTTTTTTTTTTCTTAATCGCATTTTCGAGCAGTAAAACATTATTGCTCCACAGATCAATCTCTGCCCTATTGTAGAACTTACTATTCATTAAGAATGATTATAATTATTGGCTGTTTTAATTCAATTGCTTTGTTAAGGGAAACCAAGACTAAAGGTAACATTAAAAAGAGATTTAAAAGAAAACAATGTTGTCAGTGGGTAATTATTCGCTTCAGATGCTGGGAAAACATTCCAAAGCTGTTCATTGTTTTGAAATTAACTCTGTGTGGAAACGGAATTAGAAGTAACTGAACCGAAACAATCACTGTGTATTGTTAACTTTACCTTCAATATAATTTTGTTAGAGTATACTTTGCTATTTTTTCTATGACTATAACTATAAATTATGAATATGGATGGAAGGAATAACCTCAGTCAAGATCATGTATTATCATTGCTATTTCCTCATACAATATTAATGTGGTATTCATTTTCAGCTCCCGAAAGACAATATTATTTGCGGTAAACAAATGGACTTCCTATTTAACTATATAGTCCAAGCTCTGAACAGGTTGAGCATGCACGAAAGTCTAACCAAATTTGACTTTGGATTATTGTTGAGGACATTTAGTAGATGTAAAAAACAGATGTTGCCACATTTCCAGAATGGGCACAACACGGGGGACGCCCTTCTAGAGGAAGTCGTAGAGGAAACTGTATTGGTATACGTCATGTTGTATATCATTTTAAAGGTCTTTGAATGTAGATTCGAATGCCACAAACCCGATCTCCAAAGGTCAAATATAACGTGAGTTATTGCGTTTTGAAATTTCGGAGAAATGCTTTTTATGCAAAGTTTGACTGCCTGCCATTTCTGACTCGAGCGTTCATTTAAGGTCGGCTTTGCGGCATTGCTTTCTGTTAAACATGATCCTAAAGCTCACGTTAAATACTTCATAAAAGATTTCTTGGGTTGTCCCAAATCAGGCTGAAAATCATAATGTAATTATAATATTTCGGGCAGCAATTGAAGACGGCAAATGAAGACTTAAAATAAAACATTTAACTTAATTTTCAGGATCTTTATAAAGAGAAGATAGATGGAATTTAAATAGATTTGAAAACAATGTCGCCAACTCGACATCAAATGAACGTCTGAGCCAGAAATGGCAGGCAGTCAAATTTTGCATGAAAGGATTTTACCGAAATTTCAAAATAACTCAATAACTCAATAACTTTCAATAACTCGCGTTATATTCGACCTTTAGAGATCGGGTTTGTGGCATTTGAATCTACATTCAAAGACCTTTAAAATGATATATAACATGACATAGGCCAATACAGTTCCCTCTACGACTTCCTCTAGGGGGCGTCCCCCGTGTTGTGCCCACTCTGGAAATGTGGCAACATCGAGTTTTTACATCTACTAAATGTTCCCAACAATAATCAAAAGTCAAATTTCGTTAGACTTTTAGTGCATGCTCAACCTGTTCAGAGCCTGGACTAATAAGATTGTTAACACATTTCATTTAATTGTTGAAAACTCCTTGGAAAACACAATTTGAAAATATTTAGGCTACTTGAAGTTTTTATGGAATCGATAAATTTCTTAATATACAGAGTGTCCCTGAACTCTTTTTTGATGATTCCAGGTAATAATTCAAGCAAAAATATCACATTTAAAGTTTCCAAAACTCCATGTTTAAATAAACGGCCACTATTTTGTATTTTTTTAAAGATTTTTTTTAGAACGGTTAGTTCTAATATGTTTAAACTTGATATTCAGCTTTTAAAGTAAAGGTTCAATTGAAAAAAGAATTTAAATTTTTACAGTTATATTTTTAAAATGGCAACTGTTGAAAATCTTGAATCTTAAATTACATAAAATTTCAAAAGGCATCAAAAAATTTTTGTTAATACATGTTTTTAGAGAAATTATTATTTCAAATCCAACGACATAAAAAGTATTCAAATCGATTCATAAATAAACTAAATAGAAAGAGTTAACCGAGGCTAGTCACAGTCGTACCGCTCCTATGGGAGAAGTTAAGGCATCTCGCTAGCCTAAAAGTTAGCGTCTTGGACTTCGGCTCGAGAAGTCACGTGTTCGATACCCGGGGTGTCCACTGATTTTGATGGGTTTGGACCGCTTACCTTTAGCGTTTATTGTACATTGTACTGACAATGTACATTGTGGCATTTCAACAAAATGCCACTGGCTTAGACACAGGCAATCAAAGCAAGCAAAAAAGTTAGGTTTGTATCCATTGTTGAGCTGGTGCAGCGTTGTCCATTGTTGTTGACCTATCCTGTCTTTCGCGAGGCATCGCGCTCAGATTTGGGACAGTTTTTATTTAAATCCCTCTGTGTCGTTTATCTATGAATCGATTTGCATAACTTCATATCGTTTTTTAGAAGCAAGTTTAAACCTTAACTCAAGTTTAAACAAAAGTTGCCTATATGTTTTACATTGAAATAAACTAAGTTTAAGTTTAACGTGTTTTAAAGAAAACGACCCTAAGTTTTCTAAAATACGAAATGATGGCTGAATGGAGTTTCGGGAAATTTTAATGTGATATTTTGGTTTTTGTTTGTCTTTAGTTTAGGCCAAGAATAATAATTGTAAAAGTCGTTGAAGAGTTCAGAGACACTTTGCATACTTGTATGTTAATTTTCCATACATATATTTCAATACATTATTCTTTGGCATTCAACAGTATCGGAAAGTAACATTCAGAAAGAAGTACAGAATTTTATACACCCCTTTTGAATTGTTTATGAGTTATCGTATTACTTCTACAAAAGCTTTAAAACACAAAACGACGATCTGAAGGACACCACTGTATTGCTCATATTTTTATTTATTTCACACAGTTGAATGACCCTCTGCTATTCAGACAGACAGGCGCCAGATTTTATTGACGAATCTTCTCCAAACGATACAATAGCTGTTTTATTTATTACATTGAAAATGCTATATTTACCATTATTTATTTATATTAAATTAATAAAATTAAAAAGTATAATAATATAAAGAGAGACCATTGATGATATTAAAAGTGTAAAAGATATAGTTTTATAAAATTTCTTCGATTTCTTTTAGTCACTCATTATCTTGTAATATAGATGCATTTCAACTGATAAATTTATGTGAAAATGTAATCTTACATAATACCGCAAAGTCAATCATTATTAATTTGAATGAATTAAATGTGTTTTAAATTTTAAATCAAACAAATGCTCAACATACAAATTAAAACAATATAAGTTCCATAAATCTCATAAGTTTCATAGAGCTAAGTTAAATAAAGGTTTTTTAGTACTATTTTTAAGCTTCATAGTCTATAGATATCTATTTATTTTTTAAAGAGTTGCCCTGCATGTTAGTTAATACAATCTTTTGTCTTTTTCTTCATACAGCTTACGAAAGTTTAGTCAAATTAAATTACAGTAAAAAGGATTTAAACACCTAGGCAATTTGAAGAATTGCAATTAAATTTATAAAGTAAAGAATAATTAACAATGATCAAATCAGCTGTTAACTGTAGGGATAAAACCCACTTGTTACAGTTTCAAGAAACTCATACTAGAGTGATGTACCCTCTGCTTTGGCTTATAACATCCCAAAACGCGAGCAAGCGAAGCGAACGAGCTCGTCTTAAGAGGAAAGCCTTTTGGGGCTTTTAATTTAGCGTAAAGTTTGTGACTGACATAACGTTGACTAAAAAGAATTGTTTATGTTTACCGAGCAAACGCTCGGTCCCCAGGAGCTTTATTTATTTATTTTTTTAAATACTTCCACATATCTTCTCAGAAGATACGAAATTAGGTAATATACTAATATTTGGTGCACTACATACCGGGTGTCCCAGACCAACTGTTTATGAAATGTGATTTAAATACTTTACTACTCTTATCTAACGTGTACCCGTAATCCAAATGGTTTAGAAGGTAAGTATGGTTGAAGTTTAGTTTCATACCTTAAGAATAACATCGGAAAAATTTAATATCCATTATAACTGAAATTTGTACATTAAACGTAACTTTCCAAGCATGAAATTGTCTTACAACCTCATTTCAAATAACATTTCATTATACAACTCAATTCTAATGGAATTAATTTTATTTTTACACGCATTTTCAATTATCTTTATATTCGCCATTTCAATATTATAAACTTTGTTTCAAAATCAAATAATTTGTAAAAAAAATTAAGTTTTATGATGAAAACTATTTTAAATTAGAGTGTTAGACTTTTTATGCTAAAACATATTATTTGTTTACCGGAATATTTTGAGACTAGATTTAAAAGTTTGCTCCATGTTATTCATAAGGGAAAAATCTAAACTCCAGCCGCTATTATTCCCCAACCCTTTAGAATTTGGGGTGGACATTAAAATTTTACTGTTGCCTTAAAATTATGGATAAAATAAATTATTTCTGGTTTGAGGACAGCTTCTGGTACACAGTGCACATTGGAATTAGTGTCAATAGAAGAGCGTAGAAGATTTACCTATAGTGGCACCATCTGCTTTGTGGAAAATTCATTCCATAAATTTTTAAAGGGGTGTACGGGTCGTATGGGACACCTATCATATATACATACAGTAGGAAATTTTAGAATCCTTACTAAGGGTCTCTAGACTGTGATTTATATGTATATTAACATACCATGGTTTACGTAGTAATCCTGAAATTATAAAGAGTAAATATCATAGTGACAATCAGGAATCCTATACTGTATTAATTATATTATTGAAGTTAGGCTGTGAAAGAGTCACAATTTCCTAATTATTTCAGTGTAGAAACAATAAAAATCCGTGTTATACTAGAAACGATGTTGAAATATATTTGAAAGGTTCTATCAGGCTAAAAGCTTTTGCTATCACCCAACTAGTGTGTGGATGGTATCGTATAAATAACTTAGCTCGCCACAGTAGTAATTTACAAAAAATCGTTTATATCTCTTTGATTTGTTAAACTTCAATGAAGCCGTCAATTTAAAAGAATATCCAATAATATTGTAAATTTGAATATACAGGGTTGAAAAAGTCTGAAAACGATTTATCTTAAAAATGATAAAATTAACACAACTAAAACTTATAAAACTAATTTTAGTATACTTCCCAAAGTACTTTAGACACTGAAGGGGGACGGCCCACAAGGAGTCACGCAAAAATCTTAAATGTTATAGGTCAATGTGTGCAATAAATTTTAGGTCTCTATTAAGACAACTCTCAGACAACCAAACTTTGCATTAAAATCATACTGCCGGAACAAAAATTTCAATACCTCCCGTTACACTCAAACTTTTGAGATCAGGTTTAGGGCAAAATGATCAAAATGCAAACTTATATACTTATATATCGTATGGCGAAAGACAATGAACTTTTCCTCAAGACTTCCTTGAGGTAGTCCCTTAAGACAGTCGTCAACGAAAGTGCTTTGGCTAGGTCATAATTTTAAAGGGCTTTGTGTTCTGAGCATTTTTGCCACAACCCCGATTTCTAAAGGTCGAGTGTACCGGGAGCTACTGCATTTTTGTTCGGAAATATGATTTTAATGCAAAGTTTGATCACCTACCATTTGACTTGGTCGTTATTTTAAGGTCGGACTTGACTTTGCATAAATATAAGATTTTCTTCTTACTCCTTGTGGACCATTCCCCTTGAATTTTTCATGTCAATAATCAATTTTGAAAAATAGACTTTAAGACTGATTTAATTTACAAAGTTTTATTTTTGCTACTTAATATAATACTTTTATAGATATAAAATAGTTTACAGACTTTATTCCATTCTGTACTGTATATACCCAGTGTCATAAGTTCAAAAGTATTTTATTGTAATTATACAGAATGCATTTAACACTAAACAAACTTCTAAAGCCCAATTTCAGCCTTTCGCTAGAAGGTTTTCTTAAGAGAAAATAAAGTATGCCAATAAATTATAATAGATCAGATCCTATTTCTTACCACCCCTCCCCCCTCCCAGTTTTCTTAATACAACTTTTTTTATCTGTAGAAGTATAGCAACATTTTATTTTAAATTTTCTTGTTTAGTTAATAAGTTGACAAAAAATGTCAGTTATTTATGTACTTTGTAGTTTGGCGTTTAAATAAGACAAATTAATTGCTGAATATATTAAACGAGATGGCCCGTGCGCAAATTGCGCATTTTATGATTCTGTATGAGTAAAACTCACCTACAGTACGTGAATGTTGATTATGAAGTGACATAGATCGATTTTTGTTTACTATCTGGCTCTTAAAATTCATCTGAAGATAACTAGCTGTTAAATTACAATTCACATTAAAGAACTTGCAATAAAAGTTGGTCAACATTTTAAAGCGCCCTCTAGAAATAAAGGTGAGGGGACCAGGGGGGGGGCGAAGCCCGAAACAATATGACCTTTTTAATTACGATTCGTCACTGCGGTATATACTAAGCTTTAAAATGACATTTCAATCTTTAAAATCGGTTCCGTAGGTCGAGAGAAAAAAGGACGTAACAGACCAAACCCTTATAGAAATAAGAAGATAGATGTTACCGTTGCTACATAAATTAATTAACCATGGAGGGTAACATCCATGATGTTAGATGGAGATATATATATAAACATTTATATTCATTAGGTCTTAAAAGTCATCTACGCCTTTGGTCTTAGAAGCGCAGTAGGCAATATTAATCATTGGGTTCTGGGCAAAACATGGCATTTTATTCCCCTGTTACGGACACCGTTTTTCAACCGATTTTAATTAAACTTCTTAATCGTTTAATTGAATAGGTATATTAGGTCTCTCGTACCTTAAAAGTTTGAAAATATTACTATCAGTGATGTCGCAAAGTAACTCAAATTTTCTTGTTTCTAAGATTTTTTCTACCAATACCATTTATTTTTACTGATATATCAGGTATGAAGGACCTTGATATAACATTAATCTACAAGAAAACATACATTTTACCAATAAATATCCAAAAACACCGTCAAAATGGGAGATGTGGAGGCGTATTTTCGGTATTTTACAAGGGTGAAGATGACTCTTAAAATAGATAATGAATATTTAGTCATAAACTAATTATTGAAATACCCTTTTATCACTTACTTAGGCCTACTTCAATAGTTATAAGGCTGCTTCTTTAACCGACGGTGCATGATCGGAAGTATTGAACCCAATTAAAAACGATACTTCCTTATCAGGTACAGGCTCCTTAATTTAAAACATACCTAAGAGATACGGTGGTTACAATGTAGTCTATACCGTCTATCCAGAAATACAACAGAAGCTGCACTGCTAGTCCCTCTTCTCCACTTGTACATCTTAAGTCTGTTTGTTACAATACATTCCTTGGTCTTTGGATATCTGTCGTTCCATGGCATCGTCTCCAGTATGTGATGTCAGGTCATCCGCAAACAAGGTCAGACTATCAAGTATAAATTATATACTTAGCATGATATTTTCATAGCATAGATTTACTGTTAGCTGATGATGTTAGATAGCATCACTGTTTAACAGTAGAACTCCGAGCAGTGATCGCTCGATACCACTTTTCGAGACAGATGGCCTATGCTGGAAGACGCCCTATGAATAAAAACAACCTGGCTTCTGTCTTGATAGCTGAAGATGTACGTAAGGAATACTCCACCTATCGATGCATAAAACATCCAACTTTAAGTTTTTAAGTTAGTTCAATTCAGTGTTTATTTTATACTAGCTTTTCCCCGAGGCTTCGCTCGCTTTAGTCGCTGTCAGGCTAAGCTCGTTCGCTATGCTCACCTTGTATGTAAGTAATCTCTAAAATACTTCAAATTGAAATTTTTATTAAATTTGTTTCTTAGCAACCAATAAAAAAGAAAAATTTATTTTTAGATTTTTATACAATTCTTTTTTAATCTTTCGTAAAAATAATTCTTTTAAAATAAAAGATATCCTATGTTACTTCTGATACCTCCAAGAATATGTGTACAAAGTTTCATGATGATCGGTTGAGTAGTTTTCGAGTGAAAGTCTAACAAACAACAGGACATTCACATTTATAATATTAAGTTCAGTGGCGGATCCAGGGAGGGGCTAGGGGGGCTATAGCCCCCCCCCCCTTGGGTATCCTTTTTACACTAGATAAAATGGGTAATTTGTTTTGTTGGGTTGCCGAACGTGAAAGGAATCCGTGCGCGCCGCGGCACCAGGGCCGGATTTAGGTATGAGCCTTATGGGACCGGGCCCAGGGCGGCAAATTTTAAGGGGTGGTAGATTTTTTTGGGATTAAATTAAATTAGTCTAAAATATCAAGAGTGGTACATGAGATTATTCGGTTTCATTATGGTTTACACTGAATAAAACTGCGAGGGCGCGAGCCGCGACTACATAGCTAATTATTTGGCATCATTATGCTGATCGTCTTGCTCCTTCAGCGTAACCACTTTGGCAAAAATAAAAATCCCGGTGGTCCGGTTTCCGGACTGAATTTCCCATTTCATTACATTTATTGTATAAATATAACTGTTTATCCCGACGCTTGTGATTTGAGATGTTTGATCTTTAAGCCCCCAGCAATAAGTTATCTCTTGCTGATTTTCATTTTGGATTTTCTGACTCTATTTCAAAACAAAGTTCCATTGATGGTCATGATACGATATTTTTCCATTTCATTTGTAGGTCTGTTTATAAAGCAACAACGTAGCTTACTATATTACGAAAATTGTGTTGTACACAGTCTCGTCTCACATTTTAATATCGACTATACAATTGCCGCGTCCAAACGCTCTCTGGGAATCTATGTTTTTTTTCTTTGTAGCTGATTTTGGTGATTTTATTTTGCCGTCTGCTTATGAACCAATTTATGGGTTATGAAGATTCGCTGTTGCTTAGACGCAATATAAATTAATTTATGTCTTATGTAGTTTTATTATTTATACAGAAATACTATTTTCTGTATTGGTAGTAGACAAATATACGACCGAGAAAAATTTTAACATGGAAGGGGTTTTTAACTTTTGTTAGCAATCAAGTCACAAAATTTTAACTTTGAATAATCGTTTATTTTTCTTCTCTTTCATTATACTACTTTATTAAGATTTACCTGGACCATTAAACAGATAAATAATAAAAGCGATACCCTGAAAAGGAATCAAAAGATATTATAAATTCTCTGTTCATCCCAGATAACATGCAGTCTTAATTAGCATTCGACCTAGACACAGATAGTGAGGTTAGGGCCTATAGCTTATAAAAAAATGATGTTATTATGTGAGGATATGGTTCTACAGTAGCCTATGCACCAAAATAAACAGTACCATATTGAAATTGCAGTATTTTATATACTTAGTTCCACCAACATATAAACGTAGGTTTAAACTCAATTAATAACATACTTGAGGCAACACTCGTATTACCGTTCTTGAAGGTTTTGTATATCATTTTGGTAAAGATGGCTGATCAATTTCAGTGCTGTTTATTTTGGCGCATATTGTACAATGAATATTGTTTTGGAATATAGAAACTTACCATAGGGTAAAATTTTACGAAAATGTAGATAAATATTTGTTTTAAAAACTTAATCACTTAAAAAAATAGTAATATCACTCAACTGCATTAAAGTATTATTTTAAGTCCCGAAACATTTTCCCAGGGCGGGAACCCCAGATCCCTACCTCCTGTTGTTGATGGGAGGTACCCCCAGACCCCCAACTAGCCCCCCTTTGGCCTATCCTGGATCCGCCACTGAGTAAGATCAGCTACTATTCAATGATAAAGCAATTGAAATGTTACAAAGCTAATTTTGTTTTCGAGAAAAACAATCTTTTAAAGTTTTTAAACTTAACTCTACAATGTTATCGATAATATTTTTTTGAGCTTGTAAAATTGTAACTTTCTTTTTAATTGTTATTTATTTTATACTAAAAACATAATAATAATAAATGTATAATATGGTGGGAGATACTTTGAAAAAATTTTAGGTTAAACTAAAGCAGAGGGCAAAGCTGGTGTCATAAATTTAAAGTAACGGCTTGACCGGCGGATCAGTCTCTACTGTTCTGGTAGCCTTGGCCTTATCTCTGGGTGGTTAACCTTAAAACCTTTCATAGAAAACACGCTCAATTATTAATTGTTATTGTACAAAAACTATGATATATTTTATTTAAAGTACTCTTTTAAGAATTTTCAAACATTAATTTAATTATGTTATAACTATTAGAACTGTAAAAGTGTAAAATATTACAGCAGTACGCTGTATTACGGGGCAATGAGTTGTATATCAGATTTACGCTGATTGACTCTGATCTTAACTAAAATGTCCTTCAAATATACTGTAACTTCTTTTACAATACAGCATTTATGGTTTGTTGGCCACGAAAGTATATGTTTACCTACTTGTTAAATATTTTTTCAATACATCCTTGGATGATGGTGATGCTGAAAATTTGTAAGAGTTAATTAATTTACCTAAAACAATTCAACACTATATGTTAAGGGATTAGCGTGTAAAAAATAATTATATTTACTTATAAATAGTTTATTATATTGTTCGGACGAGTGATGGTTGCGGCGTTCACACCACATGATAAAGTGGTACTTTTTCATAAGGCCTCGCTAAACAACCTATTGTCCATTTTTGAGGTTACAATTATACCATTGACTATGTACACGTACACTAACGTGAGTAGACTTCTCATAGCATAGGCGTGTGTGAAGCCTATTGACAGTGGTGCGATCTCGTGCGGTGTCCACGGAAGTACACGTAACATATGATAGATGAATCAGTATTACCACTCTTCTCAACCAAGGATGAAACATTTTATAACTGAAAGTTATGTTTATGTTTTGAGAAAGTGTTTTTGCAGCACTGTAAATTCAGCTGAATAATAACAACATCGATTGCAGCGACTCTGGTGCCACGTCCCTCGAACTTTCAAATTTTTGCCTCAAACTAAATGCATTGGATGAGAGGTCTATTCACGTTAGTGTACAAAGTCAATGATTATACTAACTCGATAGCCATGTGTTTTTTTGTTTATTAATGAGAAAAAACGGTGATATAGAGAAATACGCACAAGAGGGTGGAAATGCCAAAAATAGAATGTCTTATTCATTATAGTTCTCCTTAGAACATCAATCGAAGTATTTGTTTTTTTTTTCTTTTTTACTTAAATGAACGTTACGGAACATAACCTCAATAAAATCATGTAGTTGTACCGTTAAGCGTAAAAACAAAAATCCGTTGTAATTCGTTCCATTCACGAAATTAGTGAATTGGATAACTAGATAATTTGGAGTTTAATATGTGACATTCTGTAAATAATCTTTTGTAAGTCTAAGGGAATTCAAAAAGTAACTAATAAAAAATCGATATATAATATGTTGATTCTTTAACCGAATTGTTTTAATGATGGTAAAACATCACTTATAAGTTTTGTTTATTGAAATTACATTCTGATGTTCCTCTCTTGACGTTCTTGGTGATCTCCTTTTTGAAGTAATTGATATTTTTGTAAAAATCCTCTTTCCGAGTTACTAAGATAATGTTTCAACTATGTTAAATTTATGTGTAAAGATCTACATTTAATCTACTTAATCCGCTTAAACTTGGTTGTGATTCAATAATAAATAGTTATTGGTCATACGAAGAATATTCGAAAACGTTTAGAAGGCAGTTAATGTTTCGCCCCGTACGTGAGTAATGCCCTTTGACAGAGTTAAATGTGGTGATTTGAATTCATGGTTGTAGCCGTAAACCATGTATTCATAGCGTCATCAGATCCTCATTTTATGGGCTTTGTTACAGTATTATTCACACTTCATATTCAAATTACTCGACTAATGTGGAATTTGTGCAGTTTTTTTATGATTTAATTTTCATTATATTTTTTTTTAGTCATAAGTGAACTTAAAAGTGCAGTTATTTTTTGTTATAAATAGTTTACTCGAGTTCCTTTAACCGTGTTTATTTATTTTGAACTTTTTGCATATGAAAACAATTACTTGGGTCCTTAAACTTTTTGGAAATAAATTACAAATTAATATAAGAATATTTTACTAAGGAAATAAATGCTTAATCCTTTGATTTTTGAGAAAATATTATTATTAACTCTAAATTAACTTAACTCTGTCTGATGAATGGCTTGGAATCATCATTAAATAAAATAATGAAATGTTATGAAGTAAATGTGTAGATTCTTTAAATTTTTAACCATTAGAGTTAAAGTTGATTGTTAATTTGCTATAATTGAAATCATTTATAAAAAATTTATAGTAAAAATTAAAATGTATTATAATATTTAAAACCACGTATAGTATGCTACAATGCTAGATATAAGCCAAACAGAAAAACCATTAACATTTTATTTCTCCACACTGATCAGTAAGGACACATGAAGCTTCGGTGTGGTATAATTAAAAACATAATATAGAGGTACTATTGAAATTTAACAATAATAAATCATTTTTAAGATTGAACTACATGCATCTGACTCATTGTGATTACGTCAGACCAATCTCGTAAAACAATTTTCCTCTAAAATATATATTTTGTAAGGGATTGTAAAATTTGTTTAACGATAAATCGTTTATTATAAAATAAATTATCTATTTTACCCTATTTCAGAAATAGTAGTGCACTGTTAAAGTAGTATCTATATAGTAAAACCCATACGATAAATCGTCCAAAAGTTACAACAATGAGAAACAATAGTGGAACTAAAGTAATAGAATACATTATTGTAACAAACGGTTAATCAACTTATAACGCATTTTATGATTCTGTATGAGTAAAACTCACCTACAGTACGTGAATGTTGATTATGAAGTGACATAGATCGATTTTTGTTTACTATCTGGCTCTTAAAATTCATCTGAAGATAACTAGCTGTTAAATTACAATTCACATTAAAGAACTTGCAATAAAAGTTGGTCAACATTTTAAAGCGCCCTCTAGAAATAAAGGTGAGGGGACCAGGGGGGGGGCGAAGCCCGAAACAATATGACCTTTTTAATTACGATTCGTCACTGCGGTATATACTAAGCTTTAAAATGACATTTCAATCTTTAAAATCGGTTCCGTAGGTCGAGAGAAAAAAGGACGTAACAGACCAAACCCTTATAGAAATAAGAAGATAGATGTTACCGTTGCTACATAAATTAATTAACCATGGAGGGTAACATCCATGATGTTAGATGGAGATATATATATAAACATTTATATTCATTAGGTCTTAAAAGTCATCTACGCCTTTGGTCTTAGAAGCGCAGTAGGCAATATTAATCATTGGGTTCTGGGCAAAACATGGCATTTTATTCCCCTGTTACGGACACCGTTTTTCAACCGATTTTAATTAAACTTCTTAATCGTTTAATTGAATAGGTATATTAGGTCTCTCGTACCTTAAAAGTTTGAAAATATTACTATCAGTGATGTCGCAAAGTAACTCAAATTTTCTTGTTTCTAAGATTTTTTCTACCAATACCATTTATTTTTACTGATATATCAGGTATGAAGGACCTTGATATAACATTAATCTACAAGAAAACATACATTTTACCAATAAATATCCAAAAACACCGTCAAAATGGGAGATGTGGAGGCGTATTTTCGGTATTTTACAAGGGTGAAGATGACTCTTAAAATAGATAATGAATATTTAGTCATAAACTAATTATTGAAATACCCTTTTATCACTTACTTAGGCCTACTTCAATAGTTATAAGGCTGCTTCTTTAACCGACGGTGCATGATCGGAAGTATTGAACCCAATTAAAAACGATACTTCCTTATCAGGTACAGGCTCCTTAATTTAAAACATACCTAAGAGATACGGTGGTTACAATGTAGTCTATACCGTCTATCCAGAAATACAACAGAAGCTGCACTGCTAGTCCCTCTTCTCCACTTGTACATCTTAAGTCTGTTTGTTACAATACATTCCTTGGTCTTTGGATATCTGTCGTTCCATGGCATCGTCTCCAGTATGTGATGTCAGGTCATCCGCAAACAAGGTCAGACTATCAAGTATAAATTATATACTTAGCATGATATTTTCATAGCATAGATTTACTGTTAGCTGATGATGTTAGATAGCATCACTGTTTAACAGTAGAACTCCGAGCAGTGATCGCTCGATACCACTTTTCGAGACAGATGGCCTATGCTGGAAGACGCCCTATGAATAAAAACAACCTGGCTTCTGTCTTGATAGCTGAAGATGTACGTAAGGAATACTCCACCTATCGATGCATAAAACATCCAACTTTAAGTTTTTAAGTTAGTTCAATTCAGTGTTTATTTTATACTAGCTTTTCCCCGAGGCTTCGCTCGCTTTAGTCGCTGTCAGGCTAAGCTCGTTCGCTATGCTCACCTTGTATGTAAGTAATCTCTAAAATACTTCAAATTGAAATTTTTATTAAATTTGTTTCTTAGCAACCAATAAAAAAGAAAAATTTATTTTTAGATTTTTATACAATTCTTTTTTAATCTTTCGTAAAAATAATTCTTTTAAAATAAAAGATATCCTATGTTACTTCTGATACCTCCAAGAATATGTGTACAAAGTTTCATGATGATCGGTTGAGTAGTTTTCGAGTGAAAGTCTAACAAACAACAGGACATTCACATTTATAATATTAAGTTCAGTGGCGGATCCAGGGAGGGGCTAGGGGGGCTATAGCCCCCCCCCCTTGGGTATCCTTTTTACACTAGATAAAATGGGTAATTTGTTTTGTTGGGTTGCCGAACGTGAAAGGAATCCGTGCGCGCCGCGGCACCAGGGCCGGATTTAGGTATGAGCCTTATGGGACCGGGCCCAGGGCGGCAAATTTTAAGGGGTGGTAGATTTTTTTGGGATTAAATTAAATTAGTCTAAAATATCAAGAGTGGTACATGAGATTATTCGGTTTCATTATGGTTTACACTGAATAAAACTGCGAGGGCGCGAGCCGCGACTACATAGCTAATTATTTGGCATCATTATGCTGATCGTCTTGCTCCTTCAGCGTAACCACTTTGGCAAAAATAAAAATCCCGGTGGTCCGGTTTCCGGACTGAATTTCCCATTTCATTACATTTATTGTATAAATATAACTGTTTATCCCGACGCTTGTGATTTGAGATGTTTGATCTTTAAGCCCCCAGCAATAAGTTATCTCTTGCTGATTTTCATTTTGGATTTTCTGACTCTATTTCAAAACAAAGTTCCATTGATGGTCATGATACGATATTTTTCCATTTCATTTGTAGGTCTGTTTATAAAGCAACAACGTAGCTTACTATATTACGAAAATTGTGTTGTACACAGTCTCGTCTCACATTTTAATATCGACTATACAATTGCCGCGTCCAAACGCTCTCTGGGAATCTATGTTTTTTTTCTTTGTAGCTGATTTTGGTGATTTTATTTTGCCGTCTGCTTATGAACCAATTTATGGGTTATGAAGATTCGCTGTTGCTTAGACGCAATATAAATTAATTTATGTCTTATGTAGTTTTATTATTTATACAGAAATACTATTTTCTGTATTGGTAGTAGACAAATATACGACCGAGAAAAATTTTAACATGGAAGGGGTTTTTAACTTTTGTTAGCAATCAAGTCACAAAATTTTAACTTTGAATAATCGTTTATTTTTCTTCTCTTTCATTATACTACTTTATTAAGATTTACCTGGACCATTAAACAGATAAATAATAAAAGCGATACCCTGAAAAGGAATCAAAAGATATTATAAATTCTCTGTTCATCCCAGATAACATGCAGTCTTAATTAGCATTCGACCTAGACACAGATAGTGAGGTTAGGGCCTATAGCTTATAAAAAAATGATGTTATTATGTGAGGATATGGTTCTACAGTAGCCTATGCACCAAAATAAACAGTACCATATTGAAATTGCAGTATTTTATATACTTAGTTCCACCAACATATAAACGTAGGTTTAAACTCAATTAATAACATACTTGAGGCAACACTCGTATTACCGTTCTTGAAGGTTTTGTATATCATTTTGGTAAAGATGGCTGATCAATTTCAGTGCTGTTTATTTTGGCGCATATTGTACAATGAATATTGTTTTGGAATATAGAAACTTACCATAGGGTAAAATTTTACGAAAATGTAGATAAATATTTGTTTTAAAAACTTAATCACTTAAAAAAATAGTAATATCACTCAACTGCATTAAAGTATTATTTTAAGTCCCGAAACATTTTCCCAGGGCGGGAACCCCAGATCCCTACCTCCTGTTGTTGATGGGAGGTACCCCCAGACCCCCAACTAGCCCCCCTTTGGCCTATCCTGGATCCGCCACTGAGTAAGATCAGCTACTATTCAATGATAAAGCAATTGAAATGTTACAAAGCTAATTTTGTTTTCGAGAAAAACAATCTTTTAAAGTTTTTAAACTTAACTCTACAATGTTATCGATAATATTTTTTTGAGCTTGTAAAATTGTAACTTTCTTTTTAATTGTTATTTATTTTATACTAAAAACATAATAATAATAAATGTATAATATGGTGGGAGATACTTTGAAAAAATTTTAGGTTAAACTAAAGCAGAGGGCAAAGCTGGTGTCATAAATTTAAAGTAACGGCTTGACCGGCGGATCAGTCTCTACTGTTCTGGTAGCCTTGGCCTTATCTCTGGGTGGTTAACCTTAAAACCTTTCATAGAAAACACGCTCAATTATTAATTGTTATTGTACAAAAACTATGATATATTTTATTTAAAGTACTCTTTTAAGAATTTTCAAACATTAATTTAATTATGTTATAACTATTAGAACTGTAAAAGTGTAAAATATTACAGCAGTACGCTGTATTACGGGGCAATGAGTTGTATATCAGATTTACGCTGATTGACTCTGATCTTAACTAAAATGTCCTTCAAATATACTGTAACTTCTTTTACAATACAGCATTTATGGTTTGTTGGCCACGAAAGTATATGTTTACCTACTTGTTAAATATTTTTTCAATACATCCTTGGATGATGGTGATGCTGAAAATTTGTAAGAGTTAATTAATTTACCTAAAACAATTCAACACTATATGTTAAGGGATTAGCGTGTAAAAAATAATTATATTTACTTATAAATAGTTTATTATATTGTTCGGACGAGTGATGGTTGCGGCGTTCACACCACATGATAAAGTGGTACTTTTTCATAAGGCCTCGCTAAACAACCTATTGTCCATTTTTGAGGTTACAATTATACCATTGACTATGTACACGTACACTAACGTGAGTAGACTTCTCATAGCATAGGCGTGTGTGAAGCCTATTGACAGTGGTGCGATCTCGTGCGGTGTCCACGGAAGTACACGTAACATATGATAGATGAATCAGTATTACCACTCTTCTCAACCAAGGATGAAACATTTTATAACTGAAAGTTATGTTTATGTTTTGAGAAAGTGTTTTTGCAGCACTGTAAATTCAGCTGAATAATAACAACATCGATTGCAGCGACTCTGGTGCCACGTCCCTCGAACTTTCAAATTTTTGCCTCAAACTAAATGCATTGGATGAGAGGTCTATTCACGTTAGTGTACAAAGTCAATGATTATACTAACTCGATAGCCATGTGTTTTTTTGTTTATTAATGAGAAAAAACGTTGATATAGAGAAATACGCACAAGAGGTTGGAAATGCCAAAAATAGAATGTCTTATTCATTATAGTTCTCCTTAGAACATCAATCGAAGTATTTGTTTTTTTTTTCTTTTTTACTTAAATGAACGTTACGGAACATAACCTCAATAAAATCATGTAGTTGTACCGTTAAGCGTAAAAACAAAAATCCGTTGTAATTCGTTCCATTCACGAAATTAGTGAATTGGATAACTAGATAATTTGGAGTTTAATATGTGACATTCTGTAAATAATCTTTTGTAAGTCTAAGGGAATTCAAAAAGTAACTAATAAAAAATCGATATATAATATGTTGATTCTTTAACCGAATTGTTTTAATGATGGTAAAACATCACTTATAAGTTTTGTTTATTGAAATTACATTCTGATGTTCCTCTCTTGACGTTCTTGGTGATCTCCTTTTTGAAGTAATTGATATTTTTGTAAAAATCCTCTTTCCGAGTTACTAAGATAATGTTTCAACTATGTTAAATTTATGTGTAAAGATCTACATTTAATCTACTTAATCCGCTTAAACTTGGTTGTGATTCAATAATAAATAGTTATTGGTCATACGAAGAATATTCGAAAACGTTTAGAAGGCAGTTAATGTTTCGCCCGTACGTGAGTAATGCCCTTTGACAGAGTTAAATGTGGTGATTTGAATTCATGGTTGTAGCCGTAAACCATGTATTCATAGCGTCATCAGATCCTCATTTTATGGGCTTTGTTACAGTATTATTCACACTTCATATTCAAATTACTCGACTAATGTGGAATTTGTGCAGTTTTTTTATGATTTAATTTTCATTATATTTTTTTTAGTCATAAGTGAACTTAAAAGTGCAATTATTTTTTGTTATAAATAGTTTACTCGAGTTCCTTTAACCGTGTTTATTTATTTTGAACTTTTTGCATATGAAAACAATTACTTGGGTCCTTAAACTTTTTGGAAATAAATTACAAATTAATATAAGAATATTTTACTAAGGAAATAAATGCTTAATCCTTTGATTTTTGAGAAAATATTATTATTAACTCTAAATTAACTTAACTCTGTCTGATGAATGGCTTGGAATCATCATTAAATAAAATAATGAAATGTTATGAAGTAAATGTGTAGATTCTTTAAATTTTTAACCATTAGAGTTAAAGTTGATTGTTAATTTGCTATAATTGAAATCATTTATAAAAAATTTATAGTAAAAATTAAAATGTATTATAATATTTAAAACCACGTATAGTATGCTACAATGCTAGATATAAGCCAAACAGAAAAACCATTAACATTTTATTTCTCCACACTGATCAGTAAGGACACATGAAGCTTCGGTGTGGTATAATTAAAAACATAATATAGAGGTACTATTGAAATTTAACAATAATAAATCATTTTTAAGATTGAACTACATGCATCTGACTCATTGTGATTACGTCAGACCAATCTCGTAAAACAATTTTCCTCTAAAATATATATTTTGTAAGGGATTGTAAAATTTGTTTAACGATAAATCGTTTATTATAAAATAAATTATCTATTTTACCCTATTTCAGAAATAGTAGTGCACTGTTAAAGTAGTATCTATATAGTAAAACCCATACGATAAATCGTCCAAAAGTTACAACAATGAGAAACAATAGTGGAACTAAAGTAATAGAATACATTATTGTAACAAACGGCTAATCAACTTATAGTCTAGTTTGTCCTCCGCTAGGAGTAACTTAGTTAACAGTCGGCAAATTTTATTATCAACCCCCTTTACCTTGACATGCTGGCGGTAAACACATAGACTTTAAATTAATAAAAAAAAGTATTTTCAAAATCTTTGGAGAAACAATGTTTTTCTTAGTATGTATAAAATACCCCGCAGCAGACCTGCGTACTCAGCAAATTTCCAAAGAAATTTGATATTTTATATTTTCCAAAAAAAAAAAAAAAAAAAAAAAAAAAAAAAAAAAAAAAACACCATAACAATGAGTATGTAGGTTTACTGCCATGGGATGTTGTTAACAAATATTAGTTATTACGAAATAAAATGGTTTTTTTAATACCTTAAAAAACCATTTTATTTCGGAATAACCATAATCAAATACTGTATTTTGATTACCATAATCAAATATTGTATCAATATTCGGAACTTTTTAATTTTCCCCATAAACCCTATGGGGGTGTGTATAGGTTTGCCGCCATATGGGTGTTGTAAGTTAATATAACCCCGAAAATACAACTTTATAGTTATATTTTTAACGATAGAAAGTCTAATTCCGCATTATGATAAAAAAAAAACGATGTTCATCACTCGGAGCAAAAGTATCTTTTTGGTGTTTAATCGTTTTTTAAAACTCGTCATAAATCGTTTTTAAAACATGATTGCGCATAAAAAAGACCCACTTTTACTCCTAGTGATGCTCCTAGTTTTAATCCTAACAAAAAATAAATATCCTAAGTGTACTCGTATTATAACAGGAGTCCCATACCACCACTAATAGCCTTAAAAAGTTACAAGATTATTTTTTCTCAAAAATAAAGTGTATTATTATTGGTAAACCGGCTACGCTCCATCAATCGACGCTAATTTCTATGTACAGGGTGTAAACTATCAAGACAGGAAGTCATTAGTTTTAATAACAAACTCAAATTTTTTAAATATTTTTTATTATAAACTTAATTTTAAGGCAACTTTAAAATTATTTTCACGGTATTTTATTATTTAACAAAATATCACTTGTGTCTTAAATATAACAAAATTCCTTGAATTTTTATTCAGTAGTGAGGAAGTAGGACCTATTTTGAGTAATTTCAAATCAACTTAATAGTTTGGCATGTTTGCAAAAATGCAGTGGGCCTAGTTAAACAAAAGTGTCCAGTTACATCAAATAAATTTATAGTTATTACTATTTTGCTTTTAATAATGTTTTATGTTGTTTGTTATAATTTATTTTTCACTTTATCAAGGTAAAAATCGCTGACAGTGAAACGCTTTTGCTGCTCGTCAAGGGGCTATATAAATGTAGTGACAAGCGTTCTCCAGCGACAACAGCTATTTGGTTCCATTTAGCTGGCCAATTAATGTAAATGATTTCCAATACCACTCACTGGAATTTCTTATAGCTGAGATTTAAAACCATTGACTATGCTAGTGTTGAAGCCAATGCTAAAACTAAATAAATAATTTATGCACTTATCAGGCTGAATTTGTTCTTTTTTAACCAGTTGTTTGTATTTTACATGCAATGTATTTTTAAAGTTTTGGATCTATTCAATATTTTTAAACCGATAAAGGTAACTTTTTACAAAATTAAAATTCATATGTACATATATTTTTGTGGTAAAAATATGCTTCTTTACCTGCGTATAGTCTTTGTACCTCCTCACAAGGAGTAAGAAGTAAATTTTAATGTAAGCCCATAAGTTGATACGTACATAAAATTAAAGAGCCCGTGGTAGTAGCCAGTTACTAATCGCCAATTCCGAGAGCCCGGCCGATGTGAAAATTACGGACAACAAGTTTTACATTCTAATTATAAAAACGAAGTTTAAAAATCCAATAGCTTCCGATACGTTACTCATCCACATGCGCTATCTGTGTACACCTAATTGGTTAGAATACAAAACCCTTTGAAATTAAATATGAAAATAAGTATTACTAAAGCATATAAAGCCTTGGTCATACCATACAAAGCGTTTTTGAAAGATTTTCCAACTCTTTTTCAAAGGTTGGGCCTGTATAATAATATGTATAGTATATAGTAATAATGTTAAAATAATATACGTATTTATTTTAAACTCTTGTCCACACCACATGAAAGACGAGGCTTACAAGACATCCCCACCAAAGCCATATTTTACACAAAGCCTGGATAAGCAAGGGAGGCGACATAGAAAGTCAGAGGTGATTCAAAGTTACCATTTAGCGACATTATCGTGCCACTCCATTTAACAGTTCTCGTGGCCGTCTGCCATCTAATGTATATACTGTACAACAGTTCGCATAACCAAGGAATTTGTTTATAGCAATCCTGTGGCTTTGCTCCACGTTACGGGATTCCCAAAAGTCTCAAAATGGTAAGTTCTTATTTCTCAACTTAAAATGTAAAATTGTTATTAATAGGCCTAACTCTAAATGACATTATTAGAGCTTAGATTGTACAGTGTCTATTATAATGCCTGATTTACTGTAATGTTACAGCAAATAGTGTTGTGGTTCCACTAACACTGCTTTTATAGTAAAGAATTTCACCACTTGGCAATAGCCAACAGTAGGTAATGGCAGTGACACGTTGTGTGGGAGTGACACAATTCTGGCGACTTGCTTTAACAGCCAACAATAATGGGGATCAAAAGTCTCTCTTGTTAACTAAAGATTTTATAAATCTAATACAATTATTACATAGTTAATATAAAATAAAACGTTATGATAAAGTAAAAACTAGCCTATTGAATAATACTTAATCGATCATGATTATTATTTTACTTATTTTTTCAAGTCATTTGTATTCATTTAGTTCATAATTTGGTTAAAGTAATCTAATTATCTGAGTACCGTGGATAAAACAGATTTAAACTTCATTTACACATTACACACTGTTTCTGCTGACCTGATTTGAAACAATAACGTCACAGATATGTGTCGCACTCACGATCTGCGCATTCAAAAAAAGCACAATTTTTAAGAAATTTCATAAGAAACAGATGGGTTTTCAAATCCAGTTAATACATCTAAATTAAAACAGGAGTAGAATCGCGTTATTTTTAATTAAGATGTCTTTGTATTCGTTTTTCGGTTAGATTTTCAAGTATTATTATAATCGATTGTTTTCTAAGAAGTCTGTTTTACACATTTTCTTTTCCATTAATATTTAATATTATGATGCTTAAAGTATAGCCTTATAGAGATAACATAACCGTCTTGGCGATCGTTTCACTAATTTTTGCCAACCTTGACCTACACAACAATGGAATGACGGGAAGCATAGAATCTAAAGTAAAATCTTTAAGAATTATATATATTTTTATAATTGTACAATCGTATTTTTACAGAATAAATGCATTTAATTAAACTGTTTCTACAGGAATTTCAAAAAATAAATATTTCTTTAATTTTAGATCGTGCAATATGTGACCTCGCGTTACCCGATAAGTAAAAAAATTACGAAAATGACGAGGAAACAAACGAGATGATTGTTAGAAGCTCACACCTTCCTACTGCTGACCGCAGGCATTATCATGATGAACTGGATTGAACACCACGAATAGCTGCCAGACTTTTACAGATTAACTTAAATAAAAACATATATTGTATTAAAAAGTTCCGTAAAATTCATTCACATTTATTTTATACTAGCTTTTTTCCGCGTCTTCGCTCGCGTTACTCGCTTTCAGGTTTAGCTCGTTCGCTACGGTCACTTACCGTTACGCTCACTCTATATATAAGTAATCGCTGAAATACCTCAAATTAGAAATTTCATTAACTCTCCATCGGGCGCATAGCGGAGGTTACCTCTGCACTTTACTCTAGAGAAACTGAGTGGAATGCGTCGCTTCATCTGTTTCCAATTATAGTAGCCTATTGATCAGATCTGGGGGTTATTTTTTTCGAATGTGCAGAGGTTTCCGATTGTGTACCGAAAATAATTGTTTTAGTCCAAATTTATTTTTGCTAAATTTTTATTTTATTTTGTCCATTAATTCTATTTTACTTTTAAACCACATTAGATGATGGATTTTTATTTTATAACTGATATTATAAAATACCTTTTTTGCCCTCTAAACATAAAGTGTATTTTTATCAATGAGCTGGTATAAATTTTAAATTTTATGGCGTATTATTATAAATAAAGGGTAATTGAATTTCTAATAATACGCCCTCGCGCCAGATAGAGGGTTAAATTTGTTTCTTAGCAAAAAAAAAAAAAAAAAATAGAGCAATTTTTAGATTTTTATACAACAATTCTTGTTAATGTTTCGTAAAAAATAATTCTTTTAAAATAAAGTATAGCCTGTGTTACCTCTGATACCTCCATGAATATGGTACAAAGTTTCATGGTGTTCATGGTGATCGTTTGAGTAGTTTTTGCGTGAAAGTCTAACAAACAACAGGACATTCACATTTGAAGGGTACAGAGAAAAAACGCTTGATGTCCAAAAATATTCAAAATTTAACTAATACCACCACTGTGTAGGGAAATATGAGTTCTACAACCACGTGCTTTCATTACAACAAAATAATGATCGGGGTCCTTAAAAATCAACAAAAAAGATTTGGTATACAGAGAACTAGTGCTTGTTGTCCCTCGCGAACAGCGAAGAAACGCTTGTAGTCCACTAAGCGTGCCGGCACCCTCTGAAGTGCATGCACTCCGTGTCTGGCACCAGTCTCAGACCGTTACGCCAGCCAGCCTACAGCAGTGCTCTTCAACTTAATTGTGTTTTAAAGTTTATTTTTTAATATTACAATGAGTAATGGTGATAATGATGGCAATGATGTGTCGAACTTGAATGTAAATGATGGTTCTACCAAGAAAAGGTAATAGTATGGCACTATTAGTAGCAGACCTGCGTACTCAGCAAATATCGTACATGATTTGATTTTTTTTAACTTCCCTCATAAAAACCATGGGAAAGAGGATGTGGGTTTGCCGCCATATGGCTGCTTTAAGTAAATATAAGTTGAAACCTACCTAGTTTTTTCCAAATTTGATCAAGTTATGTCAATATGTGAGATAGAGGGTTTTGTTAATTCCCCATAAGAATAACATGGAAGACCTATTTTTGGATTTTATCTGCAACCTGATAAGCGAAGTTAAAACTTCAGGATACTAAATTGTTTGTTTTTAAGCCCTTTTAAATGATTTTAGTTGAAATTGTTGAATTAAAAAAAAATTGTCCAAAAATTCCAAAATCACATTTTTGACCCTTATGAAACCCCAAAAAACCCCGTTCCCATGACCCGATTAGGCCTATGCTGGTTCACGAATTCATTAAAATAGACCTAGTCCTACACCTTCATGCCAAATTTCATCAAAATCGGAGATCCCTGTCAAAAGTTGACAATACTTATTAATATATGTACCTATAAATATTATGTATACAAATGTATATATATATATATATATATATATATATATATACATACATATATATGAAAACGAATGGAATTTGTGTCTTCTGGGGACCTCTAAATGAAAAAGGAACATGGCACCAGGCTAAGGTCTTACCATGGCTACTACCGTAATAGCGTATTTCCTATAGGGAAATTCGCTAATATATATATATATATATATATATATATATATATATATATATATATATATCCTTTTATATATATGTATATATATAGCAATAATAAAAGTTTAAACCTAATATCTTTGTAAAATTTCTAATTATATAACAAGCTTTCATTTGCAACAGTTTTTATTGTCCTAATTTACAGAGAAAAAACGCTCGTTGTCCAAGCAAGTATTTTTTTATTTATTAATAAAAGATATTATATTGTTTTTAATAAAACAACTTCAGTTTAAATTAATAAAGGATTAGTTGTAGATAAAAAAACATTAGCTTTTAATTATTTATTGTTATTCCTGGTTGTTTTATAAGGTTTTAAAGTTTAAAATGCCTGTCCTGTAAAATTTAGTTTTTGTGACATCAATCGTTCTTTCTCTGCACCCTTCATTTATAATATTTGAAGGATTCTCTAAAAGTTTAATATTATTCACCTGGAAAATTTCCATTGTTAGGTGATATCTTTAGGTGTAACAAAAACACAAACAAACTACACGAAACACGATTCTTGCCATACGGATTATATTTTCTAAACACATTATTGAGGATAATTTTACTTCTTCAGTTGAAGCAGTACCAAATTCTGGGATGATTATGACAATTCTGAGTGGTTTATATGATTTATTAGTTAATAAATATGTAGTATATCACAAAAAATTAAATATTTACCATTAAAATCAATTGCAAATATGAACATCTGTCTTATTCAACTACTATCAAACACTAAAAAGCTACTAACAAAGATTTTACGGTCACTGAAAATCCCCACAAAGCAAAACCTTCCACTTAGACAGGCAAAGTGCGGCTGTACGTCTAACTGCCCAAAATCTCGGCGAAACATTGAATTACAGAAAATCTATATGAAACACACTGCTAGCAGTATGTGACATCTTGCTAATATTGTGGCTGGAGCAATCTTACCAGTTTTTGGTAATTTCTGTGTTTTGTAGGCCTATGCTATACGTATGATTCATACTTACGGGTGTAACAATTAGAATAACAGTATGTTGTATCCGTACTGCCTAGAAAGCTTAGAAAGCCTAGGTTGACCGAGTCTTGCTCATTTGTTTTAATTGACATTTGGCAATTTTCAAATCATATTTTAGACCAAAAATTCCTGTGATTACTGCTGTTTGCCAGCTAAATAAATGTATTTTTTGTTAATTCATTTAATGATATAATTTTATTTGTTAATGTAATAATAATTGGTTACAAAATTATTATTGTATTTTTAAATGCTTCTTGACTTAAGGTAAGAAAAATATAAGTATTCCATAATGTTTCGCCATGAAGAGCCACCTCGTGAGAGGTTGAGCACTATATTTAAATTCGTAACATTATTGTAAAAGATTATTAAACTTTCCACAAATGCGAACATGTAAGTGATCAAGTTTGATGGAGATGCCACTGAATTGTCGAACATAGGCTGATAAGAGCGGCCATAGAAGATAGCATATCTGCTAATTGCATTATAAGTTATTACAATGGGCAAAGTACATCATGTAGCATATGCTATATCGTTGCAAATGATGCGTTACATTCCGTTCTGGTTGAATTAATGCACTGGGTAGTTGTTACTGGTCAAACTGTTTACACCTGAAAATCTGAAACGATATATTGTTTTAAAATATAAGCTATCTAACTGTGGGGACTTAAAGTTATGATTTTAACCAACTAAGGGTTGGGTAAAATAAATAAAACTAGGGGGCCCGTGTGCAAATTGCGCATTTTAAGATTCTGTATGAGAGAAACTCACTTACAGTGCGTGAATGTTGATTACGAAGTGACAGAGACCTATTTTCGTTTACTATCTTTTTTTTAAATTCATCTGAAGGTAATAGGCTGTTAAATTATCATTCATATTAAAGATCTTGTAATAAAAGTTTGTCAACATTTTAAAGCCCCCTCTAAAAATATATCAACGGCCAGGGGGGTGAAGCCCAAAAAAGAATTATATTTTTAACCACCATTCGCCCACGGGCTACATCATATAAGCTTTAAAATGACACCTCAGTCTTATAAATCAGTTAATAGGTCTAGGGAAAAGGGGACAAGGGGTGTTACAGACGAAACCCTTATAGAAATAAGTATATTAATCTGAAGGTAACCAGCTGTTAAATTTAATTCACCAAATTTGGTCAACATATAAGCGCCCTTTAGAAACAAATCAACGGCCAGAGGCGCGAAACACAAAACTAAATTGCATATGTAATTACCATTCGCCCACGCACTACTTCATAAGCATTAAAACGACACCTCAGTCTTAAAAATCAGTTAAGTAGGAGGAGGGAAAAAGGGGTGATACAGACAAAACCCTAATAGAAATAAGTATGTTAATTAATAGATTGAAAACAACCTTGAATTATTCTACAAAAAAATATTGATTATTGTCCCTAAACTTTTCTATTATCATTTTTTAAGTAAACCTTTCAAGAAACTTAATCAATCCTATACAATAATACCCCCGTCGCAGCAGACCTGCGTAATCAGCGAATTTCCAAAGAATTATTGTTTCAACATCAAAGAACTTTTTGGCTATCTTATATAATTAATAATCTTTACTAGGAAATATAATATATTTAATAGCGTTATATTTCTGAGTACATTATTTTTTTTAATAATTTATATATTAATATTTACTAGTATACGTGTTGCTCGAAATCGAGCAATTTATTTTAATACAATACAAAAGTTACTTTTAGCTCTAAATCAATGACATCCGACCAATCCAATATTGTGAATCTCTTTAATCACTAAAGTTACACACACTTGCAGCTGATTATTAACATATTTTTAAAATGCTTTATTCAATCCCAATGTTATTTAAATGGAAAACTTTGAGATTTCAATGGTAGGTAGCGCCCAAGGAGACTATAGGCCAGGGCCAGGAGAGCCGCATCCCATAAGAGCAATGGTGTCACTTTCTGCGACATCCATGGATGTCGCCTACCGGCAAGTGTTGCCAACAAAACAGCAAACAAAAATCGTTCTCGTTTGCGTTGGGAATTTTTTGTCTCAACAATTACTAAAATAAGGAATTTCAAAGCAAAATAGGGTAGAATTTATGGTTTTAGATTTACCTCGATTGATAATTTGTAATTTGGTCATTACCTAATGGTTTGTTATCAACTAATAATCCAAATTTAAAGTAGAGTAATATGGCGTCGTTACGATAAATATCGTACCCGTGGCAAGACTGCTTCATTCTCTTTCTTAATCAGCTGTGTAATGGTAAATATTATAACGTAACTTGACTTCCGTTTTAGTTTAGATGCTTCACATCCGGAACACAAAAAAAAGCTATACGGCTGACCTTGGAAGAAGTTATGCTTCTTCCTTTACAGACCTTGGGTAGCGCCTTTATTTTCAGTCCGATTCTCATCAATTTTTGGCGGAAACAACTCCAGACCAAGCCCTATCCAATGACACCAAAAACTTGAAAATCGGTTGAAAATTGTAGGAGGAGTTCTCAAGACAAAAAAACCCTTAGCGTATTAAATAAGTATAGATATTGCAATAAATGACTTTTTTAACAGTAATAAAAGTGGACATCCAAAGCTTCAATGCAAAAGGAATTATTTGTTTACAGATAACAAAACATAAACATTTCAAATTTGACAAATATGCAGAAGACAGCTGATCAGCTGATTAGGAACAGATACCTTATTTATTATCTTCATCTCTCTTGCTCTCATTAAACACTTATTTTCCATGAGAATACCGTGGGATTTAGCATGTAGGTTTGCTGCCATGTGGATTTTTGATCAAATCTTAATTACTCACCACATAGTGAAGGTTCATACAAATTTTTATTAAGATATGTTGATAAATAAGTGATATATAACTTTTTAAAGATTTACCCATAAGAATAACATGGGAAACTTGATTTGAATTTTCTCTATAACCAGTTAAGCTACTTTAAAGATTCAAAATACTAAATTGTTTGTTTTTTTAAGCTCTTTTAAACGGTTTTCGTTAAAGTTGATGAATTTTGAAAATTTAGGTCCAAAAATGCCAAAACCCCATTAAAAACCCCATAAGACCCCGCTCCCATAACCCGACAATGCTGGTTCGCGAACTCATGAAAATAGACCTGGTCTTACACCTTCATACCAAATTTCATCAAAATCGAATGTCCCCGTCAAAAGTTATCAGTACCACGGACACATATATATATGTTCGGCATGCTCGGCAAGAATGTTCAAAGGTGTGTGTTGCTTTGTATCGGTCTAAATAGTCTTTAATATTCATTTAGCTGAGTTATAAAGCATGTTATCAGTGATTCCATATTTTTCCATTCAACTAGGGGCCATGAGAAATCTATTTATACTTTACCAAAATGGCCATCCGTTCAGTAGTTTTATCTCTACACGCTAAAATACACTTTTTTAGCGAATTTCCCTATAGGGAATACGCTATTACCGTAGGGAATAGCCATGGTAAGACCTAAGCCCGGGACCACTTTACTTTTTGTAAAGTTTACGTTTTACGTTTTGAGTAAAATATGGAATTTGAACGAACGATGTTTTTGGCTTCTAGGGACCTCGAAATAAAAAGCATCACGGTCTAGGGCTTAGATCTTACCGTCACTACTACCATAATAGCGTATTCCCAATAGGTAAATTTCGCTAAAAGAGAGCCACAACTCGTAGTCTATGAGAATCAAAACGTTTTCAGTTCGATATATACACTCTCGACTGTCAAGTTAAAACCATCAGATTTTCTTATTTATTTATTTTTTTAATTCTTATTATTATAACTATGTAATAAAAAAACTACTATTTAATTAAGTAATAATTTTTTTATTACTTTTATTACTATATAATGAAAACAACGCCTGTAAATGTTTAATTATTTGTAATATTAGTAAAACTCCTAGTCCACTTTTTAGTCATTCAAAGAGAAAAAAAATTACTATAGTATTGTCACTCTGGGTGTTTATTAATAGGTATTTTTCACAAAAGTATGATTCACGAAAATTCACGATAACTAGGGGGCCCGTGCAGCGCAATGCGCTGCATTTATTAGAGTATACCTAATGATCAAACCTAACTTCGTGTTAATTTTTCTAGTGTCTATATACGCCATTGGCATTTTTTAACGTTTTGATGTGGAACGGTCCAAACCCCAGTCTTGTTACTATCTAACAGTAGTGGCAAAACACCGGTTCTGCCCCAGTTCAAGGTCACTCATTTTTTTGGGGGTTGGAAGTGGCAGGTGTGGGGTTGGAAGTGTGGGGTGGGGGTGACAGTGATGGATGGGTTTGGGAAGTGGGTCAAGGTCATTTGGAGGGAGTTTTAAAAAAGTGGGAGCCGCAGGGGCTCGGTGGGAATGGGGTGGGGCGGCGCCGGGCCGCGGGAAGTTTTCGTTTATTCTTAAAATTAAATTAAAATAATAGTTGCAAGATAGGAGAGCTCCTAGGTGTTTACAGTGCGAGTCGATACAGTAGAATGAGACATGTGTCCAAGGAAGAACGATCATATAAACCTGGTAATATAGTGAATACGAATAATTGGATAGCGTCGTCAATAGGAGTAACAAGATTGAAATGTTGATACTGCAGCATGTCAGTTAAGACAGCGTGCAAAACAGTATCAGTACAGTATGCAGTGTTGCACAGGCTAGGTTTTGCAAAGTACAACGGGTGAAAACTGTAGTATTTCTTAAGCTTAGCCAATGTAGTACGCGGTTTAGAAACTGTGAAGTTAGATTGTTTCTGTAAAATATGTTTTGTGCGTAAAAGTTTTAGTTGTAAAGAGTGCGAAGTCATGATAATACACGAAGGGGAGATGTGTACTCTCCGACAATCGGCGAGTATAAGACCGGCGCCCGCGAGTGTGCCTGAATATATAGAGACTAATTAGCATAATAAGTGCAAACATATGTTAGAGTAAAAAAGCGTAAGTAAAAAAAAAAGTGTTAGACTAGGTGTTAGAGACTTGCGGATAGTTGTTCACTGTTGCCCTATCGCCACTATAATGACGCGCGCGCGGTACCGATGCCCGTTTTATAGGGGTTGTGTGGCCCCTCCCAACCCCCCCCCTTCCCCTCCCCCTGAGAGGATGACATAAAAGAACAGAACTTCGGAGAGCTCAGTTATTTGTCGGGCGGCGCCGCGAAAGGTTGTAGCAGGGGGAAACATATAGGCGAAGAAAAGTATCGGTAGCCGCAGAAGTTAATTAATTATTCAGGTGCAGGATTGAAAGTAATGTTCCGTGCACGAATAAGTAGGAATACAATTGTCAATTGTACATGTAAATCTTGTACTGTAGCAATAACTATAATATTAGACGGTTGTAAAGTGTATGACCTGCTAATGTGCAAGAAATATCCCGTGCACGACTAAGTGGGATCACAATTGCCAATTGGACAGGTAAATCTTGTTTTGTAGCAACAAGTATAATAGTAGACCGTTGTAAGGTGTATCACCTGCAGGTGTGCAGGAAATGTCCCATGCATAAATATAGAGACTAATTAGCATATTAAGTGCAAACACATTTTAGAGTAACAAGCGTTAGTTATAAAAGCGCTAGAGACTTACGGATAGTACCTCACCCGACCGATTCCGCCACCGAAATGGCACGCGCGCGGCAGCAACCCCTCTTTTTATGCGATCGATGAGTCACGTGCGACTCCCCTCCAACCCCCTCCCCGAGAAAACCGCATAAAAGAGCGAGCTTTGGGATAGCTCGGTTATTTGTCAGTCGGCTGCGGCTACGGTCACAAGAGTCAGAGGAAGAGACAGATAGTTTAAGAAAAGTATCGGTAATAGCGGAAGTTAATTAATTAATTATTCAGTTGTAGGATTGCAAGTATTGCTCTGTAGATAATCAAGTGGGGGACCACAACTGTGATTGAACAGGTAACTATTGTAGTATAGCAATAATGTTAATATTAAACGGTTGTAAAGTGTATAAGCTGCAGGTGTGCAAGAAATGTCTCTCGTACTGTAGCAATAATTATAATAGTAGACGGCCAGCAAGTGTATTACCTGCAGGTGTGCAAGAAATGTCTTGTGTAATGTAGCAATAAGTATATGATTGTAAGGTGTATTACCTGCAGACGTGCAGGAAACATAGCATGCACTATTCCACAGGTAAATCCCGTAGTGTAGCACTAATTATATTAATATGACCGAGAAGTAGCGGTTAGAGTTTAAGTGTTGTTAAAGTAAGAGAGTTATTTGCATATTAAGGAGGAAACAGGTGTGTAAGAATGGAACCTGCAATTAATCAGTGTGAGTTTCCTGCACACAATGTTAATTAGCATATTTAGTTATAAAAAAAAAAAAAAAAAATGGAAACTCGACACAAAAATAAAATTGAGATCTATAAAATAACTGGTGTAGTGTTAAGAAATAGTGTAAAAATAATTAAAATGTTAAAATAAATCGTGTGTTATAGTACTATGTGGTATGAACTCACGGATTGGTTGTTTACCGCTGGGGTGTCAGCTCCCTATATGGGAGGCGCGCGAGCTTACCGTCGTTTATATACATGCGGATGGTTACTCATGCATGACCCCCCCCCCCCCGACCGGACCGGAAGCCGGAAGCCCCCCCCCCCCCCCCGACGTCACAACGTCTTGGGTGTAGCGTGTAAGAAGTACCGACCAGGCCAAGGATTATGAGCATAAGTAATGCATTTCCAAACAATAGTCTATTGTATGTTAAAAACAAGTTGCGTATTTCGGCGGCCTATTTCCGTTGGAACTATAATTAAGCGGCGGAAGAGGGTGGATAACAATCGACGATAATTATGCTGCCACACGATGGGGAAAGCCGCGGATGTACTTGTCAGCGGATGTAATTTGATGCTATCTAATGCAAATTGAGAGGTACAAGGCTCCACCTGCGTTTTAGGCGACCCACATGTAACAAAGCACATCCGTTTGGAATTTTCCACTGACGTTTCTGGAAAGTTCCGCGCCCCTCAAACCCCTCCCGGCCCCCCACCACTCTGGGAGCCGAGAACTATCCCGACGACTATTGCCGCCGCAGTCGGGCTAGGAACTCTGGACGCAGCGCTCCGACCCGACTCAGAGGGCAACTCAAATGTATAAGCGGCCGATATATATTTGAGTTACTCTTGTTGTTAGGCTATTACTATTTAATATTTGTTGTGTGTGTGTGTGTGTGTGTGTGTGTGTCTATGGTTTTATGCAAAGTGTTATTTGGTTTTAGTCTTAAGATGTGTTAGTTTTAAGGTTTAACTTGCGCATTGCGATGTTAGCATTAAGGTGTGTTATGGTATTATTTATGTTTAAGAAATGCGTTTTTAATTTTAAGTATTGGATTATGGTGTGTGTGTGTGTGTGTGTGTGTGTGTGTGTGTGTGTGTGTGTGTGTGTGTGTGTGTGTGTGTGTGTGTGTGTGTGTGTGTGTGTGTGCATGTCTATGGCTATGTCTGTGTTTATCAGTGTACTAATAATTTTTTTTTTTTTATATTCCACAGCTAGCTGTTAGGATGGGTAGATTAAATTTAAATGTAAATGTAAATTGAAGAAGTTCGATTGAACTTCATTAAATATGGGTGGGACAAGCACGTTGTGCCGTAGGTAGCGCATATTTTTATTGTTTTTGATTTTTGTTTCTTAATTTTGGTCAGGCAAAAATATGTTTGGGTGGGTTTAGATTAAGGGTGGGAGGTTAGAGTTGCGTCTTGCATTAGCTGTTCCAGAGTCCCCATTGTAAAATTGGAATGGTCAAGTCCAGTGCCCAGGCCCGAGGCTGGCCGCCCGTATCACAGACTACCAAACTGGATCGCCATGTGCGTGCGGGCCAAAAATTGGGATCCCTCGCAAGACGTAACTTTTTGGGTTGGGATTGGGAGTGTTTGAGGAACACAGGGTGGTGGAGACGGTTACAGCCGCCTCCATCATCTTGGATCATTATTATTTTTTGGTGACCTTGACCTAAATCCACTCATGCATAACCCCCCCCCCCCGACGTCACAACGTCTTAGGTGTACCGTCTTAAGTATAATGTCTTAAGTAAAATGTCTTAAGTGTAGTGTCTTGACCTTGACCTTGACCTTGAACTTGGCGAGCCCCCCCCCCCCGACGTCAAACGTCTTAAGTGTAGCGTCTTAAGTGTAGCGTCTTAAGTGTAACGTCTTAAGTGTAACGTCTTAAGGGTAACGTCTTGACCTTGACCTTGAACTTGGCGAGCCCCCCCCCCGACGTCACAACGTCTTAAGTGTAGCGTCTTAAGTGTAACGTCTTAAGTGTAACGTCTTGACCTTAAACTTGGCAACCCCCCCCCCCCAACCCGCCAGCCAAGTGCTAACAAAATTAACTTGAGAACGGTTTGCCGAAATAGGGCAAGCGATACATCATTGGAAAGCTCTAATTAACAGTAATATTGTGGTAAAGACAGAATTAAATTATTTTCTTTTAATAAAAATTTATTATTAAAAGAAACTCCCCCCCCCACTCATTGACTTGCCTATATAAGAGTGTTGTGGTTTGCGTTGGGACATTCATTGCCAATAATAGCTATAGTGAACATGTCTCCCCGAGATGCTCCAATATTTTATAACAAATGTACAAAAGTTGAAGAAGTATTGGAGGTGGATGAAGAAATCAATGAAGAAGACGATGTAGAAAACGATGTACAAAACGATGTACAAAGCGATGAAGAAAACAATGAAGAAATTGAAGAGCCTTTGTTAAGTGAAAATGTTGTAACAAGAATATTTGTGGATCCGAATTCTCCAATAGATATTATAGGAAGGTTTGTAATTGAAGTTATGACATGGATAGAAAATGAAAGATTAGTAAACATAGCATCTCCAATTTTAGTTGATGATAGACCCACCTTTGGTGTATATTGGGGTAACAGTGATCTGTTATGGCTATGGGCGGAGGCATATGTGGAGTATTTGCAATTGGAAGAAAATATAGGCTTTAATCATTACTTTTCAGCTTTAGTCTTAACCTACTATTTTTAACATCTCACTAAAAATCTTACCATCCCCCCCCCACACTACAACTGGGAGGCTATAAAAAGGAAGCAGTAGAGAAGCATTTCATTTCGCTGCTAAATTTCAAAGAGTAAACATCAGAAAGATGTATCAATGTGAAATTTGCTTAGAAACTTTTCATGATAATATTCTACTAGAAATACACAAAGAGTTATTCCATAATAATAATGAAGATGTAACAGAAACCGAAAATGAAGATTTAAAACTATATGGAGAAGAACAACAAGAAGATCAACAAGAAGAACAACAAGAAGATCAACAAGAAGAAGAACAAGAAGAAGAACCATTAGCAGGACCATCTAATGCTATGCCGAGTGTAAAAGTATTTGCTTTAGCAGGTAGAGTAGTAATGGATCACAAAATTCAAAATGAAAAATTGGAATTAGAACAGTTTCTTAAAGAAGCAAGAATAATTGTCAGTAAAACTATAAAAGAAGATCTACAAAGATTAAACTTTATTAAATTTGGCATATTATTAAATGCTATGTTTATTAATGCAGATGAAGAAATGTCTCCTAGAGGATTTATAACAAGAAACCAAACAATTATGGCTACTTCAAATATTGATTCAATAGTTGAAGAGTGTTTTGATGAAATTTTAACTAAAATTCAAGAACATGAAGGAAGAGGATCAGGTTGGAGTTTGCTTAGTATTGAGGGAATGGATTTAAGAATTCACAAACATGGATACGGGCTTATGGGAAGCAGTTACATTCCACTGCCAAAGAAAATACAGGATACAAAGTCGTGTATAAATGTAAAAAATGAAGATACAGAATGTTTTCGTTATGCAATGACATCAAAATTTGTAACACCTAAACATGCGGATAGACCTAGCCAAGAATATGAAAACCAAAGATATAGGTACAATTTCCAAGGGTTGTCGTACCCGGTAGCATTGAAGGATATTACAAAATTTGAAAAACAAAACTGTGGAACATCTGTTAATGTGTTTGGTTTGGACAGTTCAAATAAAGTATATCCTTTAAAGGTTGTAAAGAATGAGCTTGCAGACCACACGGATTTATTGCTAATAACGCAAGGAGATGTTTCTCACTATGTATATATAAGAAGTTTTGAAAGGCTTGTTAGTAAACAATTATCGAAAATTGAACACAAGAAAATAATATGCAAAAGATGTTTTAGTTTTAAGGAAGAAAGAATATCAAACAGAGGATGGATACGAGAACATCAGGAGCTATGTAACAACAACTATGAAGCCAAAATAATATTACCAACAGCAGATAGAGCCGAGCTAAAATTTGAAAAGATATCTCATCAGTATCGTATCCCTATCGTTGTATATGCAGACTTTGAATCTACACTTGTTCCTATTGAAAATGATGATGATGGAGCCAAGAAAAGTGTTAAGTATCAGATACATGATCCAAACAGTTTTTGTTTACTAATTAAATCTACACTGTCAGAAGAGCATTTAAATAAATATGATCTAACATCAAAACCTGTCATATATCGTGGTGAAAGTGCTTCTAAAATTTTCCTTGACCACTTATATGCAATAGCTGAAAAGGTACTAAGATTGTACAGTGATATTGTACAAATGATACCGATGGATGAAGAAGAAGAGATTCAATATGAAAATTCAACCCATTGTTATTTATGTAAAAATGAATATACTATGGAAAATCACAAAGTACGTGATCACGACCATTTAACAGGATATTATAGAGGTGCTGCATGTAACAGATGTAATATTAACTATCAAATTCGCAACTTCATACCTGTAATTTTGCATAACCTTAGTGGTTATGATTCACATTTTATTATACCGGAATTGGGACGAGATGATGGAAGAATCGATGTGATAGCAGAAACCACTGAAAAGTTTATTAGTTTTAGTAAAACGGTTGGAAATATGAAGTTACGTTTTCTAGACTCTTACCGTTTTATGCCATCTAGCTTAAGTAAACTTACTGAAAACTTAAAGAAAGAAAATTTAATAGAAACAATGAAGATTGTAAGTAAAGATAAATTGGACTTGGTTCTCCGCAAAGGTGTTTTTCCCTATGATTACATCGATTGTTTGGAAAAATTTGAAGAAACATCACTTCCGCCAAGAGAAGCCTTCAAGAGTAAGTTGTATGAAGAGGACATTAGTGAAGAGGACTATGAACACGCTTGTAAAGTATGGAATGAACTAGAACATTGGGAGAATATTCCGACTTTTATGTTAAATTAGATGTGACTTTACTTTGTGATATAATGGAAGAATTTAGAGATACCTGTTTTGAAGCATATGGATTGGACCCACTTCATTCTTATACATCGCCTGGACTAGCATGGCAAGCTATGCTGAAAGAAACAAAGTGTAGACTTGAACTTATTACAGATATCGATATGGTTTTGATGATAGAGTCAGGTGTTCGTGGAGGATTGACGCAAAGTGTAACTAGATATGTAAAAGCTAACAACAAATATCTCCCAAACTTTGATGCGTCACAACCAACAACATTCTTAGGTTATTTTGACGCAAATAACCTATATGGATGGGCTATGTCAAATCCTCTTCCATATGGTAATTTTAAGTGGGCAAACCCAGATTTGATAGGCAATATAATGGACATACCCAAACACGGAGACATTGGTTACATTTTGGATGTAGACTTTGAGTATCCTGAACAACTGCATGACCACCACTACGATTTACCACTATTGGCCAAGACGGAAATATCTCCAACTGGTAGATGGCCCAAGTTAATGATGACGTTAACCAACAAGTCAAGATATGTAGCTCATTATTGGACAATACAGCAAGCAATAGAATTGGGATTGAAAATAACAAGAATCAATAGAGCAATACAATTTAATCAATCTTGTTGGTTAAAACCATACATCGACAACAACACAAGAAGAAGGACTGCAGCAACATCCGCTTTTCAAAAGGACTTTTTCAAATTAATGAATAATTCAATATTTGGCAAAACGTTGGAAAACAAAAGAAAACATAAAGATGTAAAATTAGTTAGCGATCCGGCGAAATTGCAAAAATTAGTACAAAAACCAAACTTTGGAACGAGTATAATTATTAACGAGAATCTTGTAGCTGTTACCATGAACAAAATCTCAATAACAATGGATCGTCCTCTATATGTGGGAATGTCTATTTTGGATATTTCTAAAACCCACATGTATGACTTTCACTACAACAAGATGGTGAAGTTTTATGGAAGAGAAAACATCGGGATAGCATATATGGATACAGATGCTTTCATTTATTGGATAAGAACAGAAGACATGTATGAAGATCTACGTACTTTTGTATATACTACTGACTTTGACTTTTCAGATTATCCTAGAGATCATCCCAACTATGACTACGATAGAAATAAAAAGGTGTTGGGCAAGTTTAAAGACGAAACAAATGGTGTACCAATGGAAGAAATCGTCACTTTAATGTCCAAACTGTACTCATTCCAACTATACATCAGTGAAAAGGATGAACATCAAGTGGTGAAGAAAGCCAAAGGCATCAAGACTTCATATCTAAAGAAGAAAGTACAGTTTGAACATTATAAAAGATGTTTGTTTGAAAATGTGGAAACAACCGCAACATTCAACACCATCAGAAGCTACAACCATATATTGTATAGTGTAAAGCAAACAAAGTGGGCATTAAGTTATAAGGATGATAAACGCTACATTCTTGAAAACAACATCAACACATTACCATTCGGTCACTATTCCCTAATCCCCATTGACCAGTAAACCTTTTCTTCGTCCTTTACCTTCTTCCTTTTTCCTTCCGTAAAGAAGAGGGGACATGACAAGCCCAATGTCATGTTCCCTCTTTTTTACACCAACGTAAAATGGCCTTGACCTATATCCTAACCGTATATAAAAGAGGATAAACCATTCTAGAGATCAGTACCTTTACAAGCGATGTGGAAGACACAACTGAAGATGGAAGACTTAAAAAATAAAATTGTAAATGAACTTCATAAGCCAGCAAGAAGAAAATTTCCTAGAAGAAGTACAGTTATAAAAGGAATGAATGATCTTTTCCAAGCCGATCTCATTGAAATGATACCACATAGTAAGTTGAATAAAGGATTCAAATACATTTTAGCGATTATAGACTGTTTTACTAAAGTGGCTGATGCCTTACCGCTAAAGGACAAGACTGGTAAAAGTGTTACGAAAGCTATGGAAACGGCTATACAAAGAAATAAATTCAACATCAAACATCTACAAACTGATGATGGGAAAGAGTATTTTAACAAAGACTTTGCAGCTTTAATGAAGAAGTATAAAATAAATCATTATTCTACAAATTCTGAAGTTAAAGCTTCAATAATAGAAAGATTCAATAGAACATTAAAAGGAGCAATGTATAAAACATTTTCCAAACGAGGATCATATGTTTGGTATGATATCTTACCGCAACTTATAAAAGAATATAACAACAAGTATGATCGAACCATTGGTATGAAGCCTAACCAAGTAAATAGCGGTAATGCTAAGATGGTATTAAAACGTATTAGGAATAATACAACTCCTAAACATGAAAAAATGCAGCCTAAAACATTTAAAGTTGATGATAAAGTTCGTATATGTAAGTACAAAGGAGTATTTAGTAAAAGGTATCTGCCAAACTGGACTAATGAAGTATTTACAATCTATAAAGTGCAACCAACAACACCTGAAACTTACATCTTAAAGGACAACAAGGGTGAATTACTCGAAGGTGGATTCTACGGGCATGAGTTGTTAAAATCATCAGTCGGCGATGTATATCTTGTTGAAAAGATTTTACAAAGAAAAAAGGATAAGGTTAAAGTACGTTGGTTGGGATTTGATAAAAGTGAAGACTCTTGGATCCCTACAAAAGACTTGGTGTAACAATTTATGAACTCATTACGTGTTTAACCTTTACACAAGATGGAGATTGTGCAACAAAAGAATCGATTTTTTATTAATAATATTGATGAATTAACAGTTGACAACGACAAGTTAAATCATGGAAAACATGGTGAACTACTGCCAAACACAATAAGATGTTTAATAACTGGACCGTCAAATTGTGGAAAGACTAATGTGGTTTTTAACTTAATAACAAATCCTAAAGGACTACGTTTCAACAACATTTACATTTTTTCCAAATCTTTGCAACAACCCAAATACCAATTATTGGATAAGGTACTCGCAAGTGTGCCTGAAGTTAATTTTTACAAGTTTAATGCTAGTGAAACTATAATGGAGCCAAACGAGGCTAAACCATTTTCTATATTTATATTCGATGATGTATCTTGTGAAAATCATGACACTATTAGAAGTTATTTTGCCATGGGGAGACATTACAATATTGATAGCATTTATATTGGTCAAACTTACAGTAAAATTCCAAAACAACTAATAAGAGATAATGCAAATCTACTTATTATCTTCAAGCAGGATGAAACAAATTTAAAGCACATATATAATGATCATGTAAATGCAGACATGTCATTTGATAAATTTAAAGAAATGTGTGGCAAAGCATGGGCTGAAAAATATGGATTTCTAGTTATTATGAAAGAAGAAGCTATCAAAAATGGAAGATATCGTATAGGGTTGGATAAATTTGTATTAATCCATTGAACGATTGATGATACGTTTAGTAATAGATTGGTCTTCGCAGCGTAAACATGGTGAACCAAGAAAAACTATTAAAAGAAATAAAATCACTGAGTGACTCGATTAGACTTAAAAATCGAGCATTAAGAATGGGTTTGAATGAAAGAGAAGAATTTCTGGAGACTACATTTAAGCCTATTACAGAACCTTTAAAACAGATAACAGAAACTATTGGTAAACCTCATTATGAAGGAGATGTTTTGCTACCTGTTTCTAAATTTGAAGTAACAAGTTTGAAAACGGAAGAAGATGATGATTCTTACACAAGTGATAGTGAAGTTTCTCAAAAAGAAGAAGAAACAAGACAAGAAGAACCAGAAATAAATGTTGAAAAAGAAGAAGAACAAGAACAACATATACCTGAAGCAAAACAATCAATTCCAAATCTAACAAAATTAAGTAGTGATATATTGCAACAAGGACCTCTTGGAAGAAAGTATATCATGAAGATGTTACATGAAATAAAAGATAACCCAAAATTACACAAGTCGCATGTATATGGTGCGAGAATTGATGGAAATGAATTAAAAATAGGAGATTCAAAAGTACATTTGACTGAAGATGATGATATTGTTATTGGTGAGCATAAATATAAAGGAACAAAAGGATTATTTGAACTGATTTTCAAAAATATACCTATAAGATATACGCTTCAAGATTTAAATACTTTTAAAGAAATTTTGCAAAATACTAATGCCCATAAGAAGAATTACTCCAAAGATTCAATGATAAATAGAACACGTGCAACTAAATATACGGTTGTAATAAAAAGATTGTTTCCCCTGAAAAAACTACCAACATTACGAACTGCACCAGCTGTAAAGAAACCTCTTAAGAGGAAGTCATTATCACTTATGGACTTATCACTTATTGATGAATATGGTAAAAAGAAAAAAGGAGAAACTTCGACATCTGGTAAAGGTTTAATGAAAAACCTATATAATACAAATGTGATTTACTATAATGATATAAACAAATTGGTTGATAGAATGAGACTATTACATGAAGCCATGGAAGCTGGTCATACAGGTTTAAATAATGAATGGGTGGCTTTAGTTGACGAACTTCGAAATCGTGGAATAGTTGTATAAATCATCACGGATATATAAGAGAGCTGTGAGCATACAGTGGATCAGTTCAATCATGAGCGTCGACAAGTTCGGACGGTACTCCGGGCTAGGAGTACAAGGAGGAGAAAACAGAAAAAGAAGTGGATTGCCGCAAACACCTGAAGGTGACTATGATATGAGTAACAAACGTTTAAAATTTGTTAAAGACCCAGAAGAAGATACTGATGGAGCGAATTTAAAGACAGTAAAAGAGGCTACTTCAACATCATTGAAATTAGATAAGAATACTTACGATGTTAAATCACATAGAATAATTAATGTTGGTAAACCAACTGACAGTTCTGATGCAATTACTAAAGAGTATTTATCATCTGAACTTTTAAATACTTTAAAATTACAATGGGGTAATAATTTAAAAGATGGACAGACATATGATGCTGGAAATCATAGAATAACCAACGTGGCAAATCCAAAAAATGATAAAGATTCAGTTAATAAAGAATATTTACATTCTATAATACCGGAAAAGACTCAACGCGGATTTTCTTTTTATAAATTTATAATAAATGACATTGGATACCCAAAGGAAGATGGGGATGCTGTAAACCTGAAATACATCAAGGACAACTGTATTTTACAAGATGGTGATGAAATCGATTGTCATGGGAAAGTGTTGACAAATGTAAAGTTCGGTTCTCAACCAAAAGACGCTGTTACTATGGAACAATTATCTAAAGAATTAAAAAGGGGAACATCGAATTTTGTAAAACATGAAGATGCCGTGCTAAAGCGAGGAGATACATTTATACATGGAAATGAAAAGTTTGATTTAATGCAAGGAAATAATGATGAATGGGATGCAGGACATAAAACAATAACAAATGGAAGATTTGGTATAAAAGATACAGATGTACCTCTAATGGTGCAAACATTAATTGCGAGTGGTGGTACATTAGGTACATACAATGGTCGTAATAGAAGAATAAAAGATATTTATCCTGGTTATGAAAATGATGATTGTGTTACATTGAGACAAACAATAACTTGGGATAAACACTTTGGGACCAAATATGATGCAAAGATGAAGAAAATAATTAATATTTTACCAGGAGAAGATTTAAATGATGCTGCTACTATTGGACAAGTCATAACAACGTCGAAAAGTGATTCGACTGCTTACACGTGTAATGATAAACGTATTATGCAGTTACACGATCCCCAACATCCAAAAGATGCTGTAACTTTAGACTGTTTAATAAGAATAGTGGGCAATTTACTTATCGATACCCACAATCATATAGCTAGTACAACGAGTCATGTGATGATTCAACCCGATGAACGAGAAGCTTGGATTAAAAATAGAATTATAAATCAGTATATAATTAATTTGAATAATTAAGTATTTAAATATAAAAATTGTGCATGTGTTATTCATTTATGTAAAGCAGCTCGTGGAGTAAACACGCTGGTTATATAAGACGACATAATGAAGACCGCCACGCTCAGTCGTCGTCAAGACAGCGGCAAGAAAGGACGTGGTATAACATCAGCTGCGTTATCCCTGCTAAGACGGATTCCTGTTGGTGCTGTTCTAAATCGAGCAATAGACGCTTTACCATACGAATTTTATCTGCCCGGAGGCTATCAATATTGTGGACCCGGAACTAAGTTGGCAAAACGTTTAGCAAGAGGAGATCCTGGAATTAATAAATTAGATCAAGCTTGCAAAGAACACGATATAGCGTATTCCAAGTTTGCAGATTCAACAAATAGATCAATAGCGGATAGAGCGCTAGCGGAAAAAGCTTGGCAAAGGGTTAAATCAAGTGACGCCAGTATTGCGGAAAAAGCAGCAGCTTGGGCAGTGACAACAGCCATGAAGACGAAAGCTAAGTTTGGTGGTGGAAGACAACGCGGGAGAAAACCTAGTAAAAAAGAAGCTGCAAAAAGAGGTGGGAACATCAAAAGAAGACGTCGCACTAACCCTAAAAGGAAAGTCAAGAAAACATCCATATGGTCAATGGTAAAAAACGGATCGGGTCTTTACTTAAGACCGTACCGTGTGTATTAAATGAGAAGAATAAATTGATAATTCCAAATGAAGCATTAACAAACTATCAATTGTCAAAATATGTGAAATGTTTAAGAATACCATTCTTCAGAGGAGTTTTTATGAAAGATACATTACCAAATAGAGTGTGGAAAAATGAAACTGGAATAGTAAACTTAGACTCTAATTATGGATCAGGTACTCATTGGGTATGTTATAAAAAACTTGGAGAAAATGTTTACTACTTTGATAGTTTTGGAAATTTACCGCCACCAAAAGAACTTCAACATTATTTTCGGCACTCCAAGAATATATTCTACAACTACAAAAGAGAGCAACCTAGCAATACAGAAATATGCGGACATTTATGTTTAGAGTTCCTAGCGAAGAGCGTCAGTCAGCTTTAAGATGTCATCGTATACAGTGTCGCTGAGCGGAAATTCGTCAACATTGAAAAGTACACTTTTCCCAGCGTTACGTTTATCTACGGACAAACTATGGGAAGCAGCATTATTGGATTTGACTACATACAATTCAATTCCCAATGTTACAGAAGGAAAAAATAATTTACTACATTATTATGAGAGTAAAGATGAAAAAGGAAATTATTCACAATTAAAAATAATTCCATTATCTACAGGAGCATATGAAATAGACGATATAAACCAAGTATTACAAAAGAAACTTGGAGAAGAAAATATTTCTATAAAAGGTAATAATAATACATTGAAAGCAGAAATAACTTCAAAGTATTATATAGATTTTAGTTTAGACCACTCAATCGGCAATTTGCTCGGATTTTCAAAGAAGAAAGGAATTTTAGCTCCTGGAAATGATTATACTGGCGATACAACAGTAACAATATTAAAGGTGAACAGTATTGATGTAACATGTAATATTATACACGGATCATATAGAGATGGAGTAAATCAACATATATTACACACATTTTACCCGACAGTAGCTCCTGGTTTTAAAATAGTTGAGAAGCCACAAAACCTGATATACCTACCGTTAAACACCAGTTTCATTTCAGACATCGTACTGAACATATTGGATCAAGACGGCATTAGTGTTGACTTTAGAGGAGAAACAATAACTATACGGTTACATATCAGAGCGGCAACATAAAGTCAACATGGGATTATCATTTAAACCACAACGGAAGAGTCGGGAGCTCAGTAGCTCCTCAACATTCGACGAGTTAACACCGGACAACATACGCTTCCTACAGAAGATCGGACTAAAACTTGCCAACCATGGATATACTGGATATAGCACAAGGACCGACATTCGACGAAACCCTATGGGAGAAGGAATATCACACTCACAACCCTTACACTTCATCAAAATTAAATAATAATGATGAAATAAGAATTCCCATTCAACAACAAGATATCTACACATTACCATGTGAAAGTTATTTATATATCGAAGGAAGAGTAACAACATTGGATGGAAAATCTGGTTCAACTGTTCCTTTTATAAATAACCCTATGGCATATCTGTTTGATGAAATTAGATATGAGATATCTGGAGTAACAGTTGATTCAACAAAAAAAGTTGGTATATCAACAACTTTAAAAGGATTGACTTCAATAACACCTCATGAAAAGAATTCTTTGATCTCGGCTGGATGGGTGACTCCTGATAAAGACACTATTACTCCTAATTCAAAAGGTTACTTTGATTTTAATGTACCTTTACGATTGCTTTTGGGATTCGCAGAAGATTACAAAAGAATAATAATAAACGTAAAGCAAGAACTGGTACTGCTCAGATCTTCAACAAATAAGGATGTAATACAAGCGCCAAGTGGAACTAAAGATGCCGATTTGGAATGGCAACTTCAATTGGATAAAGTTGTATGGAGAGTACCTCATGTCAGATTGGCGGATGAACATCGAGTATTATTATTGAAAAAATTAAAATCTGACCGTGATATTGTGATACCATTTAGAAGTTGGGAATTTCATGAATACCCCATATTGCCTCAAACAGAAAGACAAACATGGACTGTTAAAACCTCAACTTATTTAGAACGGGCAAGGTACATAATAGTCGGTTTTCAGACTAAACGAAAAGATGTTATAACTGCGCACGCTGGTCAATTTGACCATTGCAAGATAAAGAATTGCAAAGTTTTTCTAAACTCTCAGTTCTTTCCATATGACAGTTTAAATGTTTCATTTGACAAGAAACGTTATTCCATTCTATATGACATGTATGCAAGATTTCAATCGTCATATTATGGTAAGACGAATACACCACTTTTATCACCAGAACAATTTTATTCAAAAGCTCCAATTGTCGTAATCGATTGTTCAAAACAAAATGAATCTGTGAAATCTTCAAGTGTAGATATAAAAATTGAAATGGAATTTGAAGATAAAATACCAGATGGAACTTCAGCATACTGTTTAATTCTACATGACAAAATAGTTACTTACACACCGCTGACAGGAATCGTGAAGAATGTACTTTAAGAAGGATTAATACAACATCTGCACGATTTGTAAGGTTTTTACAAAAGATCAATAATATCTAGGTCATCTGCGAGTATAAAAGCGAGAAAGAAGAGCTGGAAATTCATTTCATCTTTGATTGTCGTATGGGTAACATCGTCCGCAAGATGAGTTCTACTACATCAAGTGCTAATGAAGAAACTACACCTCTTATGGCTGACAATAGTTTGGATATAGAAAGACAAGTTGAACAGGAAATGGAAGAGTTCCTCAAGTTTAAACATAAGAAGACAAAAGAAGAAGAGGAAGTTGAAAAAGAAACAAAGAAAAGGAAAATTGAAGATAACATTCCCGCTAACATCTTAACGGAAGTATTTCTTCAAATATTTTATCCTATTTCTTCTTGTATGACAAAGACTGTGTCTGCTGGAGTAATGAAATCATTGGAATACTCTCCAACTGTTATTTTGAATCACGGATCTAAAATGGTAACCTTCACTGAATCTTCTTGGGAATCTTTTATGAAACATATACATCTTTTGGAATGCTATTTGAGTAACAATACGTTTGGAAGAAAAACAAAACTAGGTTTGTTCGAATCAAATATTGAAATCGATATTGTTAAACAACGTGGTCAACAACTAGTTCGATTTAGAGATTTAACTAAATATAATATAAAAATACATTTGACAAAAGAAGAGTTTTACGCTTTAACTTGTGCTACTGGTCCTATAACAAGATATTTAAAACAGCTAATATTCTCAAGTACAATTATCAAAGACTATTTAATTGATGCATTGGATAGACAACCATATGTTCCAATCCTATACGGTCCAGTAGATACTTCAATCTTCAATAGGATACCGCATGAAGTAGAGATGTGGAGACAGTTACACCACAATCAAACCAACTTTAATTTAGATGAAGAAGAAAAGCAAGAAAACAAGGAAAACGAATCACGTTTCAACAATCAACAATCGACAACAAATTAAACAGACAAAGAATATTGTAAGTAAGAAGAATAAGAATGTTGGAGTATAAAAGGCTGCCAATCTGCATTGACATACCAGTTGTCTACTGAACGTCATCATGGATAAACGAGTTTCATTCTCTAAGAAGACGGAAATAATGGAAGTAAAGCGAGGTATCATAGAGTTTCAGGCATTCCGTGGTAATGATGGAAATTTTATAATCAAAGAGTTAGTGGTACTAGATATGATAACATCTGTTGTTTATCACTTTTTATTCATGCCTCCTTTGCCGTTCAACAAATTAACAACCAAGGCTAAAGTAACAAACAAATGGTTGATGAAACATTTTCATAATCTAACATGGGATGAAGGTTTTATAACCTACAATATGATGCCACACATTATGAATCATTTCTGCAAAGAGTTCAAAACTATTTTTACAAGAGGATTGGAAAAAGCAAATTGGATACAAGCATATACAAACCATGAAGTGATAAATGTGCAAATGGAGAAAGATTTTTATTGCTACTTTGCTAACATCTGTATTGCATCTAAAAACTTTAAACATCGGCAGTCTCAATGTGCTTTAAAGAACGCATATCGTTTGAATGTCTATCTCCAGCAAAGTGGTGGGGGAAGCGATGGGTATAAAAGCGAGAGCGGCACTATGACAATGCATGAGTATTGCTCTAACCTCCGAGGAGTCAACACCTCTGACGCGCAAGCACAAGAAGAAGAAGACGAACAATAGTAAGAAGACAAATAATGGCATCGCAAACTTTTCTACAGTCACTTGTTGATCAATTCAACAAACATTCTAAATCTACAATACTACCGACAAAGAAATGTTCAGAGTTGAAGGAAGAAAAACATTACATTATTCACACTATTAAGAAGATGGAAACATCAATTGGAGATGCCATCAATTGCACATTGAGTGAAGCACCCTACACACCTGGTGATGAACCGAAATTTCAAGTATTTCTTCCCAAACGCTTCGTTCAACTGCTGCAGAATGAAGATTTACGACTGATTCACCCCGGCGCACTCTATTTGGCATCCCACGGTCCAAGCGGAACCAACTCTACTGAACTTACACTTCATGTTATGCCTATTAGCAACTAGTCTGTAATTTGTATATACTGTTGTACATGTGTGTAACCAATTTTAAATAAATAAAAATGAAAAAAAAATAAGAAAAGGCAACATATCGATAGTGTTTCTGCACTATCGATATGTTGCTTTTTTTAAAAACACGTTTGGATGACATTGACCTAGTTTCGAGGGTATATAAAGGCCGTAATTTTCTTGAAGATCTCATCAGTCTACGACTACCTTTCGTGCTGTACACATCTCTGTTGGCTCTCCAGTTATTACAAATAACAACATGTCTCTTAAGGTTAAGTGTGCATCATACGATACCACCACCATCACAACTTTTGAAGAACTCGACGATTTTACTAATGAACTGCGAGTGTTACTTGCCGGTGGTTATCGTTTAAATATTGATGTTTATGCTAACAACATGAGGATGTTTCCTAAACAAAAGTTCTGCAACGAAGAAGTATTCGTTTCCACACAACCTTCAACTACAACACCATCTACTCAAAGTAATGTTAAGTTCCAGAAATATTACTAATGTTAAATAATATCAAGTGGTCGCTGTAGCATCTATAAAAGGAACGTGTAACCTAACAGAATCATCATTTGCTCTCCAACTGACACAGCGAAAACAACTACTAATACCATGTTGTACAGAATGATGATTGAATTCAATGGAAAAATCTACGGAAAGGACTATAAAGTGCAGAACAAATGACGTCCGATCTTCAAGTATTGACTAAAGAGGGATTCCAACCAAAATTAATTCTAAAATTTCCTGAAGTACATCCACTCTCCACTGAAGATCTCATCGCCATGGCTAAAGAGGAAAAAGAAAAATACAAACAAGATGTAAAGAAAGAAAAAGAAGATAAAAACTCAGTATCTTAAATAAATACATCTTACACTTGTAAGATGATCTTTTTTAAAACTCCATTTGGATGACCTTGAGATTACCCCCACCACTTTTCTTAATCTATAAAACATGCTATCCTACACTATACAACTTCATTTCTTGCCTACACTTAGAAGCATCAACATGGAAGAGAAGAAAAACGAGGACACACCGCGCTACTGTTGTGAACAGAAATGCACCGATTTAGGAAGATGGATGGTAGACGGATTAGCCTGTACAAAGTGCGAATTCTTCGGATCCTGTTACTGCAGATGCGAAACAAAGCAACTACCACCACCGAAATTGCGAACCTTCAAGATTTATAAATCACGATACTTCCACACTTGCTGTCCCCAGAGGTGTATCAAGTTTCATCCGGAAAGACTTGTCATTTGTCGAAAGTGCAATGCATGTTATAAAGACGACTTTTGTACATGCATCATAAGTGCGTGCAAGTATAGATCAGATTGGTCTTCTGAACCCGTTGAAGCTTCAAATGTATAGCTGTAGTCACTGACTGCAGCCCTTTTTTAAAACTCCATTTGATTGACCTTGAGATTACCCCCACCACTTATTTTTTTACAACATATATTCTACGGATCATTCGATACGTTTCTCATTTTTATTTCATTACTCGCACTGACAACAACAACAACATGGATGATAAATTCATTTCCTTTCAACATTTAATTACCAACAGAGAAGAGATGGAAACCCTATTCCAAAACTTACTCACACTTATTGATAACTATCCTTTAAGATGGATCAACATCACAGTGCAATATGTCAATCCTACCAAAATATTTTCATCATCATCTTCTTCTGGCACCTCCACGTCTTCATCGTCGCAAAGTGCAGAGGAAGAGGAACAGACAACTAATGGTGTTAAAATTATTGAATTAAACAACGAGGAACAAGAAATGCAAGCTCTGGTTAAATATAAATTTAATATTTAATTTACAAACATTATTAGTATTCCTAACTTAAAAATACAACTAATGCTTATCTTAGTACACCTCCTACTACCTACCCGAATGGCGTTTCGCAGCGAAATGCGCTGGCCAACGGTTCACATGGGGGTATAACGCCTTTCCCCCACCACGCCACTACCCCTCCACTTCCCCCACCATGCCACCACCCCTCCACTTCCCCCTCCACCGCCCTTGCCCGCATATAAGCGAGCCGCTGACTGACGCTCGCCATTTGTTTCCCGACTCCCGTACGATGAACAACGATCCGCTACCACATATGAAATCTACTTTTATAATTAGAACAAGACATGATTTAAAAGATTTAATGGAAACTTTAGAAGATATTATAGACAAATTCCACTGCATCACTATGAATTTGGAACTTGTTTACGGTTGTCCAACATGCGATAGGGTTAAGAGTGAAAATGAAGATGGTTTGCTAGAACTCACACCTGCATCCTCCAAACCTACACCAACAGCTGACGATGACGTTTGATCGGACACACAACTGTTTTTCTTAACCCCCCACCACTTTCCAGTAAATATGCCCTGTCCTCATCTTCGTTTCTCATTTCATCGCCAACTTTCCGACCGTCAACACCGCTCCCGTTTCACAAATAGAAATTAAAACGAGCACACAAACATGATGGATGATTTTTCACTTAAAACACAATTGGAAGAGGACAGACTCAAACTAGAGATCAACAGGCTGCAATTGCAAACGGAAAATCAACAAGGGATGGTTCGCCTGCTGCAACTGTTCAAATGCGTACTGTGCATGTTGTGCCTCTACCTTCTCTTCGCCACCGCCTTCGGCGTCTACCACTCCCTCACCGTTGGACGATATTTCAACACCTCTCTGCACAAGAACACAACTTTGATTTAATTTTAAAAATAAACGAAAACCTCCCGCGGCCCGGCGCCGCCCCACCCCATTCCCACCGAGCCCCTGCGGCTCCCACTTTTTTAAAACTCCCTCCAAATGACCTTGACCCACTTCCCAAACCCATCCATCACTGTCACCCCCACCCCACACTTCCAACCCCACACCTGCCACTTCCAACCCCCAAAAAAATGAGTGACCTTGAACTGGGGCAGAACCGGTGTTTTGCCACTACTTCTAACATCGACCAGTTGTTAGAAAGCATCATTAATAAAGTGATGAACAGAGTTACTTTGAATAAAAATCAAATTATAGTGAAAATCAGATTAAACATTATTGTTGTTTCATCAATCGATCTTCATTACAAATATTCCAACTTACCAATGTGATAGTGTTGAGATTTCGTGGTTGTTCGTTTGGGTCTAAATTAGCTAAGATTACGTAGTTGTTCTTTTGCCGATTTTGTCTTAGGGCCTCTGTCTAGACACTCCTATAAAATTTAGAATAAATTCACAGATGTTGGATCTACATAGTTCATCAAACGTAAAACGTAAATGACAACAGAATAAAAATCAACATTTCATTACAACTCCCCGGTCCTAAGAGTTATGGAGCACTCAACTACTGCTGTTTTTGTAGTACTGTATGAGGTACCTAGTCGTCAAAATAGGGAATGAGTCCACATTACTATTTATAAAGAACTAAATCCTCTTGAACTTAACTGTCTATGGCATTACAAAATTTTAATTAAGAAATCATACAAATTAAGAGAATTTACATCTTTGTTGATGTGGTCCATTTTAGTTTTATGTGTATTAAAATTTTTGTTAAAATTTCTCTTTATACAAACCATTTTTGTAATAAGCATTTTTTTGTATAGTGGAGGTAAAAAAACTTTGAAATGTCTCTTTTAAACAGGTGTTTTAATATGTGAAGCATTCTGCATTAAATTTTTTTGTAGTAAACAAACAAATTATTACGCCTACAATCAACCATCCCCTTTCCTTAATTATTTTCCTGTAAATTATATAGTTCACAGCAGTTTGAAACCCCATGCACACAAATTTAGTTCTATTTTAATATTTGTCACCTTCCGTTATTGTTTCAATACTAATCGGACAACCCACCCAGATCAAAAATTTCAATTTCCAAAATTGGTTCATACAGAAAAATAAAATTTTCTAGGGTTAAGTTACTAATCTTATTTTTGTGCCCATATAGGCCTACACGTAAATAAAACGTTCAAATAAAGTCTACTCGCTACATTTTAAGAAAAGATTAAAACCTCAGATTAGACACTCCTCGTATTAAAGTATGAAATTGTGTTGGTATTTCATTACCAGTTCAATTTGCTTCTATTCAGCTTTAACATATGTGTTTGTTTGTTTAACTATCAACAGCTGTTTTATTTAGCAATTCAATATAAATTGTTCCCCATGTTAAGCTTATGGACAAAAAATGAACTTTGAGGGCTTCCCGTGAGCTTCAGAATTAAAATATCAAAAATACAAAACCTTATTGCAAAACTACGAACTGAGACCATTCTTTTGACACCTCAAACTTTAAAATTGGTCCAGAAATAAGGGAGGAGTAGTGTTAACAAAAAAAGGGCATCACATATTATATATATATATATATATATATATACATATATATATATATATATATATATATATATATATATATAATAATAGATATCGATGAGAGTCGATACATTGTTGCCAAATTTATTCTGAAACACAATTTTATACTGTTTTACACATGGTAAACATAACCACAAATGACAACATTGCAGGGTGAGAAGGGGTGAGGGGGGGCACAGCTGTTAAAATTCCATCGGACTATTTTCGTGCATCCTACTAGAGCCATCATCTGGTTTTCGTTCTAGAATCAAGCCAAGAAATAAATGATTTAATGCAATCATGTTTTTAATTACTATGTTTTTATTAAGAAAAGTTTTATGATATATATCTTATTTCCTGATTTTCCCGAGTCCCTTGGACCAAGACCTTCAGTTTAAGATCCCTCCAATTATCCTTTCTTTTGTAAAAAGCTCACGATTTGTATATATTCTACGTAGTTTCCGTATTCTAATTATATAAGTGGCTTTTTTACAAATCAGCAAAAACTAGACAGCTGTTAGTAAAAATTGCAATAATATAAAAAATACACCTCACGAAATATTGACGTGAAGTGTTAAACGACACATTTGTGACTGATAGAGCGGTGAGGCTTAAAAGGGCCTTCAGTAATGACCCTTCAATACCGTTATGCACCATTTGCCAAGGTACCTATCAAATCTGTCACCTCCCCCCTCACGCTAACACGCTTGTAGTAAAAGTTACCATTAGTCGTGAAAATAATTAACAAGCAGAAGGGGGGACGAACGGTTTTATTTGACAGCATAATTCCAATTAAAATTATTAACTTAAAAACGTTCCCGTTTAAATAAAGTTAAAGCTGTGAAACGTTGAGTAAATAAGCTTTGAAAAAGGAACCTTGTGTAAAGTAAATACATTCCACACGTTTCAAGGTGCAGGATCTGTCTTGTTGAAATCCTGACAGGGTTACGAGTTTTGTCTGGTGTTGAAACTTTTTACCTGTGAATAAATGTTTACAGTCTTATGTTCTCTGTATTTTTAATAAATATAAAGAGTTAAAACAAAGCACACAGGGAAAATTAAGTTTGGGCATATCTGCTAAAATTTATATGAAACTTTTATTTGATTAACAAAATTTTTGAAGTATACTTTTAAAGCTTTGAATAAAAATTGTAATTTTGAAATAACAAAACCCCAATATAATTTTGTTTCCATAATTATCAAATTTTCTGTTAAAATAAGTTTGTCTTACTTAGTATATATGTCTTTTTTAATTAAATATTTGTAATGACCTACATTTACATTCTTTAAATGCATAATTCATTGAAAACTAACTTAAAGTAATTTTAAGTAATTTTTAAGCATTGTAAGTAATTTTATCTTATTTGTATATTATAAGACCTTTAAACAATATCCAATATCTGTCATTGAATATTGTCATATTCATTATTTTAATGTCATAAAATCTTTTTTTCGCTATATTCTATTTATTCATCTATAACTAGCTAATAAACTGTCAAAAATTACGTAAAACTTTTATGATAATTATTTTACGGACTGTGATTTGTAAGTTGTAATGGTCACAAAATTTATGAAAACCCAACCCACAAAAATTTTGACATTTTTTCCAATGAGAACCGTATTTAAAATGATAGCTCATTCTTTGATATGGTTCAGAAATACAGTATTGGAATGTTCAAAAACCAAACACAATGATAAGAGATTTTTATAAATTGTTTCCATTTATTCCATTTCATTTGTTTTGCCAATTAGAATAATAATTATTAGGTTTTTTACCGTCACTGAATCACTATTCAAGAAAGGTTTTTATTGTTCTTTACCTCTTGTTTTGCACTTTCTTTCCATTAAAATTTCTTAGTTCCAGATTAAATGAGCCTCGCTCGTTGGTTTTAATTCACTTTTGTTATATTGTCATGGCAATCAAGCTAATTAATTTACACCACCAACCATCTTGATAAACCACCATCACCGCTCCACAGTTAATACACCCGCATTACCGCCTTCACCTTCAACGTACCATGTTAATCTTAACAATAATTTCTGTAGGAATATTGAAACATATAATTTAGCAATATCAGTTTCAAAAACCTACCTGTTCTCATCTAAAGTATTGAGGGAAGATTGGTAATAAAAAATAAATAAATAAATAAAACTAAAGGATATATTATAGACTTATGGCACGAAACGAGCTCAACCTGACGTCGAGTAAGCGCAGCGAACGAGTTGAACCTGATGGCGAGTGAGCACAGCGAACGAGCTAAATCTGATGGACGATGAGCGCACACTGAAAAAACTGTTTTGTTGGAGCAACAAAATTTATTTTGTTGACGTCGTTTTGTTGAGTTAACCAAATAAATTGGTCAAACCAACAAAACCAATGGTTTGGATCAACAAAATGGTTTTGGTTATAAAATTTGGTATTCCCAACAAAAAATGTTTTGTTGTGACAAAAAAACTTATTTTGTTGCCCTCGTTTTGTTGAGGGAACCAAATAAATTGGTCAAACCAACAAAACCAATGGTTTGGATCAACAAAGTGGGTTTGGTTATAAAATTTGGTATTCCCAACCAAATATTTTGTTCACCCACATAGCACAGAATATTTATTTCACGTCAAATAAACGTTCAACGTCAATTAGTAAGTTACTTCACTTTGGGACAACTTTTTGAGTTTTTACGAAGTTCTGAACGGAGGCCGAGTAAAAAATGACTAAGTAGTAAATAAGAACCGTTAATCTCACAGCTCCCGTGGCTCAGGTGGTTGGAGCGTCAGGTCATTGAATGTGAGGTTATAAGTTCGAATCCTGTCACAGGTGTATACTTTTTGATTAGTTTTATTTAAATTTTTTTAATCTGTTGGTTGGCATAAATGCATTAATTCATGAATTTTTATGTAAAAATAATACTTTGCAATAACTCAGGCCAACAAAATGGTTTTCTTAATTCAACAAAATGTATCAGAATTTTGTTGAATTAACTATATAACTTTTTGTTGCAATTACAAAAAATTTTTGTTGCTTTAACCAAAAAATTTTAACAAAATAATTTTGTTAGTCCAACAAAGAAATAGTTGTCCCTATTTCAACCAAATGTTTTTGTTGGGACAACAATTTTTTTGTTACCCCAACAAAACAGTTTTTTTCAGTGCAGCAAACAAACGCATCCGAAGTGCAAAAATCCTCAGGTTGGCATTGCAAAGCATGCCGGGTAAGCTAGAATATACACATATTATTATATGAATTTGAACGAACGGTGTTTTTGGCGTCTGGAGACCTCAAAACGAAAAGGTAACATGGTCCCAGCCTAGGTCTTACCGTGACTACTATTGTAATAGCATATTCCCTATAAGAAAATTCGCTAAAAAGGGTTCATTGAATGAACACGTTTTTCGGAAGCTGGAAGAAAGTTAACAGTTAGTTGCTAAAGCTAATTTGAAACCTTGCGATCTAAAAATCTTTCACTTAAAATGTCGTAATTATTATTTTTCAACTAATTAATCAATTTTAAATCATAATGTTTTGCTTTTTCTTTTATTTAGTGGCCAACGTCTATCACAGGAGTATCAATAAAAATTACTGACCCTATTTTTATGTACGGTAATCAAAATAATGAGTTTTCGTGAATTGTAAAGAAGAATTGTATAAATTATATAAATTCTAATGGAAGAATTGTATTTCATGGAAATTCAGCTGGTTTTGATATTGGTTCGGAAAGATGTTAAAATAAACGTTTAAAAAGTTAATAGTCTTGTCTTCTCATGTGTCTAACAGTGCCTTAAAATCGGGAATCTATATATTAATACGCAAGCATGTTTCGTTTCCTCCTTTTTTCTCAGCTTGTGTGCATCGTAGGAGAAATCCGCGCATAATGTTAGAAAGGTATAGTCCTGTAGATAAGCAGAATCCCATTCTAATTCTCATCGGACTCCAGGGCTACGCCGCACATGCTTTCAAAGTTCCAATTTTAATCTTAATGGAGGATGGATAATTGATTGACTGATAGACAGCTGTTGTAAAAAAAAAAAACAGTGAGAACAGAAGTTTCAGTTAAAATATTTTTAATCTTATTGGGTTGAGATCAACTAAAATTTTGATCGAATTTCGATCAGGAGGCGATCTCTAGTATGCTATAAATTGTATTTAGATTTAGATGCTTAAATTGCATGCAAACAAGCACTTCTGTGTAGTGTCATAGAGAAATTTTATATTATTTATAATAACATTTATAGAAATAGGGTACCGTAAAAAAGATTGTTTTTTTTCTCTCTGGTTCATATTTATTTGCTTTTTAAGTTCCACTATTTAGTAATATTTTCTAAAAAAACATAGTTATGAAAAAAATAAAACAATGACAATATTATTTGTTTGAATGTAAAAAATTTAACGTCTGTTTCTAGACTAGATACAAAGTGACAAAGAGACAATTTCAGTAGTGGCTAAACAGGAACTCTGGGACGTGACGTCATGGTGACGTCATCGTGACTCACGCTGACGTCATCGTGATGGCGTCACGTCCCAGAGTTCCTGTTTTGCCACTACTAATTTCTAGTCAGTCTTCCTATAAAGTGTTACCTGAATTATCTTATATTGTTGTTGCGCAATAAGAAAAATGGGTAGTTTTTTATATTTGCTTATTTTAAAATATATTTCACTATCCAGCCTATGTATTAAATAGGCGATAAGAGCCGAAATGGATATTTTAAAGAGTCCCGTGTTTTAAAGCTATTATTTCAGTAGTGATAAAGGACGTCTATTACCCTTGTCACGTTGAGTCTTCAGCCTCATTAATCATTTTGTAAATGTTTCTCTTATTTATCTTCTTTTTACCTTAATACTGTTGCTAGTTGAACGGTGGATGGTTTGTGTCACAAATACTGGCAATTTCGAAAATAATTTCGAAATTTTACCATTAATATTACATTAACCTTACTTGTTTACAATATCCAAAATAGATGAGTAATAACAATCAGTATATTGATATTACATAAAACAGTTACTTAAAAAAAACAATTTGGTGTTTTGAATTTGTAACCTAGCTTAACAGATAATGAGAAAATCCAAAAATACGTTTCCCATGGCATGTACGTTTTCTTATGGGAAATCAACAAATCCCTCTACATCACTTATTTATTGACATGACTTGATAAAATGATGAACATCAATAATTTCATGAAGTAGGCCTATGCACACTTTTTTTATGCACATCCAATAGTTGGCGTGTAACTTTTATTTGCTTGAAACACCCATACGGCTATTAAAAGGAGAACAGCAATAATCATAAAAAGTTCTGTACTTATTTATAGTAGAAAGAAAATATAAAAAATATTAGTTGCCAAGGTCTGTAGAGGAAGAAGCATATTAAAATATAAAAAATTAAAAAAAGCTTCATGAGGTCAGCTGAATAGCTATTTTTTGTGTTCTGGATATGAATCGTCTTAACTAAAACGGAAGTCAAGTTACGTTCAGGGGCGGCTTCAGGGGGGGGCCATGGCCCCCCCCTCGAGAATTTTCGGCCAGTAATTTTTTTGGGACTTAAAAATAATAAGTTATATTTAAGTTACAACAATTATCTGTTTTTTATGAAATGTTGGCATTGTTTAGGTGTATTTAGATTTAATTTTTATTAATTGAGATCTTAAAAAAAATTATCATATTTTTAAGAAGTTTTGGAGGTGCCAAAATTCATCGTTTGCGTGCGAGCGCGGCAGACGACGCACGGACAACGGGATTAAATGGCACGGGCACCACTGATGAGAAGACAGTGACATTGAGTACTGTATTGTGAATGAATGCCATCAGCTGATCGGGATTGTTGACAGTGGCTTGAGGGAGGGCAATCGGGTCATGGCCCCCTACCCCCTTAAGACGTTTTTGCTAGTAAATATTTTGGGAGTTTAAAAATTAAACGTTAAAATCAGTGGCTGAACCTTGCTCGATGGTTTTACTTTACTTTTGTTTTAGCCTAAGTCATTCTAATCAGCAATTAAGATTGTAAACACCTACAGTCAACTATACCTTTTCGCAGTTAACAGCTGTTCAATAACAATGCTTAAAAGGAGTGTTCTTTTATTTTTGTTTACCTTTCATTGTTATTTCGTTACAAAAATGGCAACCCATAAAACAAATGTTAAATTCAAATTTTAAAACTTAATTTTAGTAATATTCCATTTTTCCTGGGGTTGAGGCTATTTCTAAACTAATTTTGGGCCAAAACACTCTTAAACGCAAAGTTTAAACAAAATCTACCAGCTAAGATCGTGGAAAATACATCGATTTAGACACCCCTGGAGTATAGGATTTTGCGCTGCGCGTTGCAGACGACACGGTCAAAGCGACGAGAAATACAGTATTTTTATTGGTGGTATTATTGATTATTGTCGAAGTCATCGTCTGGCCGTGATTGTTGAGAACAGTCAAAGCCTTCTTTTTGGAACAGTATGTTATTAAGATTGTTTTGTTGTAATGAAAAACATTGTTTCAAACAGTTTTAATTTTGTATTTAGTGTGAATTAAGTTTGAGCTGTGATCATTTAGAATTGATGGGATAGGCCTGATTTTATTTTACTATGGGGTTGATCGTGAAGATCTATCTCTTAGATTTTTATGATCACTTGGAAACAATGAGTGTGACTAACATTAAAACTCAGTCGTATATTAGAGGGGGGGAAATTTAATTTTAATTCCCTCTTTTATGAAAATAACATCTAATAGGGGAAAGAAGTTCAAAGTCAGAGTTAATTTTCGATAGTCGGGACGACATTGGCCCACAGGATTTTTTTTACCGCTAAGTGCATTTAACAAATTAACACCTATCTGGTTTGTTATTGAATCTGTTTTCTAATAAAAGACTATAATACTTTAACTATTTTCTTTATTTTTAAATCGGTCTGCTTGTATCTACTGCTTAAGAGAATCACAAATAAAATCAAGAGTCTAAACATTATACAATAACTCAGACTGACAGCATTTATACTTGTATGATGTGTACTTGGTTTCTGTTGCAGCCAGGTAGTGTAAAATTGCGGCCGCTGGCCCAGTTCAAGGTCACCTGAGGGATGACGTCATCGAGGTCAATGACCTCACCGATGACGTCATCGATGACGTCATCGATGACGCAATCGATGACGTCATCACTAATGACGTCATTTCGATGACGTCACACCCATGACGTCACAGAAACGACGTGCTGATGACGTCATCACCCCTTACGTCATCAAAATGACGTCACCGACGCCACTAAGGTCAAGGTCATGCCGAAACTCAAAATTTTTTGGCACTTTTGCCGTTTCTCGCACTACGCTCCGAGTTTCAGTCAGAGTCCTCGTGACCTTGACCACTTGGAGCGAATTTTCGACGAGAAACGGCAAAAGTGCCACGTTAAACTCGAGTTTCTGACATGACTCTGCCTAAATGGGCAATCGGTTATCCCTCAGGTGAACTTGAACCAGTACAACGCCCGCAATTTCATATTACTGTGACCCACGACAGCCACCGAGTGACTGACTGTCAGGCTCTGTGTACTCTAGGTATATGGGCTTGAGAGACTAAGACTCTAAACTGTCAGGAATGGGAGTAACTAACTGAACTTTGCAAGGAAAAGTCATTTCATCCAATATTCTAAACAAATCTTCATCAGTAAAACTTACATTAGTCTGTTTGGTATAAAACTTAGGGTGTCCGCGCAACAGTTTGCGCCACTTAGCTAAAGTCGAAACCCTTTTAACTTTGACTGGTGGACAGTGAGCAACTAATAAATTCTTAACACGGCTAAGTTTCTTACCTAAAGCGTCCCGCGACATGGCTTCCCCTCACAAAAGTCCGCGCAATACTGAGAGACTGCTTGTAGCGCATGAGTGAAGGGAAAAGAGGTGGGGGAAACAGCAGGAGTGGGGGAAGGTCACAGTGGTGGGGGAAGGTGAGGTTGTACGCTGGAGTATCGCATCACTTCACCATGAGCTGTCCTACAGTCAACACACTGTTCTCTTGGCCCGAGTTGGCACTAGAAGAAACATTCCTGTACAGCTTAGGCTGTGAGGGGCGAGGAAGTAAAGTCAAAGTGGAAGTTTTGTTTAACTCCAAGATAAAGAGTCTTCTAAATAAACTAATTGTATCCCTGCAATCCCCAATAACTTTAGAGAAATACTACTTTATAAAGCGACACCTCACTCTTTGGCAAAACGAATTGGAAATGGAAAAGATCACAGTAGAACTAATCTAACTTAAAATCTGGACTGGACACTCATGGTAATACTACGTGGCGTGAAAACGCCACCCCAAACATTACAAGTTAGGTTAGTGAGGACCTCTGGTACGATAATTCGACGCCGGAGTTAAAGTGCGATGACCTTGAGTCAAAACACTGAAATACTACAAGTCGATATCGTCCCAGAGCTCCTCTAGTACGATAATTCGACGCCGCAGTTAAAGTGTGATGACCTTGAGTCAAAACACAGAAATACTACAAGTCGATATCGTCCCAGAGTTAAAGTGCAGTGACCTTGGGGAAAATCAGAGAAAAAAATCCAAACCAAGTTTGTCCAGAGTCCAAATGTAATGACCTTGAGGCAAAAATCTGTAAAACACTTACAGGAACAGAGTAGAAAAGTAGCGATGCTTACCGCATGCAAGCCTGAGACATACTGGTTGAGCGCCGTCGCGTAGCTTAGGGACTCGAATATGGTGGGGGTATTGCCAACACTTAGAGTAGAAGTGTAGTGGGTGACCTTGAACCAGACTTAGAGTAGAAGTGTAGTCGGTGACCTTGAACCACCCCTGAGGGGTGGACCTCCCCCCCCCCCCCCCGTCTCCATTTTTTGGGTGACCCAATCATTTTTTACCAACGTTAGCATGGGTCCTCTCAGGCATGCAATATTGCGGCTGGGTTGGGAACCAGTCCGTTTGTACGCTGGCATGCAGACCACAGCTGTGGCCAATTTTCGGCGGCCTCTGCACTCGGACCGAGGGCGTAAGCCACTAGGGCTGTCCTCAACCTCTCTCAAAATTACGTAAATGAAACTTTGTTAGCTATTTGTGTTTTTTGTCCCCAAGGCCCCCGAACATTCGTGGTTCGCCATGGATGTACGGGGGCCGAAATTTTTGTATGGCCTTGACCTAGTAACGACTTATACAAATTTAATGCATTGCTAAACTTAAATATTAAAGATAGGGAACGGGAGTAGGCCCCCGTGTAAAATCATTTTATACCAATGTTAGCATGGGTCCTCTCAGGCAGGCAATATTGCGGCTGGGTTGGGAACCGGTCCGTTTGTACGCTGGCATGCAGACCACAGCTGTGGCCAATTTGCGGCGGCCTCTGCACTCGGACCGAGGACGTAAGCCACTAGGGTTGTCCTCAACCTCTCTCAAATTATGTAAATGACCTTTGTTAGCTTTTGAAAAAGTTATTTGTTAGCAATGCAGTAAATGTGTAAAAGTCTTGCGTGGTGAAGGACAGACAACATTGGAATGTTTGCTGTTGTCCATAGTTGAGTCTCTTTGGAGGCTACAGCGATGGCAACCTAAATGCCCCAGGTGGGGCTTTATTTTTTTAAAATTTTTCCGTGACCTTGACCTAAATACAGTAGTTTTCTAAATCCTTAATGGTTAGGTATTACTAACATACAAGTCTGCTGTTGTCCATAGTTGGGTCTCTTTGGAGGCTACAGCGATGGCAACCTAAATGCCCCAGGTGGGGCTTTATTTTTTAAAGTTATTTTGTGACCTTGACCTAATTATAGGAAAGACTGCTCCAGCATTCCCCCCCCCCCCAACCTCCACCCCACACCTCCACCCCACACCTCCACCCCACACCTCCACCCCACACCTCCACCCCACACCTCCACCCCACACCTCCACCCCACACCTCCACCCCACACCTCCACCCCACACCTCCATCCCACACCTCCACCCCACACCTCCACCCCCCCCACCCCCGCCCCTACCCCTACCCCTACCCCTACCCCTACCCCTACCTCTATACCCTAGGGTGGGGCTCACCCATGGTCGGTGGGGATATAAGGCGGCCGGGTTGCATGCACCTCTCATTGGACCACCAACACTCGTGTTGACCGGTGCTCCTGCTCTTTGCATCTTTATATTGCATCTTTATATTACATATTTTCACTTCACTTCTTCACTTTTAAAATGGGTTTGAAGGGTTTGAAATTGAAGAATTACCCTCCAGTTTCTGCTTCTTCTGCTAACCCCACTTCGGCTGTCCAGTCTACTCCGCCTTCTTCGTCTGGGACCACTACGATGCAGTACTCGGTCCTGCGGCAAGCGCTGGCTGTAATCACGACTGTGACCAGCCTTCTGCCATCGATGCCAGCGCTAACCAATACAACTGCCGCTGGGACCAGCCGAGGATTGATTTGTTCTCCAGCTGTCTCCCTTTCCTCGGACTCCAACTCGGATGCTGCCGTTTTCCAGACGGAGGAGGACGACAAGAAGAAGAAGAAGAAGACTTCAAAGCCGAAGTACACCCCATACTCCCGTTCACAAAAAATCCTTTCATACACCAAATCCCAATGTCCTCTACCTCTATCCCCTATCCCACCAACACCTGTTAAACCACCCCGTCGATCTATCTTTTCTCCTGACGCTCCCTATCCTACTATTGATATGACATCCAAATTTACCTTACCAACCATCGACCTAACACGTTCTCCTACCCCACCCAAAATTGTTTGCTCCCTTCCTCTTCACCGCGTAAAGCGTTCTACCCCTATTCCTTCTAGCCAGCCTAAACCGGACAAGCTCCAAAACACTCCAGTAAAGCGTCCAACACAAAAACGTAAGCGTGTTAAAGTCCCTGCTGGCAAGGGTAATAAATGCGATTACGTGTGGATGTCAAAAGACTTTGGGGTTCTTTGCTGTCAGAAGTTTGCTGTTTTAGATAAAGATCGTTGCCAAACGCACTTGAACAAAAATATCAATCTTCCGAGAGTAAAACCCTACAGTCTTAATAACATTAGGCCTAAAACATCCCAACCCAGACATCCCCATAGTCCGCAACCGCTTGATATTAGAAGACTTAAAGTGGATGAAAAATATTATTTTATTGCTCAAACTTATGGAGCTTTTGATGCCGATGTAGAAATCATTGTAAAAGGTGATGGCCGCCTTCATACAATGAAAGTACCCATTCGGATGGTACAAAGACAATTTTTCATCCACAAAAAAGGCTATCTAATACGAAGGGAAGGATGCCAATCTTTGTGGGAAATGGATTAGGATGTAGGCCCACCAAAAAATTCTAAAGTGTTAGGTTGTGTTGGACAATATTTAAACAAAAATTCTTTTTCCAAATTATTTTTCCAAATTTAGTCCTAACCCTCTTAAAGTAAGGGAGAGGGGTATTATACAAGTCAACTAATAAAAAAAAAATAGTTGACTTGTATAATACTTTAACCTGGCGGTGATGTAAAGTCACTGGGACAATCTCAAACCGTGTCCTTGAGGGTAAAGACTAAGTGTTAATCTTTAACAAAAACCTCCAAACACTTGTGGTAAGCCACAAGTGTTTGAAGGTAAAAATTTTTCAAATTTTGAATGGCCTTGACCTATATTAACTATTCTGAAAAGTAAAGAGCTAACCTTGCAACCAAGGTTGTGTATCATGTGATACCCCCACTCTAACGTTTTGCTTAGCTTGTATGAGCTGTTCATTTTGCTTCAGTCTATTTCTGCGCTTGATACTAAACATGGCACCGTTCTCCTACAAAGGTGGTAAATACAACTTAGATGAACACACTGCATGGGAACTTTTAAGCGGTTTGAGAAGGGATGTTGAGTTTTGGATAAGACTTGATAGGGCTGTGTTTACTTTATGTGTTATAAACAGACAAACATTAAACATTACACACTACACTAAAATTGAATACAAAAATATAGACGAACTGTTCTCCTGGGTGTTTGAAGTAAGCAAGTTTATTGAAGAGAATAAGATTGAGGCCAAACTTATAATAACCAGGTTTGATACCAGGGAAGGTTGACCTTGAGCAACCCCCACCACAAAAATGGGTATATATAGGAGTGGTAATCCACTGTCCTCTCATTCTGCTTTACACTGTTAAGCCGAACGCTTCGCACCATGTCTGGCAACGCTTCAGCTTCTGCCTCTAACTCCGGCTCAGGTGTTGGGCCGATCCGATCGGGGCCTTCGTCAAGAAGTCGTGTCCGGTTCTCCGGCTTTGGCCCTGTCAGGAAGGAGTTGCGGAGCAGTGGAGCCTCTCAACCTACCACATCAGACGCATCTACCCAGACATCACCAAACCTAATCGAAAGGTACAACGAAATTATAGAGCAAAAGGACAGGGTGTTAGAGAGTGTGATCCGTGAGGCAAATTCAATCCTGAGGAAATACGACAGACTAATCATGAAGTGTCAAGATCTTTTAGTGGACAGTGATGCTAGTGAGGATGAGAGTGGATAGGTGTGTGGGTAAAGACTCGGACTGGGACTTGTGTGTTTGTATGAATGTGTGTGTGAATGCGGAATACAGAGCGGGGGATAGATCACTCTGTGGCAATGGACTAACATGCCACTTAGTGATCTATCCCCCGTTCTGGTAATGTTCCTGGATGACCTTGACCCACTTTACCAAGGTTAGCTAGTACCCCCACCACTGATAAGGGCATATATATGGGTATTGATGTGCTGTTTGGTTATTCTGCTTTGTACCGCTTAGCTGAATACCACATCTTAAGATGGCTTCAAACCCCAAGCATTCTCAGGCTTCCTCGTCTTCAAGAAGGCGTGCTGCCAACGTCCTGCCTGCTACTCGTGGACCTGCTCGACCATTCCACAGCATAACTGTTGCTCGGGCAAACGCCTGCAAAGCTCCGATGCTACGGACCTTGCTGGAGGTAAGCCAAGACGGGCAAGGCTTGCTCAGTCCTGGTCAACGGCAGGAGCAAGAAAGGCGTATGGCATACTTCAGGCTGCAGGGTGTAGTTCCCAGCTTGAAGTTAGGCGATCCCAGAGTAGCAAGCATCAACGAGGCAGCGGACTACATATCACACCTTCACAGTGTTTTAGAAGTAAAGGACCAACAAATTGAAAACTTAAAAGAACAATTGAAACAATTTAACTTTAATCCGGTGGAGTTTGTGGAAGCAGTGATGAGTGATAGTGATGATGAAGGAACTGAATATATATTGGGTATGTAATGAAAGACTTGGACAGGGACATGTGTGTGTGTGTGTGTGTGTGTGTGTGTGTGTGTGTGTGTGTAGAATACAGAGCGGGGGATAGACTACTTTGCGGCAATGGAGTAACATGCTGCTTAGTGGTCTATCCCCCGCTCAAAGGGTAGCATTGGATGACCTTGACCCACTTTAAAGCAAGGACAACCGGTTAACTGGTATAAAAGAGGGGGTCTGTACATCTCGACTTCATTCTGCTTTTGGACCTTCCAGTGGAACGCTAGAAACAATGAGTGGATCGCTGCTTGGTGCTAACTTGGACAGGTATTCTGTGATGGTGCACTATGAAGATTGTAGAGACATGTTGACGGCTGTGTATGAGTGTTTGGTGAGAAGGATCTTTCAAGAAAACTGCGAATTTATGTTAGCGTGGAAAAGAAACTTGTTTGTGATGGTCATGCTACAATGCAAAGCATGAACCATCTCCATGTGTTAAAAGTAGGACAACATAATTTGGACGAACTGGACGATATGTTTAGGGACCTGGAGTGTTTGATACATCAGGAATGTAAACCTTGTGAAATTGAAATTTTTAAATTGGATATGGAATTAGAATAAAATGTGTTAAACAGGACTCGAACTTGGACTTGATTGAGGTTTTGTAAAACAGAGCGGGGGATAGATCACTTTGCGGCAATGGACTAGCATGCTGCTTAGTGGTCTATCCCCCGCTCAAAGGGTATCTTTACGTGACCTTGACCCACATAAAATGTATAGTTGGTGGGGGTATAAAAAGGGCAAACCAATTGGATAGATACACCACTTTCATACTATGGCTCCGCTTGACAACACCGTGTTCCATCGCGACAGAATCCTTTCAATTCTGGAGGTAATACCTGTAGAAGTTATAGAAGCAGAGGACCAACTACCTGCGGTTGACCAGGAAGAGGAGGAGGAAGAAATAATGGATATTGAAACGGACTCTGATTAAGCTGGTTGGGACTCTGACGAAGCTGGTTTAATGGACAATGAAGTGGACTTGCACGCCTACGAAACATTAGAGTCATCATCTGAGTCGGAAATTGAAGAAGAACAAGACACTCCTCATCGTCCAATGGATAGGGTGTTGGTAGCCAGAAGAATTATGTATTGTCATCGCTACCTATTTCGTGATGAGAATGATTCCGACTCTGATGGTGATGTTTCACCTTTGTAAAAAGATTAAACAAAAAGTAAACAAAAGAATGTGAGCGGGGGACAGAGCACTTTGTAGTAAATAATGCTGCTTAGTGCTCTATCCCCCGCTCAAAATAATAATTCCAAACGACCTTGACCCATATAAACTTGTTGGAACAGATATCTTTGAAAAACTCGTACAAATTATTGAATCTAGACCAAATACCATTGATTTATGAAGCCTGCTGATAAATGTATTACAAATAGTTGTGTAAAGGCTAAATTTAGCACATGATTGATAACCTGTTTCTATATGACGTCACTTTACCCACCTATCTGCCTCAGATATAAAGGGACCCGGTTGAGCGCGCTGCTCATTATTGCGTGGACATTCACACAGTGTACATTCAAAGCCAAACTTGTTCAAATGGCTCTTTGCGACATTTGTGGGGAATTCTTCCAAGACGAAGATCTTTTCACCCTACACAGAGAATTACATGAAGACGAAGATAGAAAAGAAGATATTACCATGGATGAAATAGACTTAGACTCAATTGACCGGTTTTTGGAAGAGCACCAGAAGCAGACGGACTACTGGGACAGCTATCTACAGCAAAAGCAAAGAACAAGACCTAGTGTGATCCAATTTGCTGGTGCTGGACCATCTACTGCTAGAAGACCTTTTGAAGAAGAAAATTATATGCAAGAAGAAGAAGACACTGAAAAAGAGGACACTGAAGAAGAGGACACTGAAGAAGAACTGGAAGATGTGAAACAACTGCGCACCACGGCCTTGCCAGGACGAGTTGTAACACATTTCAAAATTAATAATGTTCAATTGGAATTGGAAACATTTATAACCCAGGCTAAGGAACTTGTTGGTCAAACCTTGAGGGAAGAACTACAAAGATTAAATTTTATTAAATTTGGAATGGTGTTAGAGGCTATGTTTAACAATACTGATGGTGAAACAGCATTGAGAGCGTTCATTACCAAAAACCGAACCCTTACCTTCACCTCCAACATCGATGATATTATTGAAGAATGCTTGGAAGAACTTATAACAAAACTTCAAGAACATGAAGGAAGAGGATCTGGATGGACTTTGTCATCAATTGAAGGTATGGATGTAAGGGTTCACAAGCATGGATATGGTTTAAGGGGTAGTAGTTTTATCCCTTTACCAAAGAAAATCCAAAACACTAAATCGTGTAGGAATGTGCAAAATGAAGGTAATGAATGTTTTAAGTATGCAATGTTAACCAAGTATGTTAAAGATCATCCTGAAAGAGTTGGTAGAGAATATTACGAAAATGAACACCGCTACAACTTTCAAGGCCTCACCTACCCAGTTACATTGAAAGACATAGACAAATTTGAAAAGAAAAATCCTGGCGTTTCAGTGAATGTTTTTGGTCTGGATGATTCGAACAACGTTTATCCTTTGCGGGTAGTAAAAGTTGAGCAAAGAAACCACACGGATTTGCTACTGATCACTAAGGGTGAAATTTCACATTATGTGTGGATAAAGGACTTTGCATCCTTGATTCGAAATCAATTATCAAAACAGAGGCGTAGGTTAACAGTGTGTAAAAGATGTTTTTGTTTCACATATAAAGAAATAAGACAAGGAGGATTAGAGTGGTTGATAGAACACAAAAGACTTTGTAATGAAAATTATGAAGTGAAGATTAGTCTGCCACCACCATCTCGAGCGTGTATCCAATTTAACAAAACAGTTCACCAATATCGGATTCCAGTAGTCATCTACGCAGATTTTGAATCTACGTTAGTACCACAGGAGCTGCCGGACGGTGAAGTGACTAGAAGAACAAAATATCAGTTGCATCAACCCAACAGTTTTTGTCTAATAGTGAAATCAACCTTGTCTGAAAACCAATTGCAAGACTATGGTTTAACATCCACTCCAATACTCTACCGTGGTGAAGAAGCCGCTAAGTATTTCGTAGACCAGTTGTATGACATTGCTGAAAAGGTACAACGCTTGTATGGTAATGTCGTACCTATGGAACCTTTGAATGAGAATCAACAAGAAGAATACAATATGGCATCAAGATGTTATCTATGCGAGAAGAGCTTCAGTGAAGAAAATCCAAAAGTAAGAGATCACGATCACCTGACAGGTTTATACAGAGGAGCTGCTTGTAATTCATGCAATATAAATTACAAACTGCCCCACTTTATCCCTGTCGTGTTACACAATCTTAGCGGCTACGACTCCCACTTCATTATTCCAGAGTTAGGAAGAGATGATGGTAAAATTGATGTTGCTACAACATTGGAAAAGTACATCAGTTTCTCAAAAACCGTAGGTAAAATTAAACTTCGCTTTGTAGACTCTTATAGATTTATGGCATCTAGTTTGAGCAGATTGTCTGAGAATCTACGAAGAGAAGACCTAAAAGAAACCAGCAAGATTGTACCTGAAGATAAATTGGACTTAGTATTACGTAAAGGAGTGTTCGCCTACGATTACATAACATCTACAGAAAAATTTGAAGAAACCAGTCTACCACCGATTGAAGCCTTCAACAGCAAATTAAACGAAAGTGAAATCTCCGTTGAAGACTACAATCATGCTTGTAATGTTTGGAACCAACTAAACATTCAAACCTTAGGGGAATATTCTGACTTTTATATAAAATTGGACGTAACTCTGCTGTGCGATGTGATGGAAGAATTTCGAAACACCTGCTTCTCCGCCTATGGACTGGACCCTCTACACTCGTACACATCTCCAGGATTAGCATGGCAAGCTATGCTAAAGTCAACCAACTGTCGACTGGAACTTCTAACGGATATTGATATGGTGCTCATGATGGAATCTGGTGTACGGGGCGGTTTGACACAAGCTGTAACACGTCATGTCAAAGCCAACAACAAGTATATCCCCGGCTTCGACGAGCAACAACCATCGGTCTACCTTAGCTACTTTGACGCAAACAACCTTTATGGTTGGGCAATGTCAAATCCGCTTCCCTACGCTGACTTCAAATGGATCGACCCGGCCACCATCGGAGACATCTCACAGATTCCAAAGGATGGTCCAAAAGGCTATATTTTGGACTGTGATTTTGAATACCCGGAGCACCTTCATGACCATCACTACGACTTGCCTCTCCTAGCCAAGACTGAAGTTTCACCGACAGGAATATGGCCAAAATTGATGATGACCTTGGAGAATAAAGATCGCTATGTGGCTCACTACTGGGTAGTTCAACAGGCTCTCGAATTGGGTCTACGTATAGTGAGAATTCATAGAGCAATTGAATTCACCCAGTCTTGTTGGTTGAAACCATATATTGATTCCAACACTACAAGAAGAGCTGCAGCGACAACAGCATTTGAAAAGGACTTCTATAAATTAATGAACAATGCCATCTTTGGGAAGACCTTGGAGAACAAAAGAAAACACAAAAATGTAAAATTAGTGAGTGATCCTAGGAAATTGGAAAAATTAGTGCAAAAACCAAATTTCGGAACATCCATGATTATAAACGAAAATCTAGTTGCTGTCAGTATGAAGAAAACAACAATAGTCATGGACCGTCCGTTATACATAGGTATGTCGATTTTGGACATAAGTAAAACCCTGATGTATGATTTCCATTATAACAAAATGGTTAAACACTACGGAAGGGAAAACATTGGAGTCGCATACATGGATACGGACGCGTTTATCTACTGGATAAAGACTTTGGACATGTATGAAGACCTGAGGACCTTTCCATACAAAGAAGATTTCGACTTTTCTGACTATCCGAAGAACCATCCAAATTTTAATGAAAAAAATAAAAAAGTAATTGGAAAATTTAAAGATGAAGCAAATGGAATGCCTTTAGAAGAAATAGTGGCGCTGATGGCGAAATTGTATTCATTTAAGATGTACCACGAGAACAACACACCGACAGTCAAGAAAGCAAAAGGAGTGAAGACATCTTATTTGAAAAAAACACGTGACATTTGACCACTACAAGACTTGTTTGTTTGAAGATACTACGATATCAGCAACATTCAACAATATCCGAAGCTTCAAGCATCAAGTCTACAGTGTAACCGAAATTAAAAAAGCGCTGTCAGCTCGGGATGATAAAAGACATATTTTGCCCGACAAAATTCACACTCTTCCATTCGGCCATTACTCCCTAAACCCTATCAACTAGTAACCTATTCTTCGTCCTTCTACAACTTCAACCTTATTCCTTTCTCCTTCCGTAAAAAAAATGGGGAACACGGCAAGTCCAACGCCGTGTTCCCCATTTTTTTACACAAGTTTGGATGACCTTGACCCATATAAATAATGTGAATATTTAAAACAACATTCATTGTGATTATACATGTGACACAACAAACATTGAAACCTGCAATATGAAGGACTTGAAGCAACAAATTGTCAACGAACTTCATAAACCTGCAAGAAGAAAGTTTCCACGAAGAAATACGGTGATAAAAGGAATTAATGATTTATATCAAGCAGATTTAATCGAAATGATTCCTTATAGCAAACAAAATAAAGGATATAAATACATATTGACTGTTATTAACTGTTTTTCAAAAATGGCAGATGCTTTACCGCTAAAAGATAAAAGTGGCAAAAGTGTTACAAAAGCAATGGAAATAGCTATACAAAGAGACAAACATACTATTAAACATTTACAAACAGATGATGGAAAAGAATATTTTAATAAGGAATTTTCAAATTTAATGAAAAAACACAATATAAATCATTATTCAACCAATTCAGAGGTAAAAGCCTCAATAATTGAAAGATTCAACAGAACCTTAAAAAGTGCAATGTATAAAATGTTTTCCAACAGAGGATCGTACATATGGATTGATATATTACCGAAACTTATAAACGATTATAATAACAAATTTCATAGAACTATTGGGATGAAACCAAACCAGGTGACTAGCAAAAATGAAAAACTGGTATTAAAACGTATAAAAATGAATACTAAACCAAAAGTTGAAAAACTAAAGCCTAAAAAATTTAATGTGGGTGATAAAGTGCGAATAAGTAAATATAAAGGTGTATTCAGTAAAAGATATCTGCCAAATTGGACCAATGAGGTCTTTACTGTATTCAAAGTACAACCTACAGTACCCGAGACATATATTTTAAAGGATAATAAAGGACAATTGCTTGAAGGAGGGTTTTATGGACATGAAATGTTAAAGTCAACAGTAGGCGATGTATATTTAGTTGAAAAGGTGTTGCAACGGAAAAAAGATAAGGTTAAAGTACGATGGTTAGGATTTAATAAGACGGAAGATTCTTGGATACCTAAAAAGGATTTGATATAACGATAGAGAATCATTTTAGGTTGAACCATTACAAAGGATGGAGATAATACCACAAAAGGAGAGTTTTACTATTAATAATATAGATGAACTCACAGTGGATAATTCAGAATTCAATAGTGGAAAACATGGCAATTTGTTACCAAACACCGTGCGCTGTCTGGTTACCGGACCTTCCAACTGTGGAAAAACTAATGTAGTATTCAATTTAATTACAAACCCTAAAGGATTACGTTTTAATAATCTATATGTATTTTCAAAATCACTACAACAACCAAAATATCAATTATTGGAAAAGATACTGCATAATGTGCCTGAAGTTAAATACTTAAAATTTAATGCAAGCGAGAGTGTCATGCAACCACAAGAAGCTAAACCATTCTCTGTGTTCATATTTGACGATGTATCTTGTGAAAACCAAAATACAATAAGGAATTACTTCGCTATGGGTCGACATAACAACATAGATAGCATTTATATTGGCCAAACTTACAGCAAAATACCTAAACAACTCATTAGAGACAATGCAAACATGTTAGTTGTATTTAAACAGGACGAAACCAACCTAAAACATATATATTTTGATCATGTAAATGCGGATATGGCATTTGAACGATTTAAAGAGTTATGTGGAAAGGCTTGGGCTGAAAAGTATGGGTTCCTAACAATTATGAAGGAACAACCGCTAAACAATGGTCGATACAGGATAGGATTTGATAAATTTATATTAATACATTGAACGTGGTATAAAACATTCATTTTTGTACAACACGTCTTGCTACAAACATGGTTAACCAAGAAAAATTAGTAAAAGAAATAAAATCACTTAGTGATTCTATTCGGGCTAAAAACAGAGCATTAAAACTAGGTATTAGCGAGAGGGAGAAATTCCTTGAATCTACTTTTAAACCTATTACTGAACCCTTAAAACAATTAAACAAAAAATTCGCTAAACCTTTATTGGAAGGAGATGCGATTGCACCTATCACAAAGTTTGAAAGAGAAAGTGTAAAATATGAAGGTTTTAGTGATGAAGACCCGGAATCCTCTACATATAGTGGCTTTACCGGAGCAGAATCTGAAAGAGAGCTAGAATCACCAGGATATAGTGAAAGGGGACCTGAAGAAGCACCAACTGCTAGTGAAGAGGAAAAAAGAGAAGAGGCAAGAGAAGGACCGTCAAACATAAGCTTGTTGGGTGAAAACATTCATAACAAAGGACCTTTAGGAAGGAAATACATGGTAAAAATGTTACTCGGAACAATTCCTAATAAGAATTACCATAGTTATGGAGCGAGATTAACAGAAGATGGTTTAATGATAGGTAATAGCCCGTTAAACGTTGACGATCATGATAATATTGTTGTTGGTGATCAAAGATATAAGGGCACAAAAGGATTATTTGAATTATTATTTGAAAATAAGCCTTTAGTATCGTTAGTGAAAGAAAAAGACATGGAAGCATATAAAAAGATTTTGGAACAAACTAATGCATACAGGAGGAAGTATTCAGCTGACCAACCTGTTTTTAGATCAAAGTCTTTAAAATATAGAGAATTTGTATCAAAGTTAATACCAACCCACACAGCACAAAAACGTCGTCAGGATATCCTCAAGATCAATTTACCAGGATATTGGGATTATCCCAGGGACATCCTGCTTTATCCTTAGGACCACAAAAGGATCTCGCAGGGAAGGCCGAATGTCCGGGTAAACCCCGCGTTCCGGGATATCCTGGCGGGATATCCTTAGGATCACCCAGATTTTTTATTCAACATCTTGGGAATATCCCAGGGAAATCCTATGGATGAGATATTCCTCTTGGGGAACTTCTGAGGATATAATAAGCATATCCTGAGGATCACACAAATCCTTTTGAGGTCCTTGTGAGGGATATCAAGAGGATAACGGGATATTAAGATTATCCCGGGGATGTCCCGCTTTATCCTTAGGACCAGATAAGGATCTCCCAGTGAAGAGATATTCCTCTTGGGGAACTGCTGAGGATGTGATTGGTATGTCCTGGGGATCACGCAAATCCTTTCAAGGTCCTTGTGAGGGATATTGGGGAAATAACGGGATTTTGTGAATATCCCAGGGACATGTCGCTTTATCCTGAGGACCAGAAAAGGATGTCACAGGGAAGGCCAAATGTCCGGGTAAACCCCGCGTTCCGGGATATCCTGGCAGGATATCCTGAGGATCACCCAGATTTTTGTTATGACATCCTGGGAATATCCCAGGGAAATCCTATGTATGAAATCTTCCTTTTAGGGAACTGCTGAGGATATGATTAGCATATCCCGGGGATTTCGCAAATCCTTTTGAGATCCTTGTGAGGGACTTCATAAGGATAACGGGATATTGGGATTATCCCCGGGACATCCTGCATTATCCTTGGGACCAGAAAAGGATCTCCCATGGAATGCCGAATGTCCGGGTAAACCCCGCGTTCCGGGATATCCCAGCGGGATATGATTGGCATATCCTGGTGATCTTGCAATTCCTTGTGCGGACCTGCTGAGGATTAGAGAGGGATATCTGAAGGATAACATTTCCCATTAGCGGACATGCCAGGGAAAAATTGGATATCACAGAGACTTCCTGGAAATGACAAAAGGGAATCCTGGGGATTAGATCTCCCTTCATAAAATGTACCAGCTAATTACACAAAATACTCAGTTTAGTATGACAAGGGATGAAAATTAACTGATATTTATGTGTTAATCTGTGGTAACAAGAATCAATAAAATTTTTTATAAGGTGGATATTGTTAGACTTTATAAAATATATACATACAATATTATTTGTCAACAGTCGATTTTAAATTAAAAAACTGTAATTAAATCCATTAAACTACGTGTGTGTGTCACAGAAGTGGTTCAATGAAATGGACTTGGGGGGAAATACAAAGAATGTGTGAGAGGTTAAGATAAGTTATATTGGTTTTGAATTTGAGGTGATCAGTTCAAAGAATGCAGTTACGGAATAGAACAGGTTTACAGGTAACATTACAAATTACATGTTTTGCTCTATAATAGTATTACTAAAATGTTGTTCTCTAAAACAAATCACTTAAATTGACAGATTATTTTTTTAAATTTTAACCTCAATATAAAATGAAATAAGATGGATATCCGAACTAGAGAGCATGGTAGGAAAAATTAGGATATCATGCAGATAAGATCTCCCAGCTTTTTTTTCTGCTCTGGTAACAATAATCATTAGAAGTTTTTTATAAGATTGTTTAGTGCATCAGATATTTTCAAAATTTGTAATGCAAAAAAAAAACATTTAACAAGTTCAGGTTTTAATTATAATTTTAAAATACTGACATTGCAAATAACTTTTTAACAAAATATATATATATATATATATGAATTTGGGTGACTGACAGATTAGTTTGCACTAAGAATAATGAATGTCAGTTGTGACTATTTGATATTGTTGAGCTTTAATTCTTAAGAGGGTCAGATTTTTGTGAATGGAACATATTTAGAGCAAACCAATTAATTATGAATCACATTTTTAGCTTTATACTTCTACAATTGGATTGCTGGAAAACTTTTTAAATCTAACAAATAACAAAATAACCATAAGTTTATCAGTTCAAAACCTCACATAAAAATAAAAAATTTTGAAATTTATAATAGAAGAAGGATAAAACTATGTACACTAGTTTAAATCAAATTGTTTAACCGCCTCCTTGAATGAATATGGGATAAAGAAATAAAGTTAAATATAGTTCTTTGACAAAGTTTTAATGATATCTTCGTTGTACAATAATGTATAAATAAATTACAATGTTAACATATTACTACATAAAAAATGATACATTAAATTGAAGTAGTGGCTGATGGGAGTCCGCCGAGGCCGCGACCACAGGTGAAGTCAGCAGCTCCACACCGCCGCTCATCCTGGACCCTCCTCGCCTCACAGCTGCAAAAGAAACCAAGCATGAAGCAGTGGCCGGGACTCTGGTGGAAGTAGTGGCTGATGGAGTCCGCGACCCCCGGTGACGTTAGCAGCTCCACACCACCACTCATCCTGGACCCTCCTCGCCTCACAGCTGCAAAAGAAACCAAGCATGAAGCAGTGGCCGGGACTCTGGTGGAAGTAGTGGCTGATGGGGTCCGCGACCCCCGGTGACGTTAGCAGCTCCACACCACCACTCATCCTGGACCCTCCTCGCCTCACAGCTGCAAAAGAAACCCAACATGAAGCAGTGGCTGGGACTCTTGAGGAAATAGTGGCTGATGGGGTTCGCAACCACCGGTGATATCACAAGCTCCACGCCGTCGCTCATCCTGGACCCTCCTCGCCTCATAGCTGCAAAATAAACCCAACATGAAGCAGTGGCTGGGACTCTTGAGGAAGTAGTGGCTGATGGGGTCCGCGACCACCGGTGACGTGGTGGTATATCACAGGCAGTATATCATGGATATATATTGGTAAAAAGCACATATATCCATAAGTACTGTCACGAATAAAATTTAGTCAATATAGTACCGTACACACAACTTCATCTGTATCAGGAAACACCACATCTACAAAGATAATCTGGAGATAATTCCTCAATTGAGTGCCAGAGAAATGGAATTTATGACTAAGTCGGCAGTCCCTTTAACCAGATTTTCAAATATTTTGATTGGTCATCCACTAAGCTTAAGATAGTACATAAATGACAGTAATTTTAAACAATAAATATATGTTAAGAATGTTGGAAATAGGCCTAATATATGATTATATTATTGAAATCGGGTTGGCCTACGCTACTGGAACCATCGATAATAGCGATAGTTGTTTAACTGTAATACTAGCCTGTATTACAACAATACGAATGGACATACCTGAATAGAAAGGCCTAGGCCTGAACATAAAATTACAAACATTGGTAATAACAAAAATAACAAACTATTGCCGGTAAAATGTCTATCTTAGGGTTACCATATTCTCCGGGATGAAAAAGAGGACACGCCATACGGTACTCGTCATGAGATGGTTTGAATCCCAAAAATTTGAATTCTAGACAAAGCCCGCCTCTAGTTAAATGTAGGCCTACCAAAGTGGGGGAACAAGTAATGTTCAAATTTATAATTGTAAACCTCACTAGGGGCTTGTAGGAGCAAATCCCCTAAAAATCCAAATTGGTGATGTTATCTCCAAAAGTAAGTTTTAATTTATCACCTTCTTGCACAATTAAGTTACTGTATTTCTTCTCAAGCTGTAATGTGAATGTATAAGCTTGGATTTTTTATTAAAATATTACTTAATATTAATAAAATTTTTGGGCGGTATCATATCAGCAATAAACCAACAATCTCCCCTGCATTAAAATTAAGTAGTTTATTTTGTGAAAAAAAAATTATTGCACCATTATAGTGCCAGACGAAAATATACAACATGAGAAAATAGTTATTAGCCCAAATATACTGTAAACTCCTGTATCAGACAGAAACCCATGCCGCCATTCACCCAGCCCCCTGAGACCCCCATATACCCCGAAATCCCCACGCCTCCCCCGTTTCCCCGCATACCCCGTGCTACCAGTACATCCCAATGAACCGGGGCCCACGTGCCTCCCATGCCCCCGCACCCAAGTACACACCCCTGTGCCCATGTTACGCCATACTGCCTTGCTTCCGTGCCCACCGTTCTTCCCCGGGCCCCCCATGTCCACCATGCCTTCCATGTGCCCCACTCCATGTTTACTACCACCTTTGCTTCAAAGCTCCTCATGCCCCTTGTACAATCCCAAGCTCCTAAGCCCCCATGACCTTCGATCTTCCTCGTACTTCCGTGCACCCTCTCATGCCTCCTCCATGCCCCTCATTTCCCCCATGCTCCCGTGACTTATCCCGCCATTTTCCAAGAGTCCCACGTGCCCCCTCTGTCCCCATACCTTCCCCGTTCCTCGCAGGCCCACGTGCCTCCCATGTCCCCGAACCCCCTTACCCCTGTGGCACTATGCTTATGATGCCCCCGTGCCTCCAAGCCCACCTTTCTTCCCATGCCTTCCCTGTGCCCCCCATGATCAAGTTCCCCTTTGCTTGTCGTTCCTCCCCGTACCCCCCATGCCCCCTCTGTTCACCATACCTCCTCCGTGCTACTCGTTTCCCCCAAGCTCAAGTGCCCCAATGCTCCCATACCCCCATGACCGTCGTTCCTTCTCCTTGCTCTCTTTGTTATCCTAAAACGTGCCTCAATTCCCTATACCCCCGTGCCACTGCATCCCTCGTGCTATGATTGTAGTCTAATTTGTCTGTTCGTTTAATGAAGTAGAACTTTGATTCAAATATAGTTCAGTTTCACACACTGTCATTTTTATGAATAACTCTCAATGTTAGGAATTAATGGGCGTTTATTGTTTCCGTAATACCTGCTTAAAGAAAGAATCAGAGAATTAATAAAAATATATCCCTCATACTGAGCTTATCTAAAGTTGATAGTTTACATTATATAATTAAGTCAAAAATAAGTATTTCCCTATTTGATAAAATTTTTTAAGTAAGTTTACTAAATACAAATATATATATATTTATATAGGGTTACCATATGATCTACCCAAAGATTACAACACAAGTAAACTTAGGTCTTCAACACTCGTGAGTCGGCTTATTTATTCGTAAAAATTTTACTTTCTGACACCCCCCTCCCAACCTAACAAGTGCTAAAAAAATTGGAAAATGTCTTGAGAACATAGTTCTAGCCTAATTAAGTTAATGCTACTCATTTAATTAATTAAATTAAAACAATGTATAAACAAGCAAACATTAAAAAAGCTTTCCCTAAGGTCCATAAAGGGGAGATTCAAGATTCAATTTAAATGAGACTAAATGCAAATACAAATTTGTAAAAAAATCTTTTAGTTTTTTTGTGTAGGAGAATTTTAAAAATTTTCAATGAGAATTTTCAGTACAATACCTTTTTAACAAACACGAGGCTCAGTTACTTTCACAATCAGTGACTTAAAACTCTCAATAAAAAGCCTTTTCCTCTTATTTAGATAAAACTAACCCTGAGTAGTGAATCAAAACCCATTAACCTAGGCCTCCTACATCTCTAGTAAATCATAACCTTAACTTACTCGCGGTTACTTAACACTTCGAGTGCTAAAAAAATATTACATAACTTTTAAAAAATCCTGGGGAATTAATAATATAACTTCCATAGAGTACTACAACGGCAAAGTGCTCGAGCAACAAGCACATTAACATAAGCTAAAAATTTAAGTTTAATATAGGCCTTGAAAAAAATTTAACCAAAAAGTGATAGATAACGATATTTTGTATCACGATTGTAAGTTACGAAAAATCGAATTAAATCGTCGGTGTTTCGAAATAACAATTGAGTCAACCAATATTCATGTTTAAGCCTGCCGTATCGATATATTGGCGGCAAGACGATATATTGTTGCTTCGCACATTTAAAATGAAAGGCGAGGCACGATATATCCTTGCTTACTATTTCTACAAAATAAGACGATCAACGATATAGGCTATCATACCCTAGCAATCAAAGGGTTAAGGCTGCTGACAACAATGAATATGACCTTACTAGGCCTACTGGCGCTGACATCTGATTAAAATTAAAAGAAATGAGACTTAACCTAAGAACTGGTTTAATGGAGCAAAAAGTAAAAATGGTAGGCCTAAGTTGATTACTTTTTAAATAATCACTTAGGCTACATTAAACATTCTGTACAAACTAAATAATGGTTTAACCCTCCGAGCGTTAATCGTCGATTTTTCGGCCCAGCTTTTCGGCTTCCGAGCGTTTGAGTCGATTTTTCGACCTTTCAAAAAAGTGACGTACCGGTAACTTTATAGCGAATGACAGAAACGGACCCGTGAACGCTACCGCTGTTACCGGGAGGTTCTGAGCTATCCAAAAACAACCATTTCAAATCTGGGAACGTGAATGGTTGTTTTTAATATGCAATGAAACATCTGAGGAAAAAACTATTACCATCTGCTCACTTTGTAAACATCGAAATACATATTTTACCAATCGTTTTAAGGTTATGAATGATTAAAAGTGTTACTAATACCTTTAATTTACATTATTGAAATAAATTTATATGTTTTATCGAATTTATAATCAGAAATATGAGTAGGAATTAGTGTAATATTCCTAGCTTGATTTTACATGTGTTCTTATGGGATTATGGTAAGTAGGGCCTACCGTAGGACATATTTGGTTTTATTCAACATACATTTTTTTCAAATACTTCTAGCCTATATAAATTATATATTTTCTTGAACTGCATAAAATTCTAAACAAAATGTTTGTCTTGGAATTTTAATTATGTGTATCCAAAATTATTTTAGGGGAGAGCAAAGTTATATACAAAATTTTTTTTGTAATTTTATAATATTTAACCCATAGCCTTATTTTGGTAACAATAAGTAAGGGTAAAAATTTTTGTATTGTTAGGTAGTCCATTTTATCTACTTTCATGATATAGCCTATACATTTATGGTGCTATTTCATAAAATATATTTTTTACTAATTTTTAATTGAAAGTATGCAAAACCTTCAAAAACGCTCCAGGGGTGCTATATTGAACGCTCGGAGGGTTAATAACGATCTGAACAAAGTAGGTCGGCGAAACTTCATTATCCTACTCCACCGTTATTATCGATGTGGAAATTTTGATAGTTGCGATTAAAATTGTGTAGTGAAAACAATCTAATCAACAACGCTATTGAGCTAAGATATGCATTATAATAATAATCTAACCTAACAATCTAACCGTAAACCTCGGACACTTTTACTGACAGCAATATTTAGAACAACCAAATCAATGGTGTTTGGAAACATTTAAAACCCTTATTCCCTCAATACATTAGCAAAAAATACCTTTCTGATTCGTATTTGGCAGCAATGTGTGACACCATTTTAGGTTTATCGAAGTCTGCTTCTTCTCACAAATAAGATAAGTTTTGCATATAACTTACTTATGTAGTTTATTTTGTGTTGATCTTTAAGTTTTTATTTTTATTTTCATTTTCAGTTACCTACTTGTTTCGTTTGCAATTTGTTTTACAGTCAAAAGGTATGTTTTGGTTTTAATTATATTTAGAACAAGACTAATTAGGTGATAAAATCGTAATACTATCGTATAATTGTGTCATCGATAGAATAGCAATACTATCACAATCATCGAAATTTCCACATCGATAATACTAACGGTGGAGTCGGACAATGAAGTTTCGCCAGTATGTCTAAGTTAAAACCACTATAGGACTCAGTAAAAACATAAGTTAAATACAGATATATTCAGTTGGCTGCTTCCAAAGCCGGACAAATGAAGGGTTTCTCAAAAATCCCCTGGGACTTTTTTTAGAGAACATGTCCGAGGAAAAGAGGATGAATGTTAACCCTAGTATCTTAGTAAGTGGCTCTTGCATCATCAGAGATTGATTCAAAATCTCAATCAAAGCACCATATAAGGCCTAGCCTTTGAAACTAGACTTTGACACCCTTCACCTAGTGCTAGTTACTTATGCCCTTAACAATTTATTAAATCAAAATTGTGTTAACCCTCTTGCAACATTTAACAGAGAAATTTATACCGTAACTGAATATCTAGAGAAGAATGTGATGAATCACTCCCTATGCTTTCCCAGAGTTATAACTACCTGCCCATAACCCTAAAACTAACCTAACATTACCTTCCTTCAGATTATTACAGAGATTAGACCTACTTGCTATAGAAAAATATCAACAGACTAAATATTTCATAACTTATTCATTAGGTACTCACCTAGTTCACAGACGGAATCACGAAGCACCCAAGTAAAGCGGTGAGAACGGCAAAACTTATGCCTAACCACTGCCAACTCAAAATGTAAAAAGCAAAGCACATTAGGCCTAGGCCTAAGGAAATCACGAATCACCTAGGAAGTAAAGCGGTGAGAACGCAAAAAATAAAAAAGCTTAACTTAAGGCCAAATAAAAATGACAAAGGTTTGAAAGACAAAGATCATTAATCCAAGTCTTTACATTGTTTACATGGACGCTACCGCTGTCCGCTAGCTACCGGAATAATGGCGGAATACGACTTGAATCACAGCAGAGTCAGTGATGGATGAAACTCAGGCGATAGGCATACTACAGTTGCTGCCTAGAAAGACGCCAAGCTCACCCAAAAGGCTTTTACAAATATAAATAATTTTTATTTTAGCACTTTATTATAGTTTTATAGTATTTTAAATTATTACACGTAATTGTAGGGTTTGAGTTATTCAGTTGAACTGAACAGTTTACCGGATGGCTTCAGAACACCATTCGGAACAATCGTTAGTCCATATCGTTAGGTTATCGAAAATTGCAATAAGTTACATTCGCATTCTGTGTAGCGTAATAACATGAAAATTCACAGTATCTAAATTGGTAATATAAACACCTACAAATAGCATAAAAATGAGGAATAAATAAATAAAACAAAAACTTCTGACCTTTAGTTTAAATAATTTTTAAAACTAAAACAATCGATACAACTACCGTGCGATATGTTCAGATACTATTCACTATTCACTGCGTACAGTATTAATAAAACGTTGCAGCTCTACCGGTGAATCGAACAATCGAAGTAGAAAATTCCTACCGGGATATTCTTAGGTTATCCAGTTCATCATCAACGCTGGCAAATAAATTACATCAACTACATAAAAGTTCTTTAATTAAAAAGAATAAAATCAATTGCAGCTTTAAAAAGTTAATCACTTACATTGAAATTGTATAAATCATATGGATGTAGCTTTTATTTATATTTCATGTCGGCGGAAGCTCCCTAGGGGTTCCTGCGGATTGTGGTGGGATGAGTAGACACTAACTTAGTTATGCCACATGTTATTAGACTACTATTGCATTGTATATTAGTAACAGTTATTTAGTTAGTTAGCTTGTTAAGTTATTTGATTGTGTATTTATTAAAAAAAATTATCCTTTTAATATTGTATCCCACCAAAAAGTTCCCTGTGAGTTCCTGCGGATTGTTGTGGGATCTAGACACTGGATATCGACGCAAAATGTCATTAATTTCATAATTAATTAAAATGTAAGTTAACAATTTTTGTGTTAACAAGGGGATATTCCGTAATTCATATAAATTTGAACAAATCGTTCCAAAATTCAGAAATTAACTTAATAAGTGTAATTTTTCCTATTTGGCCTAAACTAATTATTATTACACATAATGAAATCCTACGCCCTATGTTGTCACCCGTATTTTTCAACTATTTTACTTGTTAATTGTAACAAACTTAAAATTTAAAATTGCACGTTATTTATGTATTCTACGTTGACATCCTAGGGATATCCTCGGGAAGATGTCATTTCCTTGATAGGCTTTTATGGAATTACACAGGGTTATTACATCCTTGAGGATAATGTACGAGGAGATCCCAGGGATATTCCCTATGTAGCGGTATATAAACTGGGATATGCAGGGCCAAAATAGGATATCCTGAGGACTTCTTGTCAGCCTTTAAATTTTATCCCGGCGGAAAGTTCCCTCTGGGAGTTCCTGCGGATTTCCTTAGGATATAAACATAGGATATCGACGCAGAGACGTTATTTAAAATTTCGTTGTCACTTATTCATGGCCTAAACAATATCATGTGTCTATTTTTTAACTTTATTTGTATGTTTATCATTCTCTTAATTTTATCCCGTTCTTACTGGTATTATAACTTGGCGAAAGTTCTCATGGAGTTCCTGTAAATTGTCATATAATATACCATTACAGGATATCAACGCTGACGTTTACCATTTCGTTGTAACTTATACAGTACACAATCACGTGTCTATTTTTATTAATTTTTTTTTTTACTTTATTTTCTTATAATTTTATACTTTTCCTACCAGTATTTCACCTTTGTGGAAGTTTCCTGGGAGTTCCTACGTGGAGTTTCTATGTGCATTTTTCCTATTTCGCCTAAACTAATTATTATTACACATAATGAAATCCTACGCCCTATGTTGTCACCCGTATTTTTCAACTATTTTATACTTGTTAATTGTAACAAACTAATTTAAAATTACGCGTTGTTTATGTATTCTACGTTGACATCCTAGGGATATCCTCGGGAAGATGTCATTTCCTTGATAGGCTTTTATGGAATTACACAGGGTTATTACATCCCTGAGGATAATGTACGAGAAGATCTCAGGAATATTCCCTATGTAGCGGTATATAAACTGGGATATGCAGGGCCAAAATAGGATATCCTGAGGACTTCTTGTCAGCCATTAAATTTTATCCCGGCGGAAAGTTCCCCTCTGGGAGTTCCTGCGGATTGCCTTAGGATATAAACATAGGATATCGACGCAGAGATGTTATTTAAAATTTCGTTGTCACTTATTCATGGCCTAAACAATATCACGTGTCTATTTTTTAACTTTATTTGTATGTTTATCATTCTCTTAATTTTATCCCGTTCTTACTGGTAAGTTCTCATGGAGTTCCTGTAGATTGTCATATAATATACTATTATATGTTATCAACGCTGACACGTTATTTACTATTTCGTTGTAACTTATACAGTACAAAATCAAGTGTCTATTTTTATTTATTTTTTTTTACTTTATTTTCTTATAATTTTATATTTTTCCTACCAGTATTTCACCTTGGTGGAAGTTTCCTGGGAGTTCCTACGTGGGGTTTCTATGTGGATTTTAATTTGATATATACAGCAAAGGATTTCTGCAAATAATTATCAATTTCGTAATAATAATGCTTAATACATTTTTTATAGTTTTTTAACACGGGGAAAATTATTTTGTCAGGTCACCCCTAAGTTACAGATAGCCTAAGGAGTTAACTTGAGGTATATCCTATACTATAATACGAGGAATATCTGAAGGGATGTGTGTTCCACGATCTCGAAATCTAGCTGTTAGATTTTGCTTAAAGCTTTCATTAAAGAGTGTTTTGGCCCAAAAATAAGTTTAGAAACAGCCTCAACCCCAGGAAAAATCAAATTTGGTCTAAAATTAAGTTTTAAAATTGTAATTTTTATCATTAGTCTTATGGGTTGCTATTTTGGTAACGAAATAACAACGAAATGTAAACAAAAAGATAGAAAAATTAATGTTAAGCAGACTTTTTGAAACAGCTGTTAACTGTGAAGAGATATAGTTGGTTGTTGGTGGAAATGTAATTGCTTTTTTACCTTGGCACTATAACAAAAGTTAATAAAAACCAACGAGCAAGGCTCGGTTAACCTGGTACTTATATTTTAATATTGCTTAAATGACGGCTAATATAAATATTATATACAGGGTGTCCAGCTTCCACCTTTACAAACTTTTCCAGGTTATTAAGCATGCAAAAACAAACAGAAAAATCATATAAACATATGTCCGGAAATGCTTCGTTAAGCCGCTAGCCGCCATTTTGTTTTTTACACTTAAGAATTTTTATTTCCGTAACGGGTTGTTGTATGGAGTTCATATTTGGCATGTACTTTAATCACACCAATGATCATTTTTAGAAAAAATATTATTTTTTTCCGATGAATATTTTTAAAATGGCGGCCATTTAAAATTTTTAAACTTAAATATCTCAAAAACCGTAAATTTTATAAAAATGTCACAAGACACAAAAAAGTTGAAAAATTAAATTATCTAAACAGTAACACGAAGTTTGTAAGGATCCGACTACAAATAAGAAAGTTATTGTGGTTTTCCTGTGCAAAACCACTGATTTTTGTCCTATCATTAATGCCAATTTAGGTTATTTTAAGAGAAAAATCTCATTAACTCCGTTATTTGTTCTCGGATCCTTACAAACTTGGTATCACTGTTTAGATACTTTAATTTGTCAACTTTTTTGTGTCTTGTAAAATTTTTATAAAAATTACGGTTTTTGAGATATTTGAGTTTAAGAATTTAAAATGGCCGCCATTTTGAATCTATACATCATAAAAAAATAATATTTTTTCTAAAAATGAGCATTGGTGTGATTAAGGTACATGCCAAATATGAGCTCCATACAATAACCCGTTACGGAAATAAAAATTCTTAAGTGTAAAAAACAAAATGGCGGCTAGCGGCTTAACGAAGCATTTCCGGACATATGTTTATATGATTTTTCTGTTTGTTTTGGCATGCTTAATAACCTGGAAAAGTTTGTAAAGGTGGAAGCTGGACACTCTGTATAAATATTAAATATAAAACTAATATAAATATTAGACAGTACAACGCTAATTCTTTGTATTTTTAACTTTGTTAGTTATAACTTCATAAAAAACATTTACAAGTAATTATTGTTAAACTTATTCTGATATTCTGCGTTAATATTCTCGGGACATCCCCAGGAACATTCACTATCTCCAGGATTTCTATGGGATTTACAGGGATATAACATCCCTGAGGGTAATGTGCACAGGATATTCCAGGGACATCGCTATTTTCCGGGATCTGTTTGGGATTTACAGGGATATTACATCCTTTAGAGCAATGTTCACAGGATGTTCCAGGGACATCCCTATTTCCCGGGATCTGGCTGGGAAATGTGGGACCAGATCAGGATATCCTCAGGACATCTTGTGCTGTGTGGGAACTAGAAGACAAACAATGCCGTTAACACAAAGAAAACCTGTAAAACGAAGATTTATGGCATCCACTTTGGATGTAAGTGCTCAGGAACGAAGAAAAAGAAGTAAGTCTGTTACAGGTACAGGTTTAATGAAGAAACTATATAACACAAATGTGATTTATTACAATAATATCAATAAATTGGTGGATAGAATGAAACTAATACATGAAGCTAAAGAAGCGGGTCATACTGGATTGGAAAACGAATGGGTGGCTTTAGTGGATGAACTTCGAAACCGTGGGGTAATCTTATAAAAATGCGTTACTCCTTAGAGTACTATTCAGTTGCACCATGAGTGTTGACAAGTTCGGACGTTACTCCTCGGATGGGTTATATTATGCGAATAGTTTAAAAAGAAGTGCTGGTTTACCACAAACACCTGATGGAGATTATGATATGAGTAATAAAAGGTTAAAAAACATAAAAGATCCTTCGGATGAAAACGATGCAATAAACTTAAAAATATTAAAGGAAAAGATATCGCCAACATTAAAACTACAAAATAACACATATGACGCAGAAGATCATAGAATTATCAACGTTGGTAAACCAAATCAAAACGGTGATGCGATAAACAAAGGTTATTTGTCATCTGAATTAAAAAATACGTTAAAATTCAATGGGAAAACGTATAGTGCCAACAATAAACGTATATCCAACGTAGATAATCCTAAAGATGCAAAAGACAGCGTAAATAGACGCTATTTACATTCGTTGATACCTGAAAAGACAAAAGATGGATTTTCCTTTTATAAATTTGTTATTAATGATATAGGTTATCCAAAAACTGAAAACGATGCTGTAAATCTAAAATATATTAAAGATCATTGTATCATACGTGATGTAGGGGTTATAGATTGTTTTGGTAATTGTTTAGCAAATGTTAAAGATGGTTCGGCGCCATCAGATGGTGCAACAGTGGGTAAAATGATGGAAACCTTAAAACAAGAAACAACCTCTTTTGTAAAACAAGATCAAGTAGTATCGAAGCAAGGGGATGAATTTGTTCAAGGTAATGAAAGATTTAATTTATTAACATATAAAGATAATGCTTGGGATTGCATGGGTAAAGGGTTATCAAATATGAGATTGGGTTATTCTCCTCAAGATGCAGCTGCTTTATCACAAACCGTACATCTAGATCCAAATCATTCTTTTAGATTTTTTACATGTATTAATAAAGTATTAAAAAACGTGCATAATGGAAAAGATCCAAATGATGCTGCAACTGTAGGACAAACCATTACAACATCATTAAATAATAGTAAAGTGTACGATTGTAATAATAAACGTATAACAAACCTTAAAGACCCTGAACATGTAGATGATGCCGTCACTGTTAATTTTCTTGTAAAAGTTTTAGGTAATGCGATATTTGATTTACACAATCATTTTACACCAGATATTCTTCAAGGAAAATCGGGTCATAATACTTATGCTGAATCCATGAGAGGTGATTATATTAAACGAGAAATTTATAATAAATACTTTATTAACCCTAATACGCAAAAGTTTAGATCATCAGATTGGGGTGATATTGATATTTAATGAAATAACACCATAAATTACATCATTTATGTGCAACCTGTCATAGAGGTAACACATAGGTTACGCTTTTCGAATATAAAAGACAATCATGGCATTTTATTACACCAGTCCATATCGAGACACTATACGGAAAGGAGGCGGTATCACGTCCACAGTGGTTTCTCTGTTAAGTAAAGCTTTAAAACGAATTCCAGTAGGATTCATCGTAAATAGAGCAATAGACGCTTTACCATACGAATTTCACATACCGGGAGGTTATCAGTATTGCGGACCAGGAACTAAATTGAAAAAACGACTGGAAAGAGGCGATCCAGGCATAAATAAGTTAGATCAGGCTTGTAAAGAACACGATATTGCATATTCCACGTTTGCTGATTCAAAAAATAGATCAATAGCGGACAAAAGGCTTGCGGACATAGCTTGGCAACGAGTAAAATCAAGTGACGCTAGCATAGCAGAAAAAGCAGCAGCTTTAGCAGTAACAGCAGGTATGAAGGCTAAAACAGCAGTAGGAGGTGGAAAAAGGAGGAGAAGAAGGGTAAAAAGGAAGTCAACCACAAGAAAACACGGAGGAAATATAAGAAGACGACGATCTAGCAGAAAGGGCAGGAAGAAGCCCACCGTGTGGTCAATGGTAAAAAACGGGGCAGGTCTTTACCTAAGACCTTATCGTGCATATTAAATGAAAGAAATCAATTGGTTATACCACATAAAGCGTTAACCAATGTTGAATTGTTTCAATATATTTCCTGTTTAAAAATACCATTTTTCCGCGGTGTATTCATGAAAGACAGTTTACCAAAGAAAATGTGGCAAAATGAGACTGGAATTGTAAATTTGGATAATACTGAAGGGCCTGGCACCCATTGGGTTTGTTATAAGAAACTAAATAACAATGTATATTATTTTGATAGTTTCGGTAATTTGCCACCACCAAAAGAACTTCAAAATTATTTTAAATCTGCTAAAACCATATATTATAACTATAAAAGAGAACAACCTGATAATACTTCAATATGCGGCCATTTATGTTTGGAATTTCTAGCTAAAAGTATCAGTCACTATTGAGATGTCTTCCTATACGGTATCATTAACAGGAAAATCATCCACTTTACGAAGTATCCTTTTTCCAGCGTTACGCTTGCAAAAAGGAAGATTTTGGGAGGCGCCACTATTGGATTTTACAACTTACAACTCTATTCCCAATGTTACGGAAGGTAAAAATAACGTATTGCATTATTATAAGGGAAAAGATGCCAGTGGGAAATTTACAGACTTACAAGAGTGTAGGTTACCCACAGGTTCTTATGAAATTGATCATATAAATGAATTTTTGCAAACCAAAATGGGAAAAGACAATATAACATTAAAAGGTAATAATAATACGATGAAAGCTGAAATTACTTCCAAATATTATATAGATTTTACTCAAGCAAACTCAATTGGTGATTTATTAGGATTTTCCAACGATGAGCCTGTTTTAGAACCAGATGTAACACATTCCGGTAAGAAAACAGTAACAATATTAAAAGTCAATAGTATAGACATAACTTGTAACATTATACAAGGAGCTTACAGGGATGGGGCTAACACCCATATTATACATACATTTTACCCAAGTGTACCACCTGGATTTAAAATTGTTGAAAAGCCACAAAACCTGGTATATCTACCGTTGAACACCACTTTCATTTCAGACATCGTGTTGAGCGTATTGGATCAAGACGGTAACTTGGTAGACTTCAGAGAAGAGCCTATTACGATTAGATTACATTTAAAATCGACACTTTAATACAAAAACCATGGGTTTAACATTTAAAAGCGAACAACCTACGGGAAACCGCATTAGTAGCTCTTCAGCTGTGGAGGAGTTAACACGCGAGAACATTCGTTTCTTAGAGAGAGTTGGATTAAAATTAACCGATTATGGATATACTGGATATAGCGCAGGGTCCAACATTCGACGAAACCCTATGGGAAAAAGAATATCACACCCACAACCCTTACACTTCATCGAAATTAAACAATAACGATGAAATTCGTATTCCCATACAACATCAAGACATTTACACACTACCATGTGAAAGTTACTTGTATATTGAAGGAAAAGTTACTAAGAAGGACGGTACTACTGCTGGTACAACAGTTCCATTTATAAATAATCCTATGGCTTTCCTGTTTGATGAAATTAGATATGAAATATCAGGTGTAACAGTTGATTCTACTAAAAAAGTAGGTATTACAACAACTTTAAAAGGGATAACATCTATATCACCTAATGAAACCAATTTACTTCAACCTGCCGGATGGGTTTTACCTGAACATGACACAATCACTCCAAATACAAATGGATATTTTGATTTTCATATCCCATTACGTTTGTTGCTTGGATTTGCTGAAGATTATAGAAAAATAATATTAAATGTTAAACAAGAATTAGTTTTATTGAGATCTTCTAACGATAAAGACATTATTAAAGCTCCAGATGGTACAACAGATGCAACTTTAGAATGGAAATTAACATTAGACAAAATTGTATGGAGAGTTCCACATGTTAAATTAGCTGACGAGCATAGAATGCTACTATTAAGGAAGTTAAAAGCTGATCGTGATATTGTAATTCCTTTTAGAAGTTGGGAATTCCATGAACATCCAAGCTTGCCAGCTACGGATCGTCACACTTGGACTGTTAAAACATCTAATTACGTAGAACGAGCCAGGTATATTATATTTGGTTTACAAACAGGTAGGAGAGACAGCATCACAAAACATGCAGGCAAATTTGATCATTGCAACTTAAAAAATATTAAAGTTTATTTAAATTCACAATTTTTCCCCTATGACAATTTGAATGTGTCATTCGCTAATAAAAAGTACAGTACATTATACGATATGTATGCGAGATTCCAAAATTCATATTATGGTAAAACGAATACACCTTTACTATCACCAGAAGAATACTTAGATGGTTACACAATAGTTGTAATTGATTGTTCTAAACAAAATGAATCAGTAAAATCATCAAGTGTTGACATAAAGATTGAAATGGAGTTTACTGCAGCTATACCTGCAAATACAACTGCATACTGTTTAATACTACATGATAAAATTGTAACGTACACACCTCTAACTGGAATTGTTAAAAATGTACTGTAAAAACCGGTTTTGTTTCATTCTGCGAGTATAAAAGCAGAGCGTACAGGCCGCTCCTCATCAGTTTGTTGCCTACTGTTGTATGGGTAGCATCATATTCAATATGGCTTCTCCTAGTGGTACACCTGAAAATGTGGTAGATATTGAGAATGAGATATCTGAGTTTTTAGATCTTCAAGGTCACCAAGAAGGAGGTGAACAAAACGTTTGCGGACAACTTCATGCCAGTAATGATGTTGAGGAAAAAGGTAAAAGAAGAAAAAATGCACAAAAAAGGAAAAGGGATATTGAAGATAACATTTCTCCTAACATATTGAGTGAAGTATTCTTGCGAATATTTTACCCAATCTCTTCCAGTTTGGACAAAAGTGTTTTAATCGGTGTTATGAAATCGACAGATTATTCCCCTACTGTGATTTTAACTCATGGACCTAAAATGATTTTGTTTACGGACAGTGCTTGGGAATCGTTTATGAAACACTTGCATCTGCTAGAATGTTATTTAAGTAGTAACATGTTTGGAAGAAAGACAAGAGTAGGGCTTTTGGATTCAAATGTGGAAATTGATATTATTAAAAATCGCGGTGATCAACAGCTGCGGTTTAGAGACACAACAAGACATGATAACAAAATTCAACTTAATCGAGAGGAGTTTTTTATTTTAACTTGTGCGACTGAACCTATAACAAGATACTTAAGACAACTGGTGTTTTCAAGTTCGATTATTAAAGATTATCTGGAAGACACTTTGGACAAACAACCGGACGCACCTATATTATACGGACCTGTGGATACTTCTATATTTAATAGAGTTCCTCATGAAGTACAGATGTGGAGACAATTGGAAAAGTACGCTCAACTACATAAGAAATCGGTACAACAAGAAGAACAGGAAGATGGAGGAGAAGAATCAAGTGTTAGTGATGAAAACGAAAACAAGGAAAATATAAAGATGGAAACTTAAATGACAATGGTCAGTTTTTAAAACAATAATTAACATTTTGTGGGGTTAGGCCTATTGGGGACGGTGCCCACGTTAAATATACACCAACGCGCCAACAACTGTACGGCCTGGTATAAAAGTAGTACCTACCGTGGTGTGGAAATCAGTTGACCTCCTGACTTCATAATGAGCAGACGTGTGACCTTCGAAATGGACAAGGGAGAAGAAGGAGAACAAGTAAAGTCCAAGCCTGGTATTATTGAGTTTCAAGCGTTTCGTGGTAATGATGATAGATTTATTATAAAAGAACTTGTGTTTTTGGACATGAATTCGTTTTTATTTAAACCACCATGTTCTTATTCGTCTTTAACTAGTAAAGCCGCTACTACCAACAGATGGATTTCAAAACACTTCCATCATATCGATTGGTATGATGGTTTTACAAGTTACACGGACTTGTATCACATTATGCATCACTTTTCAGACAAGTTTACCAATATTTACACAAAGGGACTGGAAAAGAAAAGATGGATCGAAGGATTTACTCATGTTCCGGTTAATGACGTGGAATTGGATAAGAATTACCAATACATGCTGGAAACCATATGTATGTGTACAAAAAGCCCAGAACATGATAAGGATAGACATTGCGCTTTGAAAAACGCCTATAAACTCGCCTCTTACCTTCAAAGTGGGGAAGTGGGGAGTGGTGGGGGTAACGAGGGTTATATAAGTGGGGAGCAGACCGGGACCTGGCATGAGTATTACTCGAGATTCCGAGACGACAACATCTCCGAGCAAGAAGACGATCTGTAACCTGACCATGGCATCTCACCAGTTCCTTCAGACTTTGGTCGAGCAGTTCAATGCTCACTCCAAGTCAACAATATTACCTGTAAAGAAGTGCTCAGAACTAAAAGATGAGAAGCATTACATAATCCATGCTATGAAGAAGATGGAGACTACAGTTGGGGAGGCCATCTGCTGCAGTCTCAGCGAGGCACCGTTTACTCCGGGGGATGAACCAAAGTTCCAGGTGTACCTGCCCAAGAGATTCGTCCATCTTCTGCAAAACGAGGATCTTCGCTCTATTCAACCCGGGTGTCTATACCTGGTGTCCCACGGCTGCACGGGTAGCAATTCTACAGAGTTGACCATCCACATCGCTGACAAGCAGCAGTGTTAGATTTAAGTTTTAATGTTGTACATATGTTATTGTAATGTTTTATAAATAAATAAATCATAAAAGACAAAAAAAATATAAAAAAAAACAAAAAAAATGCAACATATCAATATGTGAAGTTTGTCACATATTGATATGTTGCATTTTTTTTTAAACTTCGTGGGTGACCTTGACCTTTGACCTTTGCATTTCACAATTACCCCCACTACCGTAACTACCCCCACTACCGCACTAGGATTCAAACCTGCTTGGATGCGAAAAACGGTCAGTCTGTTGCCAACTAGCACACGATGAGCACCTTGTACGAGCTTTGCTTACAACGAGTTATAACTGACGCATCTTTATTCCAGACGGCTTTACAAGATAATATCCCTATAACAGTAAAGCAGGATATCGAAGAGTACAAGAAAGATAATAGAGGGTATTCGGGATACTCCTGGTATAGGTTCCAAGATGGGGAAAAGTTTTGTAGGCCTTGTGGCGATGCTGCCGTCAGAGACCTTCGACGGTTCGTACAGGAAGGTGGTAGAAAACAGTTCGGATTTCTAGCACCGATGTTTAGATTTGAAAACTACAAGGACACCTGTGCTATTTGTTCCATCCCACTGTATAGATGGAAAAAGTTTAGAAGTGTTTAATTGGATCTTCCATACCCCCACCACCATTACCCCCACCACTTTTTCATGTACCTCCAAACGCTGTGCCTCGGCTTCATTTCTACTCCAGCAGCCAACCTAGCAACATCAGGATGTCTCTGAACGTCAGTTGCGCAAGTTACGAGGAGGTGAGCATCAAGACTCAGCAGGAGCTAAACGATTTGTACAAGGAGTTGCAGCTCATGGTGGCACGAGGCTACCGTATAAACGTGCAAGTTTACGCTTGCAACATACGGAACACCCGGCAGTCAAAAGAAGAGCCTGGACACTCCTCGACGGCTTCCTCACCGGCGTCGATGAAAACCGAGCCAGACAACTTGGACTACTTCAGCTGACTAGCAGTTGTCTTCCTTGTTCTTACAATAATAGAATATGTATATTTTTTCATTATATTAAAGAAGTAAAAGAGCAAAAACACCTATCTTGTTACTGACATATGAGCTCAGTAACAAGATAGGTTTTTTTAAAACACAATTTGGATGGCCTTGAAACTTCCCCCTCCACTGCTTTGCTACCCCCACCATTTGACTATTGATGTACATGGCACATCACAATTGGAAACATCATTCCATCTTCAACAGCCAAACCGACAACATCAACAATGGCAAACCTACCAACAGATAAAACATGTCCTCACGTTTGCTGTGACTTCGTCCACGAGTTGGAGAAGAGGATGCAGGAGAGGGCGATACGAAGAAAGCAGATCCACTCAGAAAATATAATGATAGTCAACGGCTATCTTTTATTGTTCGGCCTTATTATGGTTGTACTTTTCATACTGTATGGCATAGTCACATGTGTTGGCAAGGTTGCAGAAGAAAACGCTCGCCACCATCAATTGGAAAGTTTCAATGTTACTTTGTAGGTTTTCCTTTTTTTTTAAAACTCCGTTTGGATGACCTTGAAAATTCCCCCACTACTCCACCACGCCCCCCACCACTTCACCATATTCCTGCATGAGCATCACATCAACCGTCATTCCTTGTCCGACAAGCAACCATGGCAGACAACACCATCAGCCAAGCTGACTCCACAACTGATGTCGGTACAAGTACTGGTTGGACACTGTCGATTGATAGTGTACACTATTTGGAAACGGTTTGCGAACGGATGAAGGAAATACTGCGGGACAACCCTGGGATCATAATACAAATGCATTTAAATTATGATTGGTCCCAAGTTAGAATGCAAGGGGACGATAACAACGGTCAACAATCTCCACAATATTCGCCGATGTCACCAATCTACCCTTACGGTGAGTCTGACGTTGATGAAGATGAGGCTAATGAGGATGTGGGGGACAACGAGGCTGAAGAGGAGTAATTCCTTTTTTTTAAAAACCCAAATTGGATGACCTTGAGAATTCCCCCTCCACTATTTCCTTTTTTTAAAACCCAAATTGAATGACCTTGAAAATACCCCCTCTACTTTTCAATACTGTTACCACAGTCTGTGGCTCACATCATTCCTTGCTTAGCTATCATGGCGGACAGCACTCTTTCTCGAGTTGACTCCACTACGGATGAAGAATGGCCATTTTCCTGGAATGTTCATCTGCAAGACTCGGCAGAAGTGGATATGTTGCATGAGAAATTGGTGTATGTATTAAACGAAAACCCCAACATTGAATGTAGAATGACTATGGATTTCGATGCGACAGGGGTCCACACTCAACCTTCCACTTCCAGCCAGCCTGAACCTCAGCTTCAGCCAAAGAACTTTACACTCCAATACGGCCGGAGGATGTGGTTATCAGCGAGGCGGACTCAACTACAAGTTATATTGTGCCAACAAATTGGAAGCTTGTTGTTGACACTTTACACAAGGTCGACTTAGTATGTGACAAATTAAAGGAATTGATGATGCAAGATCCTGGTCTTCGTTTTAAAATTGATTTGTTTTTCATCTGGGGAGCACCTGCGAGGGGCTCTTCGTCTGACAGCTCTCCAAGTACAACGGACGAGGAGGAGGAGGACGACTAGTTATCTTTTTTAAAACTCCGTTTGGATGGCCTTGACCTTTCCCCCTCCACTGAGTTTATTTAAGGTGCACTCTCACTGGTTGCAGCGTCATTTCATCGCGCACCTTCACCACAGCAACATGGAGAGTCAACTCAACTACTGTTGCGAACAGAAATGTTTTTCATGGCCAAATGACATTGATGTGGTGGATGGCCTGGCGTGTAGAAAGTGTGAAGCTTTTGGTCAATGCATGTGTAAGTGCAAGTCTTGGAAGAAGCCGAAACCAGAGTTGAAGACATTCCATGTGTACCAGATGAGAGGGCATAAGTACACTTGTTGCCCTGAACGTTGCATTGAATTCACACTAAAACAGCTAACTGGCTGCAAATTGTGCAACAATCGTTTTGCAGGTTTTTGCAAACATTATTTAGGAGCCTGTCAGTACAGATCAACTTGGCATACAGAAGCACTTACTATCAATGAAATCGCTATAGACACACAAGAGTAGTCTTTCTACTCTTTGTCTTTTTTTTTTAAACTCCATTTGAATGACCTTGACCTTTCCCCCTCCACTCGCCTTAGTTTATATAAGCCCCATTCCCACTGACCACGGCATCACTTCATCGTGCTCCCTCACCAAAGCAGCATCCACTATGGAAAGTAAGCGCATCTCTTGTTGCGAGCATAAGTGTTTGGAAGTGCCAGGCGTCACTTATTGTGCAAAGAAGCGTTGGGAGGAAGAGACTGGGACAACCTATTGCTGCAAAGACAAGTGTTTCCTCTTGCCAAGGTGGCAAGTGGATGGGCTGGCCTGCCGGCAATGTGAATGCTTCGGCTGTTGCAGGTGTAGATGCAAGAACCAACAGCTGCCACCACCGGTACTACAGACTTTCAAGATTTACAAGTCCCAGTACTTTTACACTTGTTGTCCGCAGCGGTGTGTTAAGTTTCACTTCTCCAATCTTACCAATTGTCGGAAGTGCTACGGACAACCTGATGGGTGGTGCACCTGTTTTCTGGACTCCTGCCGCTACAGATCGGATTGGTTTACAGATCCGTTGGAAATTGATGAAGTTGCCCAGGAAGCACAAGAGTAGTCTTTCTACTCTTCAACTTTTTTAAAACTCCATTTGGGTGACCTTGAGATTTCCCCCTCCACTTCCCCATATACCTAGAGTACACAGAGCCTGACAGTCAGTCACTCGGTGGCTGTCGTGGGGTGCGCATCGGTGTCGGCGCTCCGTTGTTAAGTTTTCAAGGTCACAGTAATATGAAATTGCGGGCGTTGTACTGGTTCAAGGTCACCTGAGGGATAACCGATTGCCCATTTAGGCAGAGTCATGTCAGAAACTCAAGTTTAACTTGGCACTTTTGCCGTTTCTCGTCGAAAATTCGCTCCAAGTGGTCAAGGTCACGAGGACTCTGACTGAAACTCGGAGCGTAGTGCGAGAAACGGCAAAAGTGCCAAAAAATTTTGAGTTTCGGCATGACCTTGACCTTAGTGGCGTCGGTGACGTCATTTTGATGACGTAAGGGGTGATGACGTCATCAGCACGTCGTTTCTGTGACGTCATGGGTGTGACGTCATCGAAATGACGTCATTAGCGATGACGTCATCGATTGCGTCATCGATGACGTCATCGATGACGTCATCGGTGAGGTCATTGACCTCGATGACGTCATCCCTCAGGTGACCTTGAAGTGGGCCAGCGGCCGCAATTTTACACTACTGCAGCCCAACAGATTGTCCAAATACAGAAATTGGAATGAAAATACCCTATTTGATTTACATTAAGAACATTACTTAAAAAACTAGTTATTTATTGTTACATACGTTACAACCACTTAAACCTTAAACCTCACATAATCATCACATAATAATCACTTAAACCTTGAAATTTAGCAAATTGTTAGACTGGATTTTATAGTTTAATTTACATCTTTATAAAGACAGTGATAGTTTTGAGAAATTCAGAAAAAAGGAATATTCTTGACAATTTTCCTCCTCGTTTAGTTAGGTTTCAACGAGATAGCTAAAATATAGTTAGGTTTAGCAAATCGGTTCAAAGTAGGCTATCATCCCCACATCCCTTTAATCTAGGAAAATAATACTATTTATAATGAAAATAATATAATGCGACCAGTGATCGGCAATTTATACTCCCCCCCCCCGTCACTCTTTCCTAGCCCCCTTCTACCCCCCCCCCCCGGTAGACAATGCCCCCCCCCCGAAAATCGGCTCTGGAGCCGCCACTGGTTACGTTATAATATTTACCGTTACACAGCTGATTGAAAAAGAAAATACGCGTCTTCTCAAATCAACTCAAATTTCTTATAAATCTCAAATCGCTTATAGGACGCGATACGCGTCTTCAAATCAACTTGCAGCGGGGAGGTACTCATTGATGTATATCGTGGGTATCGTGAAAGCATCTTGCGCTACGGCTTTGCAGTCTGGGGAGGATCTTCAGATTTGGAAAGAATTCTTAATTCCCAAAAAAAAGGTAGTAAGGCTAATTTTCGACTTATGCCCCCGTCACCCTTGTAAAGAAATTTTCAAGTGCAACGATTTAATGACAGTTCATTGCATTTATATTCAGAAAGTTCTTCTTATAACTTTTAAGTACAAACACCAGCATACAAAACTAGGGCACTTTCACAACCATGAAACCAGGAACGGAGATCTTCTATCATTCCCTCTTCATAGGACCACTTCACTGCGTTCGAAAGAAGTCCATTCTATAAGGGAATCCAATTTTTCAATAATTTACCAGCTCACTTGAGGTCCCAGAACAATTTTCCATCATTTAAAAATCATTTAAAAAGTTATCTCTTATCTAAAGCTTTTTATTCTGTTTCAGAACTCCTCTCGTAAGACTTGTTTCGAGACTTCAAACAGTAGTGCCTTGTTTTTATTGTCCAAAGTACGGTATTGATTTAGTTTTTCTTTTCAAATTAGTATTTAGTTTGAACCATTCATTTTATATTCATTTTGTTCTTATTTAGTATGACGATACATTATATTTGTTTCATTGTTTATGTAAACAAATCTTACATGTAAATATAGTACTATTGATTATTTATTTATTTAATATTTAATATACAACATCTACATACATTAGTATGTTTTTTAAGATGTTACAAAATTTACAAGTAAATATTTCTAAAAGTAAAGTTTATAGCTAAAAGCGAACATAAATTTTGACTTCTTAAATATTTCATATTATTTGTGATCTTCTAGCTAGTCTTCTTTTTGAAAAAAATCTTCTATTGAGTATAGGGACTTAGAGACAAGGAATAATTTTAATTTCTTGTAAAATGAATTGTGGTTATCTTCGAATTTGATATCATTTGGTAATTTTTGTAGAAACTGTAGGCCCATGTATGTTGGTGATTTACTATAAAAATTTAGATTGTGATGACTTGTTGTAATGATTTGATTATTTCTTGTGTCATAAATATGAGTATTGTTAATTTTAGAGAGGTAGTGCTTTTTTGTGAACTTTATAGTTTCAAATATATAGAGTCCGTATACTGTTAAAATTTCTAGGTCAGGAAAATGCCTCTTTACTGATTCCGATGTTTTCAATTTGAGTATTATCTTACTGCTTTCTTTTGAAGAAGTAATGTTTTATTTAAATTTTGTTTAGATGTTGTCCCATACACTGGTAGACCATATGTAATATGGGATTGGATGAGAGAAAAGTAGACCATCTTTTTCACAGTTATGCTACAATAATTTGTTATTCTTTTCAGAGCATATATTCCAGATGCGATCTTCTTGCAAATATAATTTATGTGGTTATTAAAATTTAAATTTTTATCAATTATTATGCCTAAAAACTTTGTTTCTTCTTCTTCTTTTATCAATGTTTTAATATTGAATCAAGCAGTCTTGCCACGGGTACGATATTTTATCGTAACGACACCATATTACTCTATTTTACATTCGGATTATTAGTTGATAACAAATAATAATCATATTATTTTTTTTACTTTTTTTGTTTTTGTTTTACCACTTTGATTCTCTGTCACCACTGAATAAATTCTCTGCCGTTCAGTTTGCAAATAAACTAAGCAAATGTCTAGGTGGAAAAACCGAAGCTACGATTAAGGAAGTACAGTGTTACCGACAAAAACATAACGTTGAATTGTGGTATACACGTTATTAACAATTCTAAACTTGTCTGCTCATGTTTGTTTAATAAATTAGACATCATTGAATGTAAGAAATTCAATGAGGAATTCAGTGTTTCCAAAATATATATCCAGATTTCTTCCTTAGTAGAAGGAGATGGATTTGAATCCAAATATGAAACAACCTAATTTAAATAGTAGTTCATCAACATATCTATCTCAAGAATTAAGTATAGAAAACCCTGAAAATAGAAATAAACCATATAGAAATAGAATTTTCCGTAATAACTTAATAAATAATGATATGATGAACAATAATTCAGAATTGGTAATGTCGACCCAAACTCAATCGAAGCAAATAGAGATAGTAGGTCTTAAGTGTAATGAATGTGGGAAAATATTTATAAATAACAAAGGGTTTTCGATACACGTGTCGAAATCGCATCCCAATAGTCCATAGAAACAATATAGTACAGGAAATATATGCCGCAATCCCATGAGTCACATGTACTTAATAGTATGCATGAAGAATTTGACCAAGCACAAAAATTATAGGAATTTCAAACTTGAAAAAGAAATTGAATAACGGTTAAAAATTTTTGAAAATGAAGAGTTAAGTAATGAGAACTTTTTAATAAATGTTGAAAGGTTTTCTAAATTTTTATCAACAGCGATATATGAATTGCCCGGTCCCAAAACACCCTGGATACAGATATTATAAACTAAGAAAACAGAAAAAAGACATACCGCAAAACAGTACATTTAAAAAATTGTCCAATCCAGAGAGGAAGACAAAAAATGAAAGAAAAAGCGGAAACAAAGTTGCGCATATGAACTGATCCAATTTGAACACTACAACAGACGAAGAAAAGCAGTGCAAAAAATTATTGGCAATAATAATAAAGCTTGTAAAATAAGTTTGGAAGAATTGTACAATAGTTTTGGCCAGAGGTTCTCGATTTCGAACGATAATTATGTCATGAATAAAGTCAATCATGAATCGCTGAATAATAATGAAGATCTGAATTGTAATTACAACCCCAATATAGAGGAGAAGGAAATATTGCAGGCTGTCAAAAGTATAAAAATTGATACTGTTCCAGGACCTGATAAAGTTTTGATGAGATCTGTAAAAATAAAAGGAGTCTCAAAAAATACTTACTATCATTTATAACAGAATCCATAAATCAGGCCTGATACCCGAATGTTTTAAGCAAGCTAGAACTGTTTTAATACACAAAGGAGGAGAAGAAAACAATGTTAACAACTGGAGACCAATTACGATATGTTCCGTACTAAGGAGAATCTATGAGAAAATCCTTGATAAAAGGATGAAAGAGTATGTTTTATTGAATAAGTTTCAAGGTGGCTTTACAACTATGCCGGGAACCCATATAAATACACAATTATTGAATGAAATATTACTTTCTGCTAAACAGAACAAGAAGGACTGTAGTATCCTATTTCTGGACATAGCAAAGGCTTATGACAATGTGGGACATTTACACTTAACCTCCGTCTTAAAGTCATTACCAATACCATCTTTCATTGTTGAATCAGTAATACAACTGCAAACCCAAAATAAAACACAAGTTGAAACATCAAAAGGCAAGACAAAGCCGATAAGAATTAAAAAGGATGTACTACAAGGATCCCCTTTATCCCCAACTTTGTATAATTTATGTATCAATCATATATTGGATCAAATTTCAGAGCATTCTATAAGCGAAGAACTTGGCTTTAAAATCTGCAATGACTTGCCCTCCATTAGTATTTTGGGTTTTGCTGATGACACTGTATTAGTTGAAAAACAAAGAGAGTGTACAACTACTGTACAATACTATAGATAATTTATTTTCTGAAATTGGACTTACTATTAATCCATCTAAAACAAAAGATTATAAACATTGAAAAAGGATTATTACGAGAAGATAATTATACTTTTTAAACTCAACAGAAATAAAATCGATTGGAATCATGGATAAAATTAAATATCTTGGGGTAAATTTTTCTAATGAAATAATTTTTGATTCTGAACAAAACATATAGCACGGTTAACAGACAAAATTGGAAAATTGACTTGCTCGCCTTTTTTAAAAACCGGACAAAAGGTGTTCGTTTTAGTTAATTTTATCTGGCCTACCCTAATATATCCATTTCAGATTGCACCTTTAAAAAAGATTACAATTCGGTTTTTTAATGACATTGATCAAATCATACGTTCAACTTTAAAAGAAATTCTGGAAATTCCAAATGATACACCCAGTTCATTTTTTATAGTTGTTCAAAATTCAAAGGAATGGGATTATCAAAATCAAGATGGGAGGCGATAATACAACACATTAATATTTGTCGAGTTTTAAATGACATCAAAAATCCATACCTTGACAAATTAAAAAATTTTGACACTGAAGAAACCATTTGCCTCAAAACACTCGGCCTTTATGAAGATGGGCAGCCTAAAATCTCAACAAAAGTTTTAATAAATAAATTGAAAGAAATTGAATATGCAAAATGGTGCGATCTTCAGTACAAAGGGAAAGGAGTCATTTTATTTCAAGAGTGTCCAAAGATAAACAAAAGTTTAACTTAAAGGCTATGGTTTGACCGAGTCAGAATTTAAATTTTACTTAAAAATGATAAATGATGTCGCCCCAGTCAGAAGTTTACATGGACGGTCCAAGGACGGGAACCAGTGTCGGCGTTGCTCCGACACTGAGACTCATATAGTTGAAACACTCCCCCATGTCCTTGGACAGTGCCCATTTAGTAACCTACTTCGAAACACAAGACACCACTCCATAAGAAAAATAATTGCAGATCAATTTAGAAGTAAAGGTGTCTACGAAGTATATGAAGAGGTTACTGCAACAGAGACAAACGGCTCAATAAGAAGAAGCGATATTATTATCATAAATAGAAAAAAGAGCCAAGGATTTATAATTGATCCGACAATAAGGTATGAGACTCATGCTTCTCAACCTCATGAAGTCCACTTAGAAAAGGAAACTATTTATATTAATACCATCCCATACTATAAGGAAAAATATAGAATAAAAGAATTTAAAGTTTACGGGCTCATGGTTGGAACAAGAGGAACCATACCTGCCTTTTTACAAAATTTTTGGAAAGAATTCAATCTGGAAGGAAGAATTTTAAATATGATTTCATTAACCGCAATAAAATTCTCAGTGAAGATTTTAAAAAACCACCTTTATACTCTAAGTTAAGAAAATTTTGTAATAGCATTCTTTGTTTTACAGCAATTTACAATATGTAAAAAGACGTTAATTTTTTAATAAATTATATATATATATATATATATATATATATATATATATATATATATATATAGGTAAAGACCTAATTAACAATTAGCAATCAAGGTTCCTTATTTAAATCAAGAAATTCCTTATTTAGTAATAGTTGATACAAAAAAAAAAATCCAAAACGCAAACAAGAACGATTTTTGTTTCCTGCATCGTTGGCAACACTTGCAGGTAACAAAGAGTAAAATTTTGGTTTTTTAACACTTTTTTAACCAACAAAAACTCTGTAGCGACATCCACGGATGTCGCAGAAAGTGACACACCATTGCTCTTATGGGATGTAGCTCACCTGCGCTTGATTAGTTGCATCTTAACTTTAACACTGTACAACTTGTATTTTATAAGGCAAATAAAGCCAAAAGAAAATAATGCTTAAGAACCTGTTCTTATCAGATTAACATATGGTACGTCCTTATTCTTAAATAGATAGTTCAAAGATAAATATGGAAGAAAGAAACGCTTACTACGGGTCTTAGATCTTTCTGAAGGTAACGAAGGTAACTATCGATTGTTGAAACAGCTGTATAAATTCGACTTATATATATATATATTACATATATCAGGTGTGTCCACAGGGGGGGGGGGGGTTACGACGCAGACTGCTTCGTTGAAATTTTTGGGGGGGGGATCGAAAAGTGGTATTTTGTTTGTAGAGGGGGGCGATTTTAAAAGTATACTTTTATAACGAGTATTAAAACTAAAGTTTTTAAAATACACAAATCATTTATTACTGTATAGAATAGGATTTACCATCAATTTTCCCAAACTGTTGGTCAACGAACACAGTGACTATCTGTATTCATTTCTCTAAGGTTGGCGAAATCTAGAAGTCTGGTTGCTATGGAAACGGGCGAGCTGCAAAAATGACGCACGCTATGTCGTTCGCGGGAGCTGCGGAAGTCGGTGCCAAAGTGTTGACTCACTTGCTCATTTTTTTATTTTATAAAACAACACAAAAAACAGACACATATTAAGCTGTTAGGAATTTCGTCCGGAAAGTAACGTTTGTCACAGCCTTGGTCAATGAAACTTCACGATACAGAAATCTGACTGTTGTGCTTGTGCGATAACCTCAAAACGTTTAGTTTGTAAGTTATGCCTATTCAAGGTTTCTAGGTTGTTGTTCAATGATTCAAAACCAGACAATTATTATGAATATTGTTCTAAAAGCTGACAACGTATTAAATAAGACCGTATTAAAACCATCCACAAAAAGAAAATTATAAAGATTCATGTGTCCCTGATGATTGATGAAACACCAAACAAACGGAACAATCAAATACCAAGTTTAGTCTAGACGCCGTGCCTTCCTATTCACGTTGTCTAAGGTAGCATTCCTAAGCGACGACTCTAGCGACTCCAGTCGTACGGCTGTAGCCCATAGAAATATAAACAGTTTACAGTTCCATGCTGTAGCCGCGCGACTATGACTCACACTACTTCGCATGTAGGAATAGCACAAAAACATAGCTCCAGTCGTCGCGGCTGATACGACTAGACTGCTCATGCAAGCAGTTTAGTCGTACGGCTCGAGCCGCCTCACTAGAGCCGCTTCCGTCGCTAAAACATGCGAAGCAGTATGAGTCATAGTCGCGCGGCTACAGCATAGACCTATAAACATGTTTATATTTCTATTGGCTACAGCCGTACGACTAGAGTCGCTAGAGTCGTCGCTTAGGAATGCTACCTTTAAAACGGTGACCCCCGCACATTTCACTTTTAAAACATAAGAATTTACCTGTATTAGGCTAAACCAGTAAAAAGTTAGTTTAAAGTGTAATGTTAATTATTATTGTAGTTTTAATCTTAATCTTCCGTAATAACTGCATTAGCCCGAGACTTTGAATAGATGTAGGCTGTAGGCTAACCTAAGGATAATCGTGTATTTAATGGAAATGCTGCAAATATACTCATCATGCTCCTTAATAATTAATACGTAAATCATGAAAATTGGTTTAGTAGTTACTAAGAAATAGCGTTTCAATTGTATAACTTATTAATATATAGGCCTATAAAGTTTTAAAATTTACTCCTAGGTCTACATTTTAAACACTTTCACAGTGTTTTATTTATTATTTTTTTGCAGATTGCTTAATAACATTAAACAGCCAAGCCTACATTTAAATAAATTTCTTGATAAATGAATTACAGAAAGTTACACAAGAATATGTATTTAAAACAGAATATTTTTCCGGGGGGGGGGGGGGGTGGGTTACAAATTTTATAGCCGTGGGTGGTCCCCGTTCGGTTGGACAATCAAGCTATATCGATTGTTGAAAGCTTTCTATTACTAACACATTGGTCGGGTTCACGTTCATCCACCACATCCACCACAACCGGGATTTAGATAATCACGTGACAAAACCCAATAGGCACGTGATAAATCCCGGTGGATCCTAGTGATTTAATTTTGCTGCCGTCTTATGTACCCATCGGGATTTTTATTGTTGACGTTCAAGTGCCTTTTTTGCTAACCGCAACAAAATCCACCGAAGCCCGGTTGCGGTGGATGAACGTGAACCCAACCATTGGCTATTAGTTAGTGGCGCCCCTGGCGGACATTCTCACTCGGTGTCCCGATATTTTAACATTGTATGGTCACTCTATAAGTCAAGAAAAAACGTTGCCAGGTTTACTCATAGATATAAATAAGAATGACTGGATCGCTAAATGAAATGGCGAAATAGAGCCATAGATATATACTATACACCTGGATCGGTAACTCCGTGTTGAGAAAACGAGCCGTTACCATAGATATATACTAAACACCTGGATCGGTAACTGAAATGGCGGAATAGCGTTAAAAACGACCCGGCTTCCCCCACCACTAGCAAGTATTACCGCCGCTGCGCCGCCACCGCACCGCGCGGAATATCAGCTGACATGATCGTTGTCGGTGCGTCAGCTTTCTTTATTTATTTAAATTACATTACATAATTACTCGCACAGGGCTGGCAACACTGACCACGAATACTGGCTAGTGGTGGGGGTAACGGCTCGATTTCGCAACACGGGGCTACCGATCCAGGTGTTTAGTATATATCTATGGCCGTTACCCCGACCACTAGCCAGTATTCGTGGTCAGTGATGCGAACGCTGTGCGAGTAATTAAGTACTGTAATTTAAATAAATTAATTAATTAATTTTAAAAAACCACAGTAATACTCTATTCTTTTAGTCTTTCTTATACCTATGAAATGATAAATCTCAGCCTTATGAATGTGCACTAATACATCCAAAAGCTGCACAGTAAGAACCATCTTTCATCATCATAATTATAATTTAACATTAAGAATGTAAACAAACAAGAATGCAGCTGACGCACCGGACAACAATCATGTCAGCTGATATTCAGCGTGGCGCAGCAACGGTAATACTGGCTAGTGGTGGGGGAAGCCGGCTCGTTTTTAGCGCTATTCCACCATTTCAGTTACCGATCCATTTGTTTAGTATATGTCTATGAATAGAGCTGGAAACAATAAATGATAACCACCGCGATGCTCTTAAGTCAGAAGCTGCCATCGTTATTATTGGTGCATCTATTTTGTTTACATTATTTTATCTACTAACAAAAACATCTTACTGTGGTGGGGGTGACGGCTCGTTATTGCAGCATTGTATTTGTAATTCGGGTGTTTTATTTATATATGTGGGTTTACTCAATGGCTCTGGTTAGTCAGCACCGCTGATGACAACCGGTAATAATCCCGGAACACAACCGACTTTTACGACAGACGAACTCACCTCACACATACAACGAACGACACAAACAACACATCCACAACATAACCACAAAAACGCTTTTTTCATGTAGCAGACCCGAATTTTCAATATCTCTAAGTATTTGAAAGTTCAATTGTTTTGTCAATCATTAATATGTCTTTGTTAACAAATAGTGTGAACGATTCTTATCTGTCTATCTTATTGACTGAAGTTGAGCTTTGCCTAAACCACCGCAAAGGATCACTTCATTTGAAGGTATTGTCTTAGGCCTACCGTATGGGCTGTAAGTTAGTAGGCTTATTTCAAGTTCCTTTTAGAAAGTTTATCAAATATTTATGAACATGTTCAATTACTCAGATATATTTAATTTAGGCATAAATAAATCAAATCTTTCTGTCATTGAAGGTAACATGTAGGCCTATACCTAGCCCTAGATCCATACAAATGATTCTCAAAATTATAAAGGGTGCTCAATGCTGTAATTAGGCGAGCGCGTAGGCCTACTGTAAGATAAAAAAACGACGAAACTTCGTTTTTCGGACTCCATCGTTAGGCCTATTAGGCCCTATCAATGTGGAAATTTCGATATTGCGATTAAAATTGTGCGATGAAAACATCAAATCACATTTCAATTGAACAATTGAATCGAACGATATTGGGATAACAAATATATCATAAAAATAATTTAACCTAACAATCTAACTGTAAACCTATTTCCCTTTTATTGACAGTGATGTTTATAACAATAAAATCAATGGTGTTTGAAAACATTTAAAACGCTTATTCCCTCAATACTATTACAAAAAATACCTTTCTGGAAACGTATTTATTTGTAAAATCAATGCTTTTATGTGATGCCATTTTAGGTCTAACGAAAACTAAACAAATTCTGCTTCTTCTCTTCTCACAATCAAGATACACCTACACAACAAACTTGGTTATATTATTTTGTGTTGTTCTTTGAGAATATTACGGGTTACATTAGCTAAAATTTGTACTTGATTTTGTTATTTTCAGGTTACTTGATTGCTATATAAATATTTTATTGTCAAAAGGTAGGCCTACTGTATGTTTAATTATATTAGAACAAAACTACATCAGGTGATAAAATCATAATCGTGTCGTGTAAGTTAATTGTATCGTCTATAGAATAGCAATTTTAATCGCAATATCAAAATTTCCACATCGATAATAACGGTGGAGTCGAATAACGAAGTTTCGCCATAAAAACTCATAGTGAAACTAATTGTCAACCCTAAGTGCTAAAGTATGATAAGCGTAAGCGATTTCAGATCTTGATCGTATGGAGAAACATATGAAATCATTGGTGTTTTAAATTAAAAATCAAGAGAACAAACCGATATTCCCATTTGAGTCCGCAGTATCGACATTGGCGGCGAGCTGATTCATAGGACCTTCAGACTTTTGGGATGAAAGGTTAGATTCGATAGGTAACTTAATTTGAGTTGAGCTACTTCAATCGGAAATATTGAAAATTCTTAAAATTTAGGACATTTCACTCTTGATTGTGAAAATGATGGGCCCTAGTTTTTTACCCCTAGAAAACCCTTGAAAATCGAAAAACTCGTTAATAACTTTTCTATTCCAAAATAACTGACGTCAAGTGGGTACTAGAAATAGTGTGTAGGCCTAGGCCATATCAATCTGTTCACAAAAATGTCAAAAAATTTTTTCAATCCGATATGAAATAAGATTGAAAATGCTGAAAATGTGTAACTTAGTAAGAAACATAAGATGAACTATTTTTTAAGTGTGTCATGTAAGTACTCAATCACAGAATTTTATTTAGAATATGAATATGTAGGCTATATTAATTAAATAGAACAGTACCGTAGTCAATAAAGAGATTAAAATAAATTAGAAAATTAAATAAAACCTTAATATAGGTTCTAACATCTAAATATAGGTTCTACTAAGAGTCGGTTTGAGAGCTCGCGCCTAGGTAGTCCGGAAATATCTGTAAGCATTGGTTAACTTAGTCAGGAGTTAAAATCTAGGTTTGAGAGCTCGCGCGTAACTTCTTCTGCTTGAGTTTATCCTTGTTTGCGCGCAACTGAAGCTGACAGTTGAAGGGCACGTAATCTGAGTCGGAAGGTTGGCAATGGCCAGCCAGGACCCCGGCGCCCGGCCGTCTCGATCTTGTGGCACCCCAAACCATAGAATTGGCGACACGGTAAGGGGGGGGGGGAGGTGGGGTGGTTTACAACAATGTATGAATAACTATATTGTTACTTAACGTTACAAAAAATAATTTATTGTATTATTTGGTGACTGAATCTGTATTAATGGAAAGCAAACATTCTTCCAACAGTTGTTGATGTAGTTCGTAATGAAAGCTCTTTGGTATTGCCACTGTGCCGTCGTTAATGGTTGTATTAAAGGTGTACGTAATAAAAAATTTGACATGAAATCTAAAGCCTCACAGTATGCTTATGCTCGCAGACACTGACAACGCATAATGTCACAACCCTCTGCATTTAAATACTTTATACAAAATTGTTTTCTATTATTATTAATTATAGGGCTTATGTAATTCCGGTATAAGCAGCAAAAAACACTACTTAAGATCTATAAAAAACTTTTACGCCAAGTGAGTGGCCCCCACGCAGTTCACGTTCGTTATCAGTGGAATGCAAGTTATTGTTGTGGCATCTTCCCGAACTTGTCTGAGCAAAAAATAAATCTTGCTTTTAGGAAGTGCCCCTTATTCAGTTGAGCATAATAACATTTGTGATTTTCTTAGTGTTGTGGAAGTTTATTGAATCAGGATATTGTGTGTAATTCGACCTGTAATTATTTCATTTTTCCTTCCACATATAAATTTTAACTGATTACAGACCTCAAAAATAAAAGACGTAAAATTTTACCTACTTTGCTGGCAATAATATTTTTGGAAATGACGTGTTTAATAAGAATACAGAAAACTTGAGTCTTGAGAAAATATTGAAAAATATCATCTGTAGAAGTTGTTATTAATTTTTGTCCATCACTCCACTCATTTTTTAACCTGTAATGGCCATCAAATTGCCTAATTATTCCTAATTACCTACCCATACATACCTAAAACCCTATCTTTATTTCGCAGGTTTATGGATCGTTTTATCGTATCTTTAAACTGTATGAATATTTTGAGTGTGTCAATGCCAGTGGCTTTTTTTAACGTTTTGACAGGGAACGGTCCAAACCCCAGTCTTGTTACTACCTAACATCAACCAGTTGTTAGAAAGCATCATTAATTAATAGCCCAATGACAAATATTAATTGGGTCCTTAATCGAACCTTTAAAAAGCTACTAGGCTAACTTTTCTCAGGATCGAACCGGCAACCTTTGGATTCAAAGGCGAGCACTATTTTAACACTCAGCTACCCAGCCAGTCTTTGCCTACATGTTCTATTAATAGTGTTTAATGTTTACTCTTGATTAATTCTCAACAAAGTTTTTCATACTTTCTTTTAGGATTCCAATAAAGAAAACGGAAATCCAGGTCAACTTCTTAGTGCTGTTCTTTTTCAAGCTATCCGTGAGAAAAATGGCCAAGAGCCTCTCACTCACAGGCAAAAGGCTGAATATAGACAATGGATTGAGTACATATCTATTTATGGCCACCTTTTACAAAACTTCACTTCTTCGCATCAAGTATTGAAGGTAAAAAAAAAAAAAAATAGGTTATATATACAATAGAACCTTCCTTGTCCGACCTCCAGATAACCGATTCCTCCTGATATCTGACGTAGTGTCTGACCGTCTATCTGTGATTTCTGCGCTCCCATCATTGCTGAGCCTGTTAAAAAGTGGATTTATTTTGTTATTTGTAGAGACAATTATTTACCAATATTGTGATTTTTTTTTAGTTATACATATATTTATGTTTAAATTAATGTGTGATAGGTACAATAAGGTTGTCTTGCAATACTGTGCAGCTGTTTTTGTACCTAGAAAATGCGTTTCATTTGCTCCTCCAGATATCTGGCTTTTTTCTGCTACAACCATAGCCCGGTCCCGGCATTGTTGAATATGGGAGGTTCTACTGTATTTAAGCTAGACCACAACTAAGGTTACCAAGATAATATTGCTTGTGCATTGTAGGCTATTAACACAATATTTAAACTCCCTTACCCATGGGAGGTGGATGAAGTAACTACATAGGTATAGAAAATTTTTTTAAACTTTATCTTAAAAGTAAATTTCCTGTGTCTTGTTATAAGATGTAGGTATGTAAATAGTAATGGCAGAAGAAAACTTTTTTATCTATTTTTACCACTTGAGACATTGATACAGACTTTTTTCAAGGCAATACTTTCCATAATCGATTTTCCCTCTTGATCATATCAAATTAAAATCGGGTTTTTAAAAGAAAAAACATTATGGCTTTTACCTCTGTAATACAGTATTTTGTAAGATCCAAACCTTAGATTTGTATTTCAATTTTCAAAATCATGACAAACTATATTTTGGTTTAGATGTTTTGAGACTATACTCCATTGGAAATAGCGGCCCACCTCTCTTGTAACTTGTTGCTCAGTCTGATTGGTCATTCAAGTCTTGAGTTTATTGGTTTTTTATGAAAGTCATAGAGCCAAAGTATTTTGTATACAGCATTTAGTAATTCACAGTGATGTGCAATAAGGGCGTGTACCGCAAGACGGCAAAGTCTTGTAATATATCATAATGACTTTGTATCAATGTGGAATAGCCATACTAAATCTTTAATCTTCTCCCTAGAATATTTTTTTCCTAAAAAACTCAATTGTTCTACTAGTTTCCATTTAGATTTTAATGCATATTTTGATCTCATTCATACTCATTGTACTACAGGACTGTGTTTTGGAGCAATTCAAAAGGATCCAAGGAAGTTTTAATGTGTAAAGAAAACCTGAATGTTCAATATTTGGTATCGAGACTCCTGTTTGTAATATTTTAAGGAACTATACTTAAACTTCCATGTAATTATATTTTACAGTGCTTTTTGTTTATTAAGGAAAATCTAAACGTTTTAAGTTTAGTGGTGGCACCACTTACATAATATAAGGCATAGAAAATTATTTTATGTGAATTTTATTAGTCTTTAGCCATGTGAATAATGGAATGAAATCTACTATGAATTTGTCAAATACCTCTTACTCATGTATCAGAGAATCTCCATAACCATAGGGTATAGAGGGTTTTAATTTTTCATGGTTGTTCCTCTTTGCTCATAGTTGCTCACTAATAAACGGTTTTACAAAATTCCATCCTAAGAGCTTCACCACACATGACTTCAAAACTGCTATCTAATGTTATTTTTATGGCAAATTTTTAATAATACCCCGTCGCAGCAGACCTGCGTACTCAGTGAATTTCCAATGGAATTTCGGTATATTTTCTGTTTCCCCATAAAATCTATGGTAATGAGAGTATTTAGGTTTGCCGCCATATGGGTTTTGTTGGTAAATATAAGTTAAACCCTACCTAGTGATTGTACATACCAAATTTTATAAGGCTATGGTGTTCTTTTTATTTTCCCCATAAACCCTATAGGTGTGAGTACGTAGGTTTGCCGCCATACGGGTTTTCTAAGCAAATATAAGTTAAACGCTTCCTACTGAATGTACATACCAAATTTTATCAAGATATGTCAATAAATAAGCAAGATAGAAGTTTTTGTTGATTTCCCATAAGAATAACATGAAAAACATACATTTTGGATTTTCTCCATAACCATTTAAGCTAGGTAAAAAATTCAAAACACTAGATTGTTTGTTTTTTAAGCTCTTTTAAATGGTTTAAGTTGAAATTGTTGAATTTTCTAAATAAAAGTAAAAAAGCCAAAAACCGATTTTTAACCCTTTTGAAACCCCATAAAACCCCGTTCCCATGGTCCGATCATTCTGGTTCGCGAACTCAACCTTAGTAGACGCTGGCTTACACCCCGCTACCAAATTTCATCAAAATCGGAGGTTCCGTTCAAAAGTTATCGTGGTCACGGACACATAGATATATATATATCAATTTGAACCAACGGTGTTTTTGGCTTCTAGGGACCTCAAAACGAAAAAATATCATGGTCCCGGGCTTAGGTCTTACCGTGACTAATACCGTAATAGCGTATTCCCTATAGGGAAATTCGTTAAAAATCAGGAAACAACTAACCTTGGAATAACTGTAGGACCTATCATTTAAAAAAATGGACAGATTTCTTATTTACTCTTAGGGGGTCACTAAGAAACGGTTTTGCAAAAGTGCATCAGGGCTCAGGCACAGGATTTTAATTTTGATCTAATGTTATTTTTATGGCAAATTCATGCATCTAGGAAACAACAATTCTGAAAAAAGTAGATGACCTAAGGGGTTGAGATTTGGTATGGAAGATCCACTTTGTCCATGGGTGCTCGTTAAGGAACCACTTTGGAAAGCATCTTCAGGCCTTTTGCCAAGGTTTTGCAAAATTCTCTCAATGCTTTGCTGACACTGCTTTAATGTTTTAATATGATTCTTGAGGAAGACGATTTCGTTGCTCTTCATAGATATTATATTACCTTTAAAATAAATATAATCACAGGTGAAGCCATGGCGGGCAACAGCCTGTTCAATAAGCAATCTCTTTGTGCTAAGAGCTTCATGTGTTAAATGCTTTAAGACGACTTTTTATCCATTAAATGAAATGTCAGAACATAAAATAAGCAAACATTAGTTTTGATGTGGAACGGTCCAAACCCCAGTCCTGTTACTATCCAACACCGACCAGTTTTTCTTGTTAGAAAGCATCATAAATCAATAGCTTAATTACAAATGAGAAATGGGTCCGAAAAGAAACCTTTAAAAAGCTTCTAACTTTTATCAGTATTGAACCAGCAACCTTTGGATTCAAAGGCGAGCACTAGCATATAACCACTCAGCTACCCATCTGCATCTTCACATCAAATTTCATCTACATTACATTCAAAATTTGTTGCCTAAACAGACACCTCCGGGTATCTCACGTTAGACGGCTAAAATTGATTATGGATCAAAAAATTGCTTAAAACTAAACTATTTCCTTGTAATTTTACCCCAAGGAATAATTAACAAATATTTTTAACTTAGACAAATGAAGAGTCTTCCTCAAACTGGGTGTTAAGTCTCAAATATTGGGAATTTCAAATAACTTACAAATATACTGTACCTATATTATACATGCAGGGTGTAAAAAAGCCTGGAAACGATTAAAGTATAAGTAACAAAATTAAAACTTTGCAAATTAATTTTGAGTGACTAAGACTACTTCCTAAAGTACTTAGTGTCCTTGGACCTCCAAGGGGGGTGGTCCACAAAGAGTCAGAAGAAAACCAATTTTAAATGTAAGCACAGGTCAATATGTACATAAAATTAAAGGTCTCTAGAGAACAATGCGACAAACCCGGCCTCAAAAGGATGACCGAGTCAAAAATGGCAGGCGAACAAACTTTGCAAAAAATCATATTGCTGAAAAAATGCAATAACTCCCAATCCACTCGACCTTTTGAGGTCAGGTTTGTGACAAATTTCTCAGAATGCAAAGTCCTTTAAAATTATGTATCATATGAAGTTGCCCAATGCAGTTTCCCCAACGACCTCCACTAGAGACGTCCCTAAAGGAAGTCTTGGGAAAAACTGTGTTGGCCTATGTCATATGTTAAATGATGTTAAAGGGCCTTGCATTCTGAGCAATTTGCCACAAACCCGACCTTAAAAGGTTGAGTGGATCGGGAGTTTTTGCATTTTTTGTTTTCAACAATATGATTTTAATACAAAGTTTGATCGCCTGCCATTTTTAACTCGGTCATTCTTTTGAGGTCAGGTTTGCGGCATTGTTCTCTATTCTTAGAGACCTTTAATTTGATTTAAATATTGACCTATGCTTATACTTCAGAAGATATTCTTCGGACTCCTTGTGAACCGTCCCACCATTTAGGTCCAAGGAAACTTAGTACGTAAGAAGTAGTCTTAGCCATTCAAAATTAATTTGCAAAGTTTTAGTTTTGTTGCTTAAATTCTGTAGAAACTTTCCAGACTTTTTTCCACCCTGTATATTCAAAGATAAGCAGTGTTTCTTTTCATAATTTAAAAGTCTATTTAATACAGAGACATAAAACGTCGCAAATCATAGAGAGACTATGAAAATCAGTTTGGTGGAGTCCGAATGCGTAGTGTTTTAGATTACTTATTACATGGGGAATATGCTTAATATTTGGTGTGTTTTTTTCCACCATACATAGAGGTGTTATCAAATCGAATAAGCTCATTCATTACATATAGCCTAGTTAAGGATATCAATGTATTCAAACCTGCAAGTGCATACCTATGCTAGTTTTCTAAATGTGACATAGGCCTAGTTATATTAAGATAAACTATTTCTGTTTGTTTACGTTTCAGGAATTAAATGGTGTTTTGTCATCAAAATCCTTTTTAGCCAGTAACACTTCTCACACTGTCATTGATGCTGTATTTTTTGGACTTTTATATGGGATCATGGTAAGTGTAAAGAGTACACTGTAAATTTTCGATTTGGAATGTAATAAGTTAAGAAATCTTATTGTTGTTAATTAGTCAGTGAAGTAAATAAAAGTATACCAGGTAGAATCTAGTACAAGATCAGACTTAGCTCCAACTGATTTTGATCTGAATAAGAATACTTTAAGGCTAGATAGATGCATCTTACTTTGATACGGAAAATTAGTAGTTTCTACATAGGTAGATATATCTAAGGGGTGAAATGTAAGCCTATCATATTTTGACTTTGGTTTCCATTAGTCATCACATGTTGTGAGGCCCACTTTGTTATGTTGTTTTGTGCCTGATGGACACTTTTTACTCATGCCACTATTCAACCATGTAGTTTGTTCATTTCTTTATACAAATTTATCATTATTAGTTCAAAATAACCGTTTCCTACCACTGCATGGAAATAATCACATTGCCACCTGTAAACCCTACGCAAAACAGCTCATTCCCGGTTTCCGTTCCTTTTCCGCTCAAGAGCGGCAATATTCTTTACTGCACGCTAAATCAAACAGCAATTTAAAGTCAGCTGTTATTCCTAACCATGCCACAGCTGTTGGTCAATGTTGTCAATTAGTAATTGCTTCTTTTTTAGTTTGAGGTTATGTTAGATAGTTAACAGTATGTTCAATTGAAACAAATAAAATATAATCAAAATGATATTTCGTATACCATAAAACATTTAACCTGTTGCAATTATGTTGGTAGGAAAAATCTTGTGCGTATTACAAGTGCAAGTAGTCATTGCTGCTCTCGAAATGTTTGGCGGCTGCACTCAGCTAACGCTTTGTGCAGCCATCTACAATTCTCGAGTGTCGAGTGGCAGTGACGTACTTTATGCTCTAAATGCACAAATAGCTATTGTGTGCTTTCTTATCTTCACTTTTTAAAGTACTCTTAAAATCGTGATAAAATGCAGGGCCGGCTTCAAAATATAGGCAAACTAGGCAACCGTATCGTATAGGGTGCCAAGGCCTGAGAATCCCTATGTGTGGAAACAAGCTCCCAGAATCTTTGGATACAAGGGCCCATGATAGGCGGCAAAGGGTGCCCCTAATTCAAAGTGAAGAGCGCAAGTGGTTGTGATTTTGATGGTGTCTGAACCTAGACCTAACCAAAGAGTAAATAATTTTTTGACAAATGTTGTAGACAATAATTATGTAAATTTGTTATTCTATCCTATGTATGATCAGAGTTCTGTTATATTGGTTTCAATATAATTTCACATCAAAACTATACGAATGTTTTAAAATACTTTTTTATGTGTGATAGCTATGCTATTATCCTCAGACATTTCACACACTGAAAAGGTTTTACAATGTTGATTTTAAATAGGACAGAATTTAACATTTGATTAGCTGAAGATAATTTAAACAAAATATAAAAATATAGATAAAATAACATAAGAATAATTTCAGATGTTACTTAATTTTTGTATAGTGGGAGTTTAATAATATATAATTTTGCATTGGTCCCGTGTCCTGATTTAATAAGTGGCCAAGTACGATCCCAAAATAAAATAATAATGTTTTACAAAATGTTTACCAAGCATTAAAAGATCAAATTAATTTGTCGAGTAGCTATTCTAAAACCAATGTCATTGACTTGGAAGAACTTTTGATATCATACATTTTTAGGGCTTGGCAACCCCTCAACACTTTGTGTTTTTGGGTATGATATCATTATTTTTTATCATATTTGGGTTTTAACAACATAATTTTTAAGTAGGAAGAGAGTTTTAATTAAAAGTTTTAAAATTAAACAGAACACTATGTATTCATTTGTCTGATTTTTAAACAGTAGGTAAAAATGTGTGAGGAACACTGCAGTTGTTCATAGGATCGAATTTAGCTATTTAACTGCATTGAGAGATTGAAATACTAATGTATGGACCCATGCTGATACCCATTATTCATAACGGAAGTGACAGGATTTATTAATTTGAAGGTCTCTTTAGTTTTGGTTACCCGCCTCCGAATTCCTTTTTACGATCAAGATATATAGGAATAAAACAATATATTGTAAAAGGAACATACGTTTGTGCAGTGTTGATGTACCAAGTTTTATTGCTTCATCTGTAGTGTTAAAAAATGTACGGTACTTGACTTGTACTCCCTAAATAACGCTGCAAGTAAAATTTTCAAACTACATAGAACTATCTTTGAGTAAAGACAACCTAACAATAACTGCAAGTAGGCATCACGAAAATGACAGCCTGAATTTAAAACAGTGTTGCCGATCTGTGCCGACCTATCCAGCTGTTGGCATCTGTTATTAATAGCTGCAATAATAGGAAAATATGAAAACAAAACAAAACCGACAACATCGCTAGGTGAGACTAATGTTAATCAGCTCCCAGCTGTTTAAATTTCCGAGCTCGTAATTTTGTGGCGCCTAGTATACTACATGGCTGCTGTACAACTTCTTTGTGCTCTGGATACGAAACGATTTAAGACGAAAGTCAAGCTATATTTATTTAATATTGCACAGCTGATTAAAAGAAGGGTAGAAACAATGATGAAACAGATACGATTTTTATTGTAACAGTTCCATTATATTGCTTTATTTTGAATATTATGAAATGTTATATTTTTAATATGAACATTAGTCAATCATCTCACTAAATTATCAATCAAGGCAAATTGCAATGATAGCACATTGTGAATTTTTTAATAACTACCTGCAGCAACGCCTGTACATTACGATTTATGAAACTCCCACAGTCCCTAGTTAAAAAATCCCGCTAGTAGCCTACAGTTTTTCAGGGAGTACAATAAGTAGGCCTACCACCCATGTTTTGAACACTAGGCAGATTAAGCATAGCGGTTGTTACATCAACACTGCACAAAAATTGCATTTTTATGGGACTATCAGTTTTTTATCACTTAGGGGACCTGCCAACCGAGATTATTTCCTACCCAAGAAATGCGTTGTCCAAACACTCCATGGGCAATAGGGTGCAACTCTAAAAGTAAGCCTTTTAATTTGATGAAGATTTGGCAAATATAACATCAGATTGTTACCAAAAATATTACCAAAGCTACAACAGTTTAAATTATAAAAAAATTCACTAGTTTTAAAGATAAAATATTTTATTTTTGAATGTACTTATAAAGACGCTTTAAATCAATATTGGCAATAAAACAATTTATTGGATTGGAAGAAAACCAGCACAATTTTAAGTAAAATAATTTTCTGTGTAAAACAATTTATAAATGTGAGCTGATGAAATAAATGAACATGATGTTTACATTTTGAGTTAGCTTCTTTTGAAACGAATTTAAATAATATTGCCAAATGCCTGCTTTGTTTACCTTTTAAATTTATGAAGTGTAATCAAAGTGCTTTTTGGAAAACTCATATTTGTTTAATTTTATAATATTTAAACTTAATAAAGTTGATTTTTGTACACAAAGATATACACTATGTCGAGATAGGAAACTCCGTGCAAAGTTACATGGAATTCCTATTAGTAGTAAAGGCGTAGCCCTGTCTAAAAATTAAACAAATGTTTGTTGTGCGTAGGAAACTATTTTTCTAACAATTTTAGGCTACTTTTGAAAGCATATATTTTATTTCACTGAGTGTTTTCGAGGTACAAGCTCAGCGATTTTTATGAGTTGAACCAATGGAAAACAAGGACTAGTTACAGCCTTTTTTTCAGCTAATTTAGGAAGTGAGAATTTACCGTATTCAGCTTCATGTATAGGCTCGCGCCGTCTGTTTCGTTAGGTGGGGCTTGGTGATGAGACATACTATCGAACGTGCCACTGGATTTCAGAAAACTCATAAGAATTTATATATATATATATATATATATATATATATATATATATATATATATATATATATATATATATATATATATAAGAGAATTATTATATAAACTGGCTTATTGAAAGCCAGTAGAGTGTTTAGTAAAGTTTACCAACTTAATCTAAGAATGTCACCTGATTAAATTAAACTAGAGATCGCCCCCTGATCGAAATTCGATCAAAACTTTTGTTGATCTGGACCCAAGAAGTTAAAAACATTTTATAACTAAAACATCTGTTCTTCCAAATTTTCTAGCAGTTGTTTTTAAAACAGCTGTCTAATGATTCATTCAATTCTCCTTCCTCCATAAGATTAACATTGGAACTTTGAAAGCCTGTGGGGCGTTGCCCTGGAGTCCGATGCGAATTAGAATGTGATTCTGCTCATCTACAGGACTATACCTTTCTAACGGTATGCGCGGATTTCTCCTACGATCCTCATGAGCTGAGAAAAAAGGAGGAAATGAAACATGTTTGCGTATTAATATATAGATGAATAAGGCTGCTTTCACACTGGCGACTTTTGCGGCAGCTACAATTGTCAACATTAAACATTAAAACATACAAAACATTAAAATGGCTTTATATAATGTTTTATATGATAAATAAATATTTTTATAAATCAAACAAAATAGACGATTGCTAGTGTTTAATAATTATATAACAATAAGCCATAATGTAGTGATTTATATAAAAACGATTGGACTAACATTTCGAGGTTGTCTGCCGTTATGTCAATTATGTATCTTTCACTACGATAACTGTGCATATTCATTATAATATTGCTGCCCTAAGTGTATTCAAGATTTTAAATATCTACGTACTGGTGGTTTCGTCCACAAATATCATATTGAAAGTAAACTCTTTAGAAAACTCCGCCGGCGGGTCCAGAATAATTGATTGCAGAATTAAAAATAATACTTCCTCTTTGATAGAATAGAATTTTAAAAGTAATTGGGTGGATCAGTATATGAATATCCAGGTGAAGCTCATCTCCCTTGAGCTTTTCAACACCTTGTCATCTTCTGGGCTCATAAAGCAAGTCAACCGCAACTTATCTATCTACTGGACTGCGTCTAAATCCCCTATGCCAATCATCCATCAAGTTCATTTCAAATTCAAAATTGAAGGTTTCTCTTGGGTTTGGAGCTTTTGGATTGCAAAGGACCTGTGTTTTCCTGTCATCTTGGGAGCGGACTTTATTCAGCGCACTGGGTTGATTTTGGATTCAGGTAGAGGCCAGTGATACTTCAGGTTTTCTCGGCTGGTGTCTATCCCTTCCTCTGACAGTGTGGCTGGGTTCGCTGCTGCGGTCAAGCCTGACGCAGACAGCGAGACCACACCTGATCCGTTCATTAAGGCATCTGACTCAGGCGGAGGTGGACGCCATCAGAAAGCTCTGCAACCGTTTTCCTGACGTGCTGACGCCAAAACTGGTGATAAGCGACCTCTTAGAATATAAAATTCGTTTGACGGACTCCTGACCGGTAAGACCCCACCTTTATAAACTGACTCCACCTAAGATGGAAACCCTGCGTGGTATCATCAATGACTTTCTCGAAAATGGGGTGATTGAGCTTTGGCGCTCAAGCTTTCCTTGTGCCGAAGCCGAATGGCAGGTATCGCATGGTGCTTGACTACAGAAATTTGAACTCCAAAATTGAATTTGACTCTGTACCTCTTCCTGATTTGCACTCCTCTCTTTCCGTTGGTTCGGTAAGGCCAAATATTTCTCCGTTTCCGATCTCAACCAGGCTTATAATCAGATCCCATATTTAAGGCTGAGTCTAGACAACTGCTTTCTGTGTTTCGTGGAATCTTGATCAGTTCATTAGAGTTCCAATGGGCCTAGCTGTGGGGGCTCAGACTCTCACCCGACTTCTGGATTAAATTTTTCAAGATGTCAAATTCAAATTTCTTTACAACTACCTGGACGACCTTCTGGTGTACAGTGAGAGTTTCGATGACCACCTAATTCATCTTGAGGAAGACATGGACAGATTGCTTAGGGCAGGCCTTACCGTCAACCCGGACAAAGTCAGCTTTGCCCAAGCTGAGATTACGATTTTTGGGTCATCTGGTGTCTTCCAAGGGCGTCCGCATTGATCCAGCTAGGACCCAGGCCATCAGGGAGTTCCCTCCTCCTAAAGATGCAAAGTTTCACGCAAAGTTTGACCTTTGTAGGCATGATAGGTTTTTACCGGCACTTCATACTTAACATCGCTGAGTTGGCGGCCCCTCTCAACGCTCTCTGGAAGAAGGGTGCCAAGTTTGTTTAGGGTGAAGCTGAGCAGACGTCCTTCGAGCTCCTCAAGAAGACCATCTTGCAAATCGATCAAGTTGAAAGGCATTCATCGCTGTCTTTTTTTTTCAAAATTTACTATCGGTCACATAACAGTAGGAATGGGGAACTCTACCTTTGCCTATTCCATTAAATCATAATTATTACAAACGCCAAATTAATTAACAAATATATGCTTTATTTATGATAATATTCAAACTCATATTTGTATGTAATATTCGTAATATTGCTCTTTTTTGTGAAATGCCAACCGCTGATTTTCAATTTTATGCCAAAATTATCATTTAACTATTATATACATGTATAATAATATTTGTAGTTCATAAAATCATTAGCATTACTCGACTACTTATAATTTAGGCAATATTCATTTAAAGGCTTATGAATTAACCATTAATGATACTGTCTTCAAAAACAGGTGATACAAGAAACATTTAACTGACTATAACGCCATCTAATGAATATATTTGAAAACAACTTGATTATTTAAATTAACACCAGTTGTGCTGCATGTCAAAAACGCCACCTGGCTACAAGTGGCACGCCACTTGCGACAATAATCGCCAATGTGAACGTACCCATTTCATTAAAGCTTTTTCAAAACGCGCGACCACTTGCTGCCGGCGTCAGCTGTTTTTGTCGCCAGTGTGAAAGCAACCTAAGGTAACAGATGTTTTTGCTCTTCTAAATTGTAATATTGAACATCTTCTGCTTTGTTTACCTTTTAAAATTACAAAATGTAAACAATGTTGTTTTATAAAACTTATATCTATATCTTATTTCTTATTTCTATAAGGGTTTCGTCTGTTACGTCCCTTTATCTCTTGACCTACTGAACCGATTTTTAAGATTGAGGTGTCATTTTAAAGCTTAGGATATAGCCCAGTGACGAATCGTAATTAAAAAGGTCATATCATTTCGGGCTTCACCCCCCTAGCCATTGATTTATTTCTAGAGTGCGCTTTAAAATGTTGACCAACTTTTATTGCAAGTTCTTTTAAGGCGAATTGTAATTTAACAGCTGATTACCTTCAGATGAATTTTAAAAGCCAGATAGTAAACAAAAATAGATATCTGTCACTTCATAATCAACATTCACGTATTGTAGATGAGTTTCACTTCTATACAGAATCATAAAATGCGCAATTTGCGCACGGGCCACCTCGTTTTATGTATTTTGTTATATTTAAAGTGAATTAACTTTATCTTTGTACACAAAGGTTTGCACTACGTACATATACGAAGATTTCTGCAAAGTTTAGTGTGATTCCCATCACACCACTGCCATGAGTGCCACCTGTGATCATGAGTGCCACTGGATATTAATAGGCAAGCGTGTTTCTTTTCCTTCTTTTTTCTCAGTTTGTGCCCAATGTAGAAGAAATCAGCGAATACTAAAGGTAGTGTCCTGCAGGTGAGCAGAATTGCATTATAATTCACATCGGCCCCCAGGGCTCTGCCCTGCAGGAATTCAATGTTTCAATGTCTACCTTATGGGAGAAGGATAATTTATTGAATCAATAGACAGCTGTTATAGGTTAGCTAGATTAGATAGTTTGCAATACAGGAAGAACAGATGTTTTTGTTATAAAACCTTTTAAATCTAATTGGCTGAAGATGAACGAAGTTGTTGGTCGAATTTCGACGGGTCTATACCTAGTCTATATTAATAGGCAAGCGTGTTTTTTTCCCAATCTCTTCTCAGCTTGTAGGCATTGTAGGAGAAATCTACCCACACCGTGGGAAAAGTATTGTCCAGTAGATGAGCAGAATCCCATTAAAATTCACATCGGCTTTCAGGGCTATGCCCTACAAGGCTTTCAAAGTACTAATGTAAATCTTATGGAAGAAGGATATTTGATTAAATCATTAAACATCTGTTGTAATAACAAATGCTAGCAAATCAGGAAGAACAGATGTTTTAGTTACGTTTGTCCATTTTTCATTTGAACATTGCTACACGTACAATTCCATCATCTTTCCCTTTTCAAAGTTCAGTAATATGTGTCAAAGGCACGGTGGTATATTTTGTTCATTGATAAAAATGTCTCCAACGGCAAGATTTGGAATACAGTATTTGTTGTCCATTTTGAACACTTAGTCGAGTCGAATTAGGCATAAAATAATGGGTGTTTGGATGTTGCAAGGGGAAATCTTAAAACCTGTTTTAATCACTTCGGAATAGGGTCCGAAATAACATATTTTCGTCCACCCGCGTGAAAGTGGGAGCTTCTAGAGTTAGGGGTTGAAAAAGGGATGAAAAGGGTAAAAATCTGTGTTTTTTGTGTTTTGGATTAAATAACTCGGTAACCTTGTGATTTAGCAACTAGCTTTACTGGACATAAATTGTTCCCAATTAAATTTGCTACAAAATAATGATACTTGTATAAGGATTTTTACTCTCATAAAAATCTCAGACAGCTGTTGATAGTACTCGCAGAAAACTGTCTGGGATTAACAATCTTGGAAAATTCGCTTGTTGTGTAAACACCTCTGCGAGTACCTGCCGAGAGTACGAAACTCTCTGAGAGTGAAAAACTCTCACGTGTAAACCTACCTTTATAACTACCATACAGTAAACTAAAATAAAATTATAATGAGTACAAATTCTTGACATTTTTGAGATGCTACATAGGGATGGTTACAGTAAAGATAATTTTATGATTTCTTGTATAAAAGTGTTCAAAGTCAAGGTTATTATTTATAACAAGTTTTAGTTTGATTGGTAAAACAATTTAACTATAGTGATTTTTTCAAAAAGGTGCCTCACAAAATGTAAGTTTAGTCAATTTTCAAAAACTTTCCTACTCTCAAATCACCAGCTTCCTATAGGTGAAAATTTTTTTCAAAATAGGATATGAACGAAATTTATAGGTCTAATAACTTTATTTCCGTTAAAAAAACCTTTTGAGTTATTTTTAATTTTTTCTTAAAATATAAAAATTTACTACATTTTTACAACGTAATTTTTTATTTATTTTAAAACATATTAAAACCATGTCATGTATATCTTAAATTTCCTTTGAATGACGTTTTCAAATCACTTAAGTTTACTAAAATCGGTTCAGGGAATTTTGAATAATAACATAATTTTGAATAATAATAAGTTAATCGTGTATAACATTAAAACATACAAAATACCAACAAAAAATATTAAATTAACATTAATTTTAAAGTATTCTATAATAATGCGTATTGTTTAACAAATGTTGTATATCAAATTATGATTTTAAACTGTTAAATTATTAAAAGGAAATCTTTCTTATTTTAATACACCAGTATAATCTATTAACATTCAAACAATAAACAACACATGATAATGTAAACAAACTGTAAGACATATGATTATATATTAATAGTTGAGGATGAAGTTGTCATTCCCCAACACACCCCCTCAACGTCAGACTCTACTCAGTCCAAGGCTTGCGAGTGATTTTTGGAACTTTCCTCCGTGTACTGGTTTTGTTAATAAATCAGCTTGATTATCTTCAGTTGGGCAGTACACAAGACGTATTTCATTTTGAATTATATTGTCCTTTATAAAATGTTTGCGAATATCCAAGCAGGCCCGTGCTGGCCCACCGGGACACCGGGACGTATCCCGGTGCGCCCTCCGCATAGAGAATTTTTGGCGCCCTCCAGTTCCAAAACAAACTCATTTTACTCTGAATAGCAACAACGAAAAGTAAAGTTTTTTCTAAGACGACTCATGTAACAGCTTTGAACGTCGTCTTAAGTAAACAAAACAATAATTTATACTAATGTAATTTAATCCATATCATTCTTGGACTAGGATAATCAACAATAATACCGAGCGGAAGACTGAATATTTTACTACAAATGGAACTCATGGTCCATACGGTAGCGCGCGGGGCGCCCTTGGCCTTGGCCAGTGATGAGGGCAAAAGAGGGGGTGGAGTTGGAACGAGATGTCTGCCATTGCCGTCTTAATTTCGTCTGCCTGTTGATATTTGTCACTATAATCAGTGTCAATAACCTAAGGATGTAGTATGCCTATTTGTAACATGTGTGGTGAATTATTCTGTGATTTATTGTCCTCGTGCAAGTGTCTAATTCTTTAAAACAAAGTTAGCTTAAGTGTCGTGGGTTTTCAGTTGTTTATGTGGAGGCTGGAACAACGAGGTTAACCTAGATATAGAGTGCTACAAAGATATTTGCCTCTTCCGATTTTCATCATTTTACCCCTATTCCTGCTGTTTCCTTTAGTTAAAACAGTCCGTTATTTAAATTTCTCCCTCCGGTTTCTGTCATTTTACGCATAAATGTTCGAGGTTTCTATGGTGACTAACCTCAAATAAACTCAATAGCCTGCCCAAAGACCATAAACTCAAAGTGGCTTTAGAACAACAAATAATCAGATGTTTTATAAGTATAATCCAACGAGGTTGAATAGATATAGAGTGCTCATCACATGTTAATTTTATGTCCCTTTTTGATTTGCGCCATTTTACCCATGATTCCCGCCGTTTCCTTGGCAACCATCCCACACTTTACTCTTGTTTCCTTGGTTACTAGTTTTAGCCATTCTGATTGGTCGCTACAAGCTTAAAAAATTACTTATGATTTTTAAAACATATGTTTATTTGTTGTTTGTTTTAAAATTAGTTTGATTTGATGGTCTGTGAGCAGGATATTGAAGTTGGTTACCAAGGAAACGGCGGGAATCGTGGGTAACATGACGCCAGTCGCAAAAAGGGACACTTTATCTGGTGATCACTCTATATCTATTTAACCTCGTTGGTATAATCTGTATTTTTTAGGCTTGTTGTGGCCAACTAGAATAGCTAAAACTGGTTACCAAGGAAACGAAGACGAAGTGCTCAATGGTTACTAAGGAAACGGCCTTAATCGGGGATAAAATGGCGCAAATCAACAGTGGTAAAAAAATTGACATGTTTATCCCGAGAGAACACTATCTCGGGAGAATCTCTCTAGCCCTAAGGTTAATCTTAAAATTATACTTGTTGAAGTTTACCGTAATGATGGCGGCTACTGCTCTTACTCTTCCAAAACTTGTTATGAACAACTGAATTAATACGACTCAAAATTTATAATAACATTATTTTACAGTGGAATTATTATTTTTTTTTAATTCCATCACGATTTATGTGTTTAGTGGAAACTTCATTGTCGTCAATCATTACGTGTTAACAAGTTAATGAGAAAATACTAGATTACCGTACCTTGAAAACAAGAAATGTTAGATGCGAGTGGCTATAATTGTGTCCTTACAGCAAGGCTATCTAATCAGTGCAAGACTGTGGACACCCGGTGTATTTTTATTTTGGCATGTTTGTTTAAGGGATATAGAGAGACAGGTAACATTTTGACTTTTCATTGTTATTTGAAGGCTAAATCACTCCAATGAAGGAGGCTGCCAAGCAACTAATATCAAACTGTGATAACTATGGACGAATATCGAACACGTCATACCAAATAGTTTTTTTTTCTATTGTTAGTATTTTTGTTATTATGTACTTTTAGTATCATGAAATTAACTAGTAAACTCTTGCAACGTGTTATTGAATGTATGTATTAACAATTAATAGTTTGAGATATTTGCTTTATTGTTAGAATGTTATATTGTGTGTTTAGTGACTCTTAATCATGTTTCAACTACTTTTTTCTCTCTTATTCTGTTTTGCTCTAAGAAATTAGTGATATAGACTGGCCACCATGAAGTACCTATAGGGATATAAAATATTTATCTGGCTAATTATGAAAATAATTTTTTCCCTGAAGCATAAATGAGTAAAAAGAGTAAATATTATTTGTACTATATAAAATGGATTTAAAGCTATCAAATCGTTTGAGATTTGTATTAAGATGTTAACATTTCAAAATATATTCACTATATTCAATACTTAAGACCCTAGGTAATTCTCCTTGTGACAACAAAGGGTGGGGAGGGGTGGTGGATGGGGGTTACACTGGCGCCCTCTGGCCATGGCCGTCCACCGCCCTAAGAAGAGAGCCAGCACGGGCCTGTATCCAAGTGTTTAATTCTAGCACTAGCCTTTTCATTTTCTATGAATTTCATGCAGCTCTGGTTATCCTCGTAAATTTTCGTTGGTCCTATTTGTGGATATCCCAAATCCTTTAACAGAAGTCTTGTCCAAACAGTTTCTTGAGTAGCATTACTAGCTGCAATAAATTCAGCTTCTGTAGATGATACAGCAACTGTGGTTTGTTTCTTACTAATCCAGTTAACGGTGCTATTTCCTATTTTATGTACAATTCCACTGATTGATTTTCTGTCAGCTAAATCTCCCCCCCCCCCCCCAATCAGCATCCACATAACAAGAAAGTTTTATGTCGTCTTCTTTGCCTAAACAAAGTTTTATGTCACTTGTGCCTTTTAGATATCTTAATATTCTTTTTGTAGCGTTTCAATCACTTTGAGTTTGTTTTTCTACTCTCCTGGCTAGAACCCCAACAGCAGAGGAGATGTCAGGTCGTGATGTCACTGACAGATACAATAACAATCCTACTGCCTTCCGGTATTGTTTGTTGTCTGGTAGAGATAGAGATGCTGCTGTTGAATTCAGAAATCCAACTTCCATTGGTGTTCTAGCTGGCTTTGAATTTTCTAATCCGTGTTCTGCAATGATATTTTCAATCTTTCTTCTTTGGTTAATGTAGAAGTTTCCATCTTCACGTTCTACCTCCACCCCCAAATAATTGTGAACATCACCTAAGTCCTTTATTTCAAATTTCAATGACAATTTCTCAAAGGTATTCCTAACATCCTTTGCTGAACCAACACACAAAATATCATCAACATGAATGACCACATAAGTACAACTGTCCCCGAAGTTACTGACATATAAACAAGAGTCAGAATTACTCCTTTCAAATCCAATATCTAGCATGGTTGAGTTTAACATTTCATTCCAAGCTCGAGCTGCTTGTTTCAACCCATAGATCGACTTTCTAAGTTTATAAACTTTTCCTTCTGTTCCTGGCGTCACAAACCCCTCCGCTTGTTCCATATAAATGTCTTCCTGTAGGTTTCCATTAAGAAAAGCTGTTTTCACATCAAAGTGATGTACAGTAAGATCTTTTGTTGCTGCTATGGTCAACAAAATTCGTACCGTTGTCAAATTGACTACTGGAGCAAAAATTTCATCATAATCCTCCCCATATTTTTGCGAGTATCCCTTAGCTACTAACCGTGCTTTGTAGCGCTCAACTGTCCCGTCATTCCCATATTTTGTTTTAAAAACCCATTTACACCCTATAGGCTTTTTACCTTGAGGTAAATCAACGATTGACCAAGTATTATTCTTTAACAGTGCGCCCATTTCTTCCTTTGCTGCAATAATCCAATTATTCTTTTCAGTTTCCGGTAATCTCTCCAACTCTTTCCAAGTTTTTGGTTCATGGGTACCAGTAAGTCTTTGTTCTCCTTTAGCAGCTAATGAATATCGTTGTGGCGGTATACCTTTTGTTTTTCTTTCTGATTTCCTTAGATTCTGTTCTGGTGTACTGATTCTTTCATTATCAATTTCAGTTTCCCGTTCCACTGTATTTTCTGTCTCGTTCGATGATTTTTCTATCACTTCTATATCTTCAGAACACTCAGTTGATACAGGTAGCTCTATGGGTTGATTTTCTGTCTCCTTTGATTGATCCTCATTTAATGTTTTCTGTTCTGGAAGAAATCTATCCAAAGACAGCTTCATGGGTTTAGTAGTAGAGGGGTTCTGTCTTAAATCTGAGCATTTACTGACATCAAACACCATATCTCTTGTCACAATCACCTTCTTTTCTTCTGGTAACCACATTCTCCAACCCTTGGAAACATCAGAATATCCCACAAAAAGCCCTTCTTTAGTTCTCTCTCTGAATTTGTCGTTTGTTTTGTTCAAAATGAAGCCTTTACACCCGAACCTTTTGAAATATGAAACGTTGGGAATATTGCCGATCCATCGCTGATATGGTAGTTCACCATTGATTGCATCAGATGGACATCTGTTTCTGACATGAGCTGCTGTTGCAACTGCCTCCGCCAAAAAAACTTGTGGTAGATTCCCTTCAATAAGTAGACACCTGGTCATGTCATTAAGCGTCCGATTCATTCTTTCTGATACTTTATTTTGTTGAGGAGTACCACTGCAAGTAAGTCTTCTCTGAATCCCACTGTTATTTAAAAGTTCATCAAAATTACCATTAATGTACTCTCCCCTATTGTCTGTTTGAAAAAATTTTATTTTTCTTCCAGTAAATGTTTCTACCTTATTCTTATAACCTCTGAAGGCCTCAAATGCATCACTTTTCTTTCTCAAAAAGTACACTTCAACTTATCTGGAACAATCGTCGATAAAAGTGATGAAATACTTTGATCCTCCAAGTGAATCAGTGTTCATTGGACCACAAATATCAGAATGGACAATGTCTAGTATGTCCGTTGATCTTTCACTTTTTGGGAATGGTGCTTTTGTTAACTTCCCTCTTACACATATTTCACATTGAAATATCCGAACTTTCAAAGACAACTGCCCTTTCTTCCTCACCTAAAGGCCTTTTAACACTACCCAAAACATACCCAATGCGATCATTTTTTACCAGAATGGCTTCCATTTGCATTTTTCATGTATCATAGTTTTCCTTTGTCAAAGGATCTATACTTATATTTGTTTTACTCATTTCTTTCAACATTTAAGTCTCATAATCTGTTAAATTAATAAAAAGAACTCTTTCTTATTTTAACACACCAGTATAATCTATTAACATTCATACAATAAACAACACATGATAATGTAAACAAACTGTAAGACATGTGATTGTATATTAATAGTTGAGGATGAAGTTGTCATTCCCCAACTAAACAATTATTTACAATGGGAAGTTGTGCTTAAAAGTGTAGGCCTCTTTCGTTTGGCGCGATGCAGTGTGTGTTACGTGTTGCAGCTTCTAACTGGCCGGAGCTAATGCCGCGACCGCGACGCTATACTCACGGCAACAGTGATGTGATCCCTGTATTACATTTATAAATATAAATAATTGTAGCTATCGTGGTAAAATCAAATAAATTCATTATCCATATATGAATATTCAATATGTAAGACATATGTCTCAATATAACATGATTACTTTTAAGAAAATTATGTATGAAATGAATTGGTTTCAAGTTTATTCAAGCAAGAATTTAGAGGATAAATTCAACATATTGTTTGAGAAGATGACTGAAGCAGTGAATGTGGCATTTCCGTTGCAGACTGTAAAAAAGATTACACCTAATAAAAATAAATGGTATACAAAAGAACTAAGGAAATTAAAAGAAGAATGTTTAAGGGTCTATAATGAATTTAAAATAAAGGGCACCGAGTGTATAAAGAATACATATATTAATCTATTAAAGTCATACAAAAGACATGTAAAATTGGCCAAAATAGAATATAAAAGCAAAGAAATTCAATATGATCAAAATAACAAGACAAAGGCCATATGGAATGTAATAAAATGGATTACTGGGTCAAATGTACATAAAATAGATTATGTGTCTCTTAATTCTTTAGATGCGGAAGGTTTCAACCAAACATTTGTAAGCAGTGCTGAAAACATAATTAAAAACATTCAACAAAACTCAATGTATCATTTTAAAAATTACTTGGAAGCTTACAAAAAGAAAAGGCAGATAAAATTTAATTTACAACATGTAACTGTTGAAGAAGTTTATAGTATTATAGAAAATCTCAAATCTAGTAACTGTCAAGATGTTTTTGGATTAAGTCCAAAAATGTTAAAACTTGTATCCAAAGAAATATGTGAAATAATAACAACTCTATTCAATAAATGTCTTGACGAAGAAAAATTTCCAAAAATTTGTAAGCAAGTTAAAGTAATTCCAATACACAAAGGTGGCACAAGTGACTATATTAATTTTAGGCCAATATCTATAGTACCAACAATATCCCAAGTATTAGAAAAATTAATGTTTAATCAAATTTATGATTTTTTTGAAGAAAATGAACTATTTAGTGGAAGCCAATATGGTTTTAGAAGAGGATTGAATTCAAATAAGGCTATCAATAATCTTATCAAAGATTCAGTAAATAAAATTGAAAATGGCAGGCTTGTATGTTTCAGATCTTTTGATGTCTCTAAAGCTTTTGACACTGTTGACCACAAAATTTTAGTAGACAAGTTACAATTTTATGGATTTGAAAAAAAGTCATTAAACTTAATAAAATCATATCTAGAAGAAAGGACTCAATATGTAAATTTTAATAATGAAAATTCCGGAGGTCTTAGTGTTAAAGTTGGAGTTCCACAAGGGTCATGCTTAGGACCATTACTTTTCAATATCTTCATTAATGACCTACCATTTAACATTGAAAATTCTTGTTCATCTTGTTTTTTATATGCAGATGATTTAGGAATTAATGCATGTGGAAATTCTGAAAGTGAACTTATTCAAAACTTAAATAATACTACGTCAATCATAACAAATTGGTGTCAATCAAATAAATTAAGATTAAACGTGAATAAAACTCAAAATCTAGAAATAAGTTTCTCCAAAAGATTTTTCCTCTATAAAAATACGGCTTCATTAAAATTTTTGGGAATAATGATTGATTCTCAACTTAATTGGCAATATCAAATTTATAAAGTTTTAAGCAAAATTTCAAAAGGATTGTACATCATAAGAAGACTCAGAGGAAATGTTACTGAAGAAGTACTAATTACTGCATTTTATGGCTGCTTCCAATGCCATATCATGTATGGAATTACAGCCTGGGGTAATGCTCCCTTAGCAGATAAGGTTTTTAAAAAGCAAAAACAGGCAATAAGAATTATTTGTGGAGCTAAAAAAAGAACACACTGCAAGCCACTTTTTCAAAAACTAAAAATTTTAACGTTACCATCTATTTACATTTTACAAATTATTTTAAATGTCAAACAACAAATGAAAAATCTGCCTCAAAATTTTAGTACACATTCACATGAAACAAGAAACAATTTTAAATTGAAGACTTATCACTGCAAATATAATAAATTTCAAAGAAATATTGAATATATGGAAATTAAATTATTTAATACATTGCCCACTACTTGGTTGGAAATAACAGAAAAATCATTAAAGAAAAAATTGACTGAACAATTAATTAAGAAATCACCATATAAAATTGAAGAATGCTTATCGAAGAACTTTTGGATTTCTTAGAGTAATATTTAAAATTTTTGTTGACTATGTAAACTATTGCCATGTATATATTTTATACCAATGCAATAAAATATTATTATTATTATATTAATTAATAATATATAGTTTATTTTAATTTATTTAAGAATTATTGTAAGAGTAAAGAAATGTAAATATCCAGGTTATTTATCTGACTTTTGGGTTGATTTAAGCGGTTATTCAATTTTTTGTGGATATAACAGTTTCCACCAATGTTTAGAATTATTTAAAAAATTTAATGTTACTATACATGTACTACTATACTATACTATGTTACACTTATCCATATAAATCAGTATTTTTGGTTGGTATTTTGTTATACGCGCTTAACTTTAGTATGTTATTATTCAAAATTCCCAGAACCGATTTTAGTAAACTTTAGTGATTTGAAAACGCCATTCAAAGGAAATTTAAGATATACATAACAAAGTTTTAATATGTTTTAAAATAAATTAAAAATTTTGTTGTAAAATTGTAGTAAATGATTATATTTTAGGAAAAAACTAAAAATAACTCAAAATTTTTTTTAACGGAAATAAAATTATTAGATCTATTAATTTTGTTCATATTCTATTTAGAAAAAAAAATTCACCGATAGAAAGCTGGTGATTTGAGAGAAGGAAAGTTTTGTGCCATGCCATACCACAGCTCACTCATTATACAATTTCACGTCTAAAGTGCTGGCCATTCAAACAGCCAAAACCACCGGTCATGTGACGCGGGAATCCGAACTTTCAAAGACAACTGCTCTTTCTTTCTCTCTCTCAAACCATGGATGAGGAAGCAGCAACACACCCTGGGACTTTTAATTCGTTGCTGGGACGGATAAGTACAGCTATGTGTAGATAAGTAAGAAAGAAAGGGCTAGGCTAGGGTAGGGTTAGGACTAGGGGTTATTCTCAAAATATTATACAAACCAAAAGTGTAAGGGACAGGAATAATTATGTTATGATTGCAATAGTCAGGCCCTAGCATGAGAGTTTGGTACAGGAGTATTTAGCTTAATAATTCTTGTTGCATACAATACCTGAAATTCAGTATTAACTAAACATTATGTTTATATCTAGTTCATTATTATGCCACATCAAAGCTGGCTTAGGCTAGGAGCTCATTCGGTAGACCAATCCTGGTTCTGGGTATCAACACCAAGTTTCACTTGAGTAAGTTTTCATGTGACCTAAGTCTCCATAGGTCCAGTACAAGCTTCCACCAAACCCCATAACCAATTCATAGGGTAACTATCGCCAATAGCTAGTTCACATTCTGACAAGTTCCACACCGTATTCAAAACCCTTTCCTGTACCCAAGCAAGGTAATACCAACGAGCCTGACCATCACCAAACCAAGGCCACAATCGCTAGCAATGAACACCACCCCCTTCCATTACATGGTTTCCATTTGTAGCATTCATCATGAGCAGAGAAAGCATTATACAAGAAATCTTAAAATTATTCTTGGCATTATACAAGAAATCATAAAATTATCTTTACTGTCGCAAGGTTACCGAGTTATTTCATTCAAAACACCAAAAAACACGTATTTTTTCTCTTTTCATCCCTTTTTCAACCCCTAACTCTTGAAGCTCCCACTTTCATGTGGGTGGACGAAAATATGTTATTTCATGTGATTCTGAAGTGATTAAAACAGGTTTTAAGATTCCCCCTCTCAACACCCATCTCGACTCCTAATTCGACTCAACTAACTGTTCAAGGGTGTGGAGATATTCACCTTCGTCCTCTCAAATGGAACTTTTTTGACTTTATGCCTCTCTCCCACAGGCCGCCAAAGTGGGGTGCAGAAGATGGGATTAAATGCCATTTGATCTATTTTAAAACACAAAACTGCTGAATTTCTTCAGAATTTTCTTCAGAAAACTTGACACTTCTTTCAAATGGTGATTGGCACAAAAAAATTGGCGGCATTGTCACTATATATGTCAGAACATAAACCTCTTCTTGCAATGAATCGTTTGAAGTGCTGCTAAAAAATCTGTGTAAATAGGCTAGGATAACTTTTAAATGTTCTGCTTTTGTGGTATGTAAAAGTATTTTGGCCAAAAAATAAATTTAAAACAGCCTTGTATTATAATAAATTTTTTGGCCTTTTAATAAATGTTAAATAATATATTTCGATTGAAAAAAAAAAACATTTTCTTAATGGCTGAACATAAGGGGGGATTCGATGTGTACAAAGACTGTGCATGATAGGTTTTCCGTGAAATTTATACAATAAAATAAAACTGTTTACCAATTAATTGCACAAGGTTACAAAACTTCTTTAATGATATTTTAAGTACCGGTAAGTAGCAAATAAAAATTCCATCTTAATATTTTTAAACTCTCAATTTAAAGTTGAAATTTGTTATGCGAGTTCAAGGTAAAAAATACATTTTTCTAGATTTATCTTTACCAAATAACCCTTTTTCACTAATATAACAGTGCCAACACATTTTTCAGCATTAAACAGTTCATTTAAAAACTAAAAATCAAGAAGTTAGTTACTATTCACAAAGTGTTTTTATACTCAACTGAAAAGCTGGTATGCCTTGCACAGTCTTAAAAAAAAAATCTACTTGTATCACAACAAAGAGTTAGATTCTAATCTATATATTAATATGCAAGCATGTTTCATTTCGTCCTTTTTTCTCAGCTCGTGTGCATCGTAGGACAAATCCGCGCATACCGTTAGAAAGGTATAGTCCTGTAGATGAGCAGAATCACATTCTAATTCACATCGGACTCCAGGGCTGCGCCCCACAGGCTTTCAAAGTTCCTATGTTAATCTTATGGAGAAAGGAGAATTGAATGAATTATTAGTCAGCTGCAGTGGTGCAGTGGTGCGGGAACGCGTGGGAACGGCGTTCCCACACTGGATTTCAAGAACCCGGGAAAATCCTAGTGCCCCGTTCAGGGAAAATCCGGGAAAATAGCTAATATATTTTTAAATACAAATCAAACAGTATAAAAATAAAAAATATATTTTATGTCACTAATAAAATGCAATACTTAACAAACATTTGTAAACATGATTTTAATCTATTTGTTAGTTTCCAAGGATAACCTCACTCTTGCTTGAACTTTGTATTGTGCACAGAGTACGGGATACCATACGGTGGTGGGCATCACTCTCCCGTCTCTCCCCAACCCTCCGTTGTTTGTTTATTTAGTTTTGAGTTGATTTGATTCATTAACCGCTTATTAATTAATAATCTACTAATAAACTGAAGTTCGTTCTAAATTAGTTGCCTCCGTTCAGTGTAGGCCTATTATGGAATAATGGAATCGACTAATAAATAAAAAAACACTCTCCTGTCGTTCTTTACTAAGCAACAAAATAAAAAACATAAGACCACTACGGAAGAGGATGCATTTGCCGACTACTTATGAGCATGATTTTGTCAATCTGTCAATGAACTTTCATTGTAATTAATTACTCTGTTTTTCCTTTATTTTATTTTAGTTCCCTGCTTTTACTTGTATAGAAATATGTCATTTAAAATTTAGGTTATGTATATTGTTATTTTGGAGGTTAACGTACATAAAAGGAATTAATAAATTAATTAATAACCTTTTCTGAAACAACCTTCTTTTGTAAAACAATTAAGTTAGTTAGGCCGAAATATAAAAATGCACTGTATTTATATTTTTTTTATTTTGGTTTTCGCAAAATCATCCAAGTTAGATTCTTGAATCCTCAGTAAATTCAGTTCTAGCTTAAAAATACATAGGCCTATTCTACAATATACAAAGCTATTGCTACCGTACGCTTTCAGGGAAATTTTTTCCTTATTTTCAGGGAATTTGACCAATATAATAAGCGTTCCCATATTGGAAAATTTGCCACTACAACACTGGTCAGCTGTTGTAAAAACAACTGATAGAAAATTAGGAAGAACAGATGTTTTTGTTCTAAAATGTTTTTAAGCTTCTCAAGTCCAGATCAACCGAAATTTTGATCAAATTTCGATCAAATTACATCAAATTCATCAAATTCGATACTGGTAAATTAAAAATTCAAATAATGTCCAGAAGACTGTGTGGAACATTATCAACTCAGAGGTGGGAAATAAACAAAACAAAAAATTTCACAATCTAAAATTGAATGATGGAGATAAGAGTTATGACAGACCTAAAGATGTAGCAAATATATTTAATAACTACTTTGTTAATGTTGTGAAAAATTTATCAGGCAAAACATTAGAAAATTACAGTTTAGATGACAGTAAGATTTTAACAGTTACTGACAGTTTATTTCTAAAACCTACTTTTAGATTTAGAGAGGAAATAGAGGATATTATTAATTCACTTAAAAATAAGTACTCGAGTGGGTATGATGAAATACCAATTATTTTAATAAAATCAGTCAAAAAAGAGATTAGCCAAGTACTTTGTCACTTAATTAATTCATCATTTATATCTGGAATATTTCCTGATAGATTAAAAATTGCCAAAATTGTTCCAATTCATAAAAATAACGATGAAAACAACCCAGAAAATTATCGCCCTGTATCTTTGTTACCAGTCATATCAAAAATTTATGAAAAGACAGTTTACAATCAATTAATGTCATACCTAGAACAAAACAATTTAATCTATGATAATCAGCATGGTTTCCGTCAAGGAAAATCAGTAATTTCAGCAAGTGTTTCTTTTATTGAATCAATAATTGACTCAATAGACGCTGGAGATCCTTGTGTAGGAATATTCATGGATCTGTCCAAAGCGTTTGACAGTGTGATCCATTCAAACCTCATTTCAAAATTATATTCACTTGGTGTTAGAAAAACTTCTTTGAACTGGTTTAGGTCATATCTAGACAATAGATATCAATTTGTTCAGATAAATTACATTAAAGAAAATAATCGAATTTTCAATCAACAATCAGAACTTAAACCAATCAAAACTGGAGTACCACAAGGATCAATTTTAGGTCCTTTACTTTTTGTCTGTTATTTAAAGAACATTTCACAATGCTTAACAAACACACAACAAAGTAATATTATTCTTTATGCCGATGATTCAAATCTAAAAATTTCAGCTAAAACAATAGAACAAATAGAAATCTTGTCTTTTATAGAATTAGGAAGTATTGCACAGTTTTTAGAAAACCAAAATCTTATTTTGAATTCCTCTAAAACTAATTATATTTCATTTAAGACAGCTCAATCCCGAGTTACAACAGAACCAGCTGTTCTAATTGAGTCTGAACCGCTTGAACAAATAAGCACAAAATTTCTAGGTCTATGGGTTGATAATCATCTTAATTGGAATGAACATGTGGGAAAGGTTTTATCCAAAATTAACTCTGGTATATTTGCTTTACGAAAAATGTCTAGGTTGTGTAGCGAGTCGACTCTTAAAATGATTTATCATTCCTACATTCACTCCCATATTTCCTTTGGGATTTGTCTGTATGGATCAACAAAAAAAGAAAACCTTGACAAAATTTTAAAGCAGCAAAAAAAAGCAATTAGAATTATTAAAAATCTTCAACCTGAGAATTCGGCCAGAGAATATTTTAAATCCCTAAACATTTTAACAGTTTATGGGCAGTATATTTTAGACACTATTATGATATATAAAGATGCTGGTTTAACAAATAACTCTGACATAAAAATGTTAAACCATCCTTACAATACAAGACAAAAATCCGAAATCATACTCACTCGCCACAGACTCCAGTTTTATACAAAAAAGCCAACTTATGCAGGAGCCAGGTTATTTAAAGAGCTGCCCAAGGAAATAAAAACTATTGATTGTATATATAACTTTAAAAGAAAATTACAGCAGTACCTTATAAGTAGAGCTCTTTACTCTCTAGAAGAATTCCATATTAATTAATTTGTATAGGATATCACTGTGTGATATATTAGGTTTAGAAAATGCATTATTATTATTTTTTTTTTACATTTCTGACACTATTCAAATGTACATATGTATATATTGATGAATAAAGAGAATTTTGACTTTGACTTTGACTTTGATCACGAGATGATCTCTAGTCTATATATTAATAGGCAAGCATGTTTCTTTTCCTCCTTATTTCTCAGCTTGTGCGTATCGTAGGAGAAAACCAAGCATACTGTTGGAAAGATAGTGCCCTGTAGATGAGCAGAATCCTATTATAATTTACATCAGCCATCGGGGCTCCGCCCTAGAAAGTTTCAATGTTTCAATGTTAATCTTATGGGAGAAAGATAATTGATTGAACCATTAGACAGCTGTTGTAATAACAAATGCTAGCAAATCATGAAGAACATATGTTTCAGTTATGAATCATTTTTAAACTAATTGGCTCAAGATAACCTGGATTTTTGGTCGAATTTCGACCAGCAGGCGGTTTCTAGTCTTTATACACAGGTTAATTATAGGGGCATCAGAAACATTTGATTTTTAGTCATATTAGAATCTAAAAACTTTATTCCTTGTTAAAATCTAGATACATCTCAAAATATGGTAAATTTAATTATTGTAGCCTACATTTTACTTTTTTTCACTGCACTGAGTGAATGTGAAGTTCAGAGTTCTTAGTGAAAAAAGTTTTTACATAGTATATGCATGAATACCGGAATCCATAATTATAGCAGACAACCAATCCAGATTTTGAAAAAAATTCCAACATAGTGGTGTCAATTGTACCATTTCTGTTCTTAACAAAGACTAACTATACCAATTATCTCTTACGTTTATATGACCTAAGACTCATGTAAAGAAGTGTTGTAAAGAATAAGCTTCACCTTACTGTCATAAATTTACATTCCTTTGTAGCAAAAGAAACTATTACACGATGTATCATTGTATGCTGGTGTTCTCTGTACATTTTCTGAAACTCATCTTATCTCTTCAGGGAAGGTTAGATTGAACGTTAAACTTCCTCACTTTTTATTTTTGGTTTCTCAACTTGTCGTTCCCTCAGATATAACATCTCCCTCAATCAGATCAAGTCTTGTCCACAAGGTAGCCTTCGACATTAACTAAGCTGGACTATTTTGAGTTGTTGAAACTGTTAAAAATCTTTACATATAATTGTGGTAACATTGTCAATTACTAAATCACTATTTTCTGCTGAAAAATAAAATCTGATCCTCACAAAAATAACCATCAACACACTAATATTTACAAGTGAAATTGAACGCCTTATTGGGGTTATTTCCAACATTTAGTAGCAGCCTATGTAAATAAACTATTACAAGGAAAACCATCCAATATAAGGATTAGCAAAATCGATATGACTTTAGCTCCAATGTGTGTTAGATGCCATTTATGGATGAACTGTTATTTTACTTGATTTGTTTAATTATCTCTTCAATGACTGAATAAATAACTTCCCACCAACAGCATTCTATTGCTTGTTTTCTCATTTTTAGAATTCCAATAGAAACTTTATATTATTTGTTTAGAATTCCGTTTGTTACTATTGTTGGGATTACAAATCTGATTCCTCAAATGATGCATAAATACCAAATTAAGTATTTTGTATTGTTCCACCAGATTGTAAATTTTCATCCAACAATATTAGATCTGGTTAGTTTATTGTTTCTCTGCGTATGACTAGAGTGCTGCTTGACTTTGACATTGATGACAAAAGTGATTGACATTTGTTCAATGTGTAGTTAGAGATTTGTTTGAGCTGTATCATTATCCAAGATTCGATTGCTTTGGGAACCATGAAATATTATCAACATTTTGATATTCTTTGGGCTTCCTATGAAGGTTATAGTAGTGGTCAAAAACCATTAAGATCGGAGTGTAGAGAAACATTCTAGTCAAGTAGCACGTAATTTCATATGACGATTGAATATTGTAGTTATGAGCATAAAGCCATAACAGTAGTGACCAAGAGATGTACCCAGAGTTTTATGTTATGATGTATTCTTTAACGATCTAATTTTGTGCAGGCTCATTCGTAATCTAAAAAATAGGTCGCTTACAGTACTTCCATCATTCGTTTGGTATGATGGAACACTAAAAAGGTGAAGCATCAGTGACTAAGATGAGTTTTCAGTAGCATTATATCTTTTGATAAAGGTCAACGTATTTTCATAACTATTCTACCACTTTAATGTATGGCATCATTGATATATGTTTAATTCTATTGTTCTTATTTGTGCATCCCAGGTATTCAATTATTATTTATCTCGATGTTTAAGGCCAAAACCAACTACCAAGAGAAGGAGCAATACATTCATCTCTCTAGATGGTTCAACACTCTCCAACAAGATGCAGGGATACGGAAATCTCGAAGCCCACTGACTTTTAGCCGGAGTCTTCTTTATTCATAAACAATGAGAAAACCTGCAATGACTAGGAGTCAATGTTGTGGTTCCTTAAAACGCAATAAAACACATTTTTATCTTAATTGTTGTTTTACTTTCCGAGGTAAGATCTTTATTATCATCAAATATATCATTTGCATTGATGTATAATTGCGTAGCAAAACTTCGCATGCACTGTCTACCGTAACACAGCGATACCTATGTTATACTAGAAAATTACTTACTTGGCCTATGTTTAATTTAAATTATTCACTTATTTGGGTTTTAATTTTATAATTTTGCACCCTATTTGTACCCTGGCCCTCACATTTCCATATTAAGTACCGTCAACTCCCTGTAATCCAACATGTCTGAGACTTGATACATATCAAATTATAAAATATTCCGAATTACAGGATGAATGTCAGAAAATGTAAATTCAAGAAAATTTACATTGAAATATGAATTTCATGCTTTTATTTTACTCTTTTAACAGGTTTACTAGCTACAGTATAAAATCATTGCATAACATACTGTAATGAAAATACTGTACATGATTATAAAACTAAAATGAGAATTATATGAGTACAATGTCACCCGATGTTAGATGAACATGACTTAACTCCCCTCCTCTCATTCCAAAGTGCTTTGTTTGGCACAGTGTTGTCCTCTCGCTCTTCTGATTCCAAACAACTTAAACACTCATTATTATTTATATCTATCAATAAAAAATTGTTTGAAAGCCATATTGAATTATATCAAGCTACCGGATCGTGAGATGTCGTATTAGAGAAAGTTTACTGTACACCCAGAAGCAGCATAAAACTTAATCTTATAAATTTACTTACACTTTCAAAATATGTCACGTGCAGGATTAATAATAAACTTTTACTTGTACTTGGTATTTGTGCTTTGCAATGCAGTCGACTCCCTCTCTTTTGGACTCCGATGGTCTGGATGCCGGATGGTCCGGACGACATGTTGGCAATAAGTCATCAGCGCGGGCTGGGTTTCTCATGACCATAATTGACAGGATTGAAGGTATCTGTTTTCTTTCTGCCCTACATGTAAACAAAGAACCTCATGCTTTCAATTGCATTTGTTCCGGATCTTTTTACAGCAGGTAGCTGATTTTACTAGTTTGTATATTGTTGTGTGTTTTAGTAATTTTTATATGAGTTATATTATTACAAGTTTATTTGTTAGGTGAAATTATAGTTACAGTAATTGCATAGTAATTTTTGTTATAATTTTGTATGATTTCCTACTAGCTTTTTCCCGTGGCTTTGCTCGCGTTACTCGCCATCAGGTTTAGCTCATTCGCTCACTCGCTGTTACGCTCACCCTATATATAAGAAATTACTGAAATACCTAAAGTTGGAATTTTTCATTGAATTTGTTTCTTAGCAACAAATAAATCCTTACTAATATTATAAATGTGAAAATATGGAGATCCCATATTTTCCCATATTTTCCTCTTAAACTAGTTTGTTTATTGCCTTTAAATATTTTAATCACGCAGAACTCTAAGATTGATCTCAATTATTTTAGATTTTAACTTTTACAAGATCCCATATTTTCCCATATTTGGAAGCCACATAGCTAGAAACATTTATTTATTTATTTATGGATGTTTGTTATGCTTTCACTCCAAAAACCACTTGACTTTTTACACATATTCTGGGTGGTATCAAAACTAACATAGAATACTTTTTATTTCAAAAGAATTATTTTTTATGAAAGGTAAAAAAAAATATTTTATAAAATATTTAAAAATTGATTTTATTTTTTTATTGGTTGCTAAGGAACAAATTCGATGGAAATTTTTAATTTTAGGCACTCAAGCGATTTCTTACACATAGGGTGAGCATGACAGCAAGTGAGCGTAGCGATCGGGCCAAACATGACGGCGGGCGAGCATGGTGGCGAGTGAGCGTAGCGAACGAGCTAAACCTGACGGCGAGTAGCGCGAGCGAAGCCGCAGGAAAAACTACTAAATAATAAAGTAGACTTTGAAACATTTTTTATACAAACAATTTTTTTATCTTTCATATATTTTTTATAACATTTTTTTATAAAAAGTATCCTACAAAAAGTTACTTATGATGCATCCAAGAATATGTGTACAAAGTTTCATGATGAGTAGTTTTTGCGTTAAAGTGTAACAAACATATGGACATTCAGATTTAAAATATTAGTAGGGATTTTCTGTTGTCTAGTTTGTTTTTACCAATGACAGAAAAATGAGGTTCCAACAAGTTGGTAGCAAAACTTGTAATGTTAAGGTTATAAAGTTCTCCTAAAATGTGATTTAAAATTATATATACACCATTAAAGATTAAAATTTACATAGGTGAAAAACCGCCAGATGGCCCGGAAGTTTTTTATCCAGACAAGGGTCCAGTCCCAAGGTGTCCGGATTAGAGGGAGTCAACTATTATACATTGCGCCTATTTTTATTGGTTGCTAAGAAACAAATTCAATGAAAAATTCAAATTTTAGGTATTCCAGCGATTTCTTATAATAAGGTGAGCGAGTGAGCATAGCAAATGAGCTAAACCTGACGGCGAGTGAGCGTAGCGAACGAGCTTAATTACCTATAAAATAAATTCAATCACAGGCGAAGCCGTGACGGGAAACAGCTAGTACTGTATGAAATACATTCCTGGGTGGATCTGGCAGCAGCATCAACTCTCCATCAGATTACTTTACTGCAATATATTTTAAATACAATACTCACAGTTCTACAATCACAAGTAAACGGCTAGTTGTTGATATTTGAGTTACAACAGGATTTTTACATGAATAAAATATTCAGGACTTTTATAATGATTGTAGTTATGGAATGAAAACCAGGTTGTCCATCATTAGATTATCTATAAGGCATTATCAGAAATGATTGACATGGGAAGGATGCAGACTGGTGGCTTATCAAGGGGAGGCGGAGTGATAACACCCGATATCCAGGGGGCGGTGTCTTGCCCACTAGCTCTGGTGTCCCAGTCTCTGGTGTCTCACAAGTACTGCAATGTTCTGGCCGGCTAGCTTCCTGGTTTGTTTGCTTATTGTATCATGCAAATGTAAGTAAAATTTTATGTAGCCACATTTATACTTTATAAAGTAAAAAACAATTTATATATTTTTTATTTGAAATTTTTTTCTAAAATTATTTATTTGTTACAATACATTAAATTAGATTATATACCTTTAAATTACAAATTTATTATATTTTAAACTGCGCCTTTTTCCTAATTATTCCCTCCTATGTAAGAACCTTTAAAGATGATGACTTACATGACGTGACATCATTATAGGTTGTCACTCACTGGAAGAACCATACCATATTAGGTAAACTATTTCCTCCACCCAGAATCTTATATTCACACCCTTTTTTGTGACACGACTACTCACGTGGGGATCCGTCGGACCTCCAAATGTATATCTTTTTCAAATAAAAAATATCTTTAATAATAAGGAAAATTGAGGATGACTGCAGACTCATTTTTGTAAGTATTTAATTAAAGTTAATTTTTTTTAACTTTTCTGTCGTTCAAAAAAAATTATGGAAATACTCAATTTTACAATAAAACTAACTGTGTATTACAGATAAAAAATAAAATAAAACAAATAAATTTCTGGATAAAAAAACTAATTATCAGTTTTTATTTTTGTTTTGGAGGGACAATCCAACATAAATAAGTTTATTTCATAGATTTTTTTCATTAACTGGCAGATTATAGTAACCAAAAGTTATGAAAAAAACAAAACTGTAACCAATAACTCTACAAACTAAGTGCATTGACTGCATTCATAAAGCAACTTTATTATTAATAAATAACATATTTAGTAATAAAAACTGTCAAAAATAAAATAATATTAAAATATTTTCTAAGTAAATATTTCTACAAACTAGTCCAATCTTACTTGCTATGGCTAAAAACAATCCTGGCACATTTTGTCCATGTGGTTCAGACACATTGGTATTTACAGTTTACAAACGAGTTGCTAGTTTTAACCAGCAATAAACAAACTTCATAAAAAATCTGTTTTTAAATTTCCCATTGTAACCAAACACATGCTAAATACAGATGATTAAACACGCACACGTCTCTCGACATCCCAGTGCACTGTACACACACTACTCACTTTGAAAATTGACGTTAATGAACCTGGGTCTCGGCAACGTTCCCATTTGAAGGTACTGAGCGGCGTGAGGGTGTATCCAAAATACTCTAGCTAGAAACAAAAAAAGTTCCAATCTAGGGAGGACTGTGAATACCCAACAGTACAATATTCTTTATTGTTCATTCTTTAGTTGTAATTAATTGTTCAAGTTCAGAGCTGTGGTAAAATTCCTTCAGTGAGTAGAATGAGTACTTTTTCCAATTAATTGTTGATGCAGTTTGTTGCTAATCAGGTTCTTCATGTAGTCTGGAAGGTGGTTCTTGGTTTAAGTTGCATGGTTCACATAAGTAAATTTCACTTTTTAAGCTTATTTTTTCATTACATTTACCTCAGGTGCAGTGTCAATAGATTGCAACAACAAAGCAAGTGCCAAAACAACGATGATGAGGTTAAAACTAGACTTGCTCTGTGGATATGACAAATATCTTCGCCCTGTGATTCACCACACCAACAAGACCACGGTGGGACTCATCATCGCTCCTAGGATCATCGACTTTGTGAGTTTTTATATGCAGGTCTCCTTTTATTTAGTATCAAAATCCATAACTTTACTATGACGGGCAGGCTGAACTACAGGGAAGCTCTTAAAGTGCCTGAGTTAATACCACCTATTACATACATAAAATCGTTACCTAATACATAAAATACATCACCTCTAAGTGGACAAACTATGTCTATTAAGTTGACTAAAACGATACGGTATGCTGCAACAGATTTTATCAGTTACAATAATAGTTTGTATGGTGCAATTTAAATTTTTGCATTTTTTAGTTATATTTATTTTTTTAGAGTTTTTTTGCAAATTTTATCAGAAGCAAATATAAAGCATAGCGCCACCTTGTTTGCTCTTTTCAATACAAAAACTGTAGTTGATTTTCTGTTGCTTAAGGGGGGTTTTCTGGGACTTTCAGGAAAATGTACTCCTTATAATACTATAGAAAACTGTGAGAAATTCAGCTCCTTCGGAATTACTTCCGACACAAAAATATTTTCTCAAGTCTTTTCAGTGATTCAGTTCTGCATCCCGATTGCAGCACTGTACTTCAGTTTACCAACATTTTACTTGTACAGTGTAATATAATATAACTCGCTGGGTAGCTGAGTGGTTATAGAGCTCGCCTTTAAATCCAAAGGATGCCAATTCGATCCTGAGAAAAGTTAGTAGCTTTTTAGAGACCTTCTTACAACTGGTCGATGTTAGATAGTAACAAGATTGGGGTTTGGTTCATTACCCAACGTTAAAAAATGCCACTGCCATAGATACACACAAAATAATTACTATTTATGTATTTAACACCGTAAACTTATCCAGGCTCTGTATAACTTTGTTTATTTCACCAGTTTTAGCTTTAGTTTTTTTACTCAATCTATATATTCAAAACAGTAAGGGGAAAAATACATTTGGACAGTTTGTCTGAGACTTTTACTTGTCCGATTAACATGCGGGTTGTACCTAAACAAACTTTTTCAGTCCTATATCAGCAGGTTTTATTTGTATTTAAAAAATGTATACGTTAAACTGCTCAAAAATTATAAAAATACACTTTTTTTATGGAGATTGAACATGGGAAAAATGTCAACTATTTCAATACTTATCTTTTTTTCAAAGCTTATCTTTTCTATATTAGCAGGTTTTATTTACTTTAACGTTATCGTAATTTCTTATAACAAATATCAACATTACCAAAAGTTTTTCTAATACTTTATTTTACAAGCTACCACTCAGCTGATTGTATTACACACAAAGTTTTTGTCTAAAGTCACTTTAGGAGCAAACACTCAAGAAAAATTTTGTTTATTGTAGCCAGTACCTAAAAACGTATAAATAAAATTATAATGAATTAATTTTTTGATAAAAAGAAAAAATAATAGTTTGATACTATTTAAACTATAGAATTTTATAGTTGGTAGATTAAAAAATAACACTTGATTGTTATTGATTGTTAAATTGTTTAGTACTATACTTAAGTTACTTAATCATGTTAAGCAGATGATCAATTAATACCCCCATCGCAGCAGACCTGCTTACTCAGCGAATTTCCAATGGAATTTCAGATTGTTTAATTTCCCCATAAAACACCATAGGATCGAGTATATGTAGGTTTCCTGCCATGGGGGCTGTTAGAAAATCTAAGTTAATTATTAATTGGTGAATGTAAACACAAAATTGTATCCAAGCTCTGACAATTTTTTATTTTCCCCATAAACCCCATGGGGGTGAGTATGTAGGTTTGCTGCTATATGGGTTTTGTAAGCAAGTACAAGTTAAACCCTATCTAGATAATGTACATACCAAATTTGATTAAGTTATGTCAATAAATAGGTAAGATATAGGGTTTTCTTGATTTCCCATAAGAATGACATGGAAAACACATTTTTGGATTTTCTCCGTAACCATTTAAGCTAAGTTAAAAATTCAAAATACTCAATTGTTTGTTTTTTAAGCTCCTTTGAATGATTTCAGTTAAAATTCGTGAATTTTGAAAATTGAGGTCCAAAAATGCCAAAAACCCAATTTTGACCCCTTTGAAACCCCATAAAACCCCATTCCCATAAGCCGACAATGCTGGTTTGCGAACTCATGATAGTAGACCTGGTCTTACACCTTCATATCAAATTTGATCAAAATCGGAGGTCCTCTTCAAAAGTTATCGGTACCACGGACACACACACACACACACACACACACACACACACACACACACACACACACACACACACACACACACACACACATATATATATATATATATATATATATATATATAAAGTCGTTCGTTGAAAATGAACGAACGGTGTTTTTGGCTTCTGAGGACCTCAAAATGAAAAAGTAAAGTGGTCACGGGGTAAAGTAATACAGTTCACGTATTCCCTATAGGGAAATTCGCTAAGAGGAAAAAGCAATTTTAAAAAGTACATTTTATGGGTGTTTTATGGTTTTGCACCATCTGCCTAGCGCTCCACTCAATCACCACATATAGAGTCTGTATCCGTCAAATATCCAGGGCAACGACTCGTAATAGTCATAAAACCCAACTAGATCTGGAAGATTGGAATACTTGGCTAAGATACAGTTTTAATTATGCCGGAACTAACCTCAAACATCACCTTGGTACTAAATGAAAGGCTGAAGCACTTAAATGAACTTATATTAGTTGTGTTCAAGGCCCTTAGAAAAACCAGCCTGAAAGAAAAAAAAACTGTGCATAACTCTACATCTTTTACAGTCATAATTTACTTCTGAAAGTTGAATAGATACAAAAATTACTGGTTACAATTACTGGATACAAAAAATAAAGGGTTTTCAGCCTTGATACCTTATTAAACTGACTGGGTAGCTGAGTGGTTAAAGAGCTCGCCTTTGAATCTGAAGGTAGCCGGTTCGATCCTGAGAAAAGTTAGTGCTTTTTGATGGTTCGATACTGGACCCAGCTGCCTTTGGTCATTGGGCTATTAATTAATGATCCTGACAAATAAAACAGCTGATATTTGTCAGTAACAAAGCTACACCTCATTTGATCCATCACAATCATCACACTCACCCCTTCAGTCATACTCACCTTAAAATACGCACCACAGAGGGCGTCGGTGTTTCAAAATAAAGTATAAAGTATCTAATCAAATCTACTTAAGTAGTAGCCTGTAGGTATCAAATTGTTAGAACTATTTATGCCGAACATGTTTCGGGTGAATTACGACCCATCTTCAGCGGCACTTGTTTTCTGTTCATTAAAATAAAGCCCATACTAGGATGGTTGTCATGATCTTCAAAAATAAATACACAGACAGTCACAGATATTATGTAAAGGACACAGAAGCACAAATAAAACACTGATATTGGCACACCAGGTACTATCAGGGCTGTCGAGAGCCAGGCCGGGCCCCAAGTCTGCATTCACCCTGAGCTCCCGGGGGTCTGAGGGGTATGGAATAATACTGATAATAATATTGATATTAATATTGATAATAATAAGATGATAATAATATTTCTAGGGAGCCTTAAACTTAAAAAAAAATCCTGACTGTCCTGGGCCCCCTCCGAGCTCGGGCCCCATCAAGTTTCAGACTTGTCTGACATAACCTCTCGACGGCCCTGGGTACTGTCACAGACATGTTTACTGACTGGCCGGTCACCGTAGGCCTACTGTCACAGGAGGCTACTGATTGTAGGTAGAAGGGTCTCAGGTCAAAGACACCTCAATGCCCTAGTTATCAGCTGACTGGATAAATATGACTTATTCGGAATAAATAATTCAAACAAATTGGATACAGGCTGCTACGTGAGTAGGCCTAGATTTAATTAATTAATTCTATAACTTTAAAGTTCAGTTCATAGATCAAATCCAATTTGCATTTTGCCTCCACAAGTCAAAGTTTACTATTCTAAGTTTTCTCCTTGGATCTCTGTGTCGAAACCCCGGTGCACAGATCACAACGAGTAAGAAACATATCTGCTGTAGTATATAGTGTTGTCACTATACAGTACTTTACATTACCACTATAATTCATATAAAATTAAAAATACTTATTTCACCAAAACTATTAATATGTAAAATTGTAACTCGTAATTCTTAACAACTTCTTAAGAAGTCTCTTTGTAACTCTCGTAGACTTCTCGTAATTCTTAACGTAATTCTTTGTCGACTTTTTTTTAAATAATTGACATTAATCATTATGAGTTGCTAATACTACACAACATATTGAAACTCTGATTTCAGGATGATTTTGGCAGTACACTTCAAGTGAAAACATGGCTAAGCATGGTAAGTATTTGTTTTCTTTATATTTTTTACATGCCAACTCCTGCAAATCATTAACTATTTGTAATTGAATTTATTTATTCTTCGTACATTTTACCAAAAACATTTTGACTCATTCTAAAACTAATGTTAGCTCACCCTAACAAAATAATAACAATGTACAATTTGCAGGGCTGGATTTACATATCTGCTAAAAGGGCTACAGTCAAGGGCAATAAAAATTGGGGGGGGGGGGGGGGGGGGGAATTTTGAAGGAATTTGAAGGAAAGTCATAACAGTGTCAAATACAGTAGAACTACTAAAAATTATTTCTTCAGAGAAGTAATTTTTCATGTGTCCTTTCCATCATAATATATGTGGTTTGATCTACCCGAAACATGGTAATATACAATATGTAAAAATAAACCATACGTAATAATAGTGCAAAGAAGAACAGGGACGTGAATAGTTCATGGTGGGATAACTTTAGCCAGATGGAACGACCGACGCTCGCCCCCCTGCGCCTGGACTGGAAAGAGCATAGCTTTGTCAAAAACTACCAAGTGTGAAGCTTTACCTAAAATAGGAAAAGCTTATAACTAGCAGAATAAGAATTTTATTCTTACAAATATGTTATTTTAGGGCCATGCGTAAATAAATTATAAACCAGATTAAATGTAAAACTCGTCTCCGGTTCAATGGGGGCTCTGCCCCCATGCCCCCTTCAGGGTTGCCTCCTTTAAGGTTCTCGTTTAGAGCTCAAATTATTCAGTTTTAAGATATGCAAAAGTATGCATGATATTTACCCCTGAACTAGAACCATGAATTCACCTCTAGTCACACCTTGAAAGTTGCAAATACAGTACATTAAATCCGGTTTTAAGAGTAAATGGAAAGAGATACGGCAAAATGCTACTGGACTGAAATTGTTGATATTTGCAAGATCATTCAATGTCATTCTATAATATTTTCTATAGGACCATCTATTTAGTTGCTCTAGCATAAAAACCAAAATGGGTTTTCAAAAAAAAAAAAAAAAAAAAAAAAAATGCTCTGGAAGTAATGCATGTGAAACTGACTGTTAGGTTAAACTAGGTTTAAACTGAAAACCAGGTTTAAAATAAAATGGTGCAAACAGCCCTTAAAGTATTTTAATTTCTGTAATAAGTTTTAGGCATTTTTTTGCATACATAAGTGCAAAAAATGTGCAGCTGTCATAAAACATCATGCTGAAAAACAACTTGGAGGGTAATTTCACTTGCTGGCCAAGGAGTTTGCTTTTCTTAAGTAACCAAAATTAAATATATGTAAAATAAAAAATTAACTTGTTTATATAAAGACATTTTGAGACTGTCACTATAAGACTGAAAATACCCCCGTCGCAGCACACCTGCGTACTCAGCGAATTTCCAAAGAATTATTGTTTCAACATCAAAGAACTTTGTGGCTATCTTATATAATTAATAATCTTTACAAGGAAATATAATATATTTAATGGCATTATGTTTCGGAGTAAATTATTTTTATTTAATAATTAATTTATATATTTATATTGCAATAAATGACTTTTTTAACAGTAATAAAAGTGCATAATCCAAAGCTTCCATGTAAAAGGAGTCATTTGTTTACAAATAACAAAACATAAACATTTCAAATTTGACAAATATGCAGAAGACAGCTGATCAGCTGATTAGGAACAGATACTTTACTATCTCCATCTCTCTTGCTCCCATTATACACTTATTTTCCATGAGAATACCATGGGATTTAGCATGTAGGTTTGCTGCCATGTGGGTTTTTGATCAAATCTTAATTACTCACCACCTAGTGAAGGTTCATAAATTTTTTTATTAAGATATGTTGATAAATAAGCGATATATAACCTTTTAAAGATTTACCCATAAGAATAACATGGGAAACTTGATTTGAATTTTCTCCATAACCAGTTAAGCTATTTTAATGATTCAAAATACTAAATTGTTGTTTTTTTAAGCTCTTTTAAATGGTTTTGGTTAAAGTTAAAATTCTTGAATTTTGAAAATTGATTTTAAAAAATGCCAAAAACCCATTTTTTACCCCTTTGGAACCCCATAAAACCCCGTTTGCATAACCTGACAATGCTGGTTAGCGAACTCATGAAAATAGACCTGGTCTTACACCTTCATACCAAATTTCATCAGAATCGGAAGTCCCCTTCAAAAGTTATCGTTACCACGGACACATATATATATATATATATATATATATATATATATATATTCATTAAGTTTCACTGCCTATAGGCTAAGAAATATATATATATATATATATATATATATATATATATATATATATATATTTCTAAAAAAAATAATTTTTATATTTTACTTACCCACCGAGAGACTTAGAGCCGAAGAATAATTTCTTCAAACACCCGACATTGCGACAAACGACACGCGATCCGAACAGCACCGCGTCCATACTAGAAAAAGGTATGACATTTGCTCCAACCCCAAAATTCAATCATTTTCAGCTAGTAACTGATACCCTTGAGTTTGCTAGAAACCTCCGTTTAAAGTACTTCTTCAGTCAGAACAATAATATTGACAAAGATTACCCCAAATGCCTATCAAAATTTGATAAAAACAAATCGTTTGAACCTGACCCTCTTCCACCAAATCACCCAATTGAACAGTTCATAAGTGTACTATTGTCTAATATATCTCACCATTCATTCCCTGATGACTTGAAAAAAGAAAATAATCTGTCAATCGATGAAAGACAAGCTATTAAGTCTCTGAGGAATAACGAAAATATAGTCATATTACCGGCAGATAAAGGTAATACTATTGTCTTAATGAATCGAACAGACTATACTAATGAAGCTAACAGACAACTAAACGATATGTCAACATACACTAAATTAAATAGCGATCCCACATTAACTAACAATAGGAAGATTAGAAAATTTTTACTAGAGAATGGTTCCCAAGAAGGTTTGTCAAAAAAAGCCATTGATCTCCTTATACCCAGAGACCCCAGAACACCGATATTTTATATGTTACCAAAAATACATAAACCTGAACGACCACCACCAGGTAGACCAATAGTCTCTAGCTACGGGTGTCCAACTGAGAGAATATCGGCATATGTTGATGACCAACTTCAGCCAATCGTGAAAGAGTTGCCTTCTTATATTAAAGATACAAACCATTTTCTAGAAAGACTAGACAGCATAAAACAGCCTTTGACTGATGAAGTGTTGTTAGTTACAGTGGACGTCCAATCACTGTACACCAATATTCCACTCAATAACGGCCTTCAAGCTTGCGAAAATTTTCTTAGTTCTCGCCCGGTAACATCCAAACCCAGCACCAAATTTTTGATTGGACTCATGAGTTTAGTTTTAACTTTAAATAATTTTAAATTTGCAAATCAAAATTTTCTTCAGATAAAAGGCACTGCGATGGGGACGCGTATGGCTCCTTCATATGCAAATCTTTTTATGGGGAACTTGGAAAGCAACTTTTTGAAATGTCAAAGTTTAAAACCCCTCACATGGTTTAGATTTATTGACGACATTTTCCTTCTCTGGCAACATGGTATGGACAGTTTATTGGTTTTTCTGAACGAGCTTAATAACTTTTCAAGCCTAAAATTTACCTGGAACATATCGGACAAATGTATAACTTTTCTGGACACTGATGTATTTTTGGAAAATAACAGGTTAAAAACCAAAATTCATATCAAAGAAAGTAATAAAATGCAATACTTACATTATACCAGCTGTCACCCGGTGCATATCAAAAAGTCTATACCTAAAAGTCTGTCTTTACGAGCTAAGAAGTTATGTAGTAATGAATCTGATTTCAATAGCTACATAAGTAAACTTTCTAATTCACTGCATGAACGTGGTTATCCTAAGAAATTGATAGAGAGACAGACAAAAGCCCAAAAAAACAATACTAACAATATGAACTTTAGTGACCCAAAATTCATAACCCAGTATTACCCGGGCCTTCACAAATTAAATAGAATTTTAAAATTATCCTTCCCCATTCTCCAGAACTCCCCAGATACTCAAAATTTATTTTCAAAAATCCCTAAAGTTATTTTCAAAAAACCCCCCAATCTAGAAAATATCTTGTCTAAACCCAAATTTAATGAATGTAATGAGGAAAAAAGAGAAGATGGTCCCGACAGAACAAAAATGAATACATGTCAACCTTGCAAAAAACCTAGATGCGGTACATGTAAAATGATGCTTGACTCTGATTCATTCAAAAGCAGTAAAACTGGAAAGACCTATCCCATCAAGGGCAATATAGACTGTAATACCAGTAATGTTATATACCAGCTAACATGCAAGCACTGCACTAAAGAATATATCGGGCAAACCATCACGCCACTCAGAGTCCGCATGACAAACCATAGATTTGATGTTGCTCATGAAAATAAAATCAGACCAGTCTCAGCACATGCTGTTGAACACAAAAAAGTAAACATTGATGAATGTTACACTTTAAAAGGCATCTACCACGCCAAGCCTGATCCTGACAAGAACACCAACATTCATCACTTACGAAATGTGGAGATAGCACATCAACTTATTTTAAAATCTAGGCAACCAGACGGCTTGAACATTCGGTGACTTCTTTTAACAAATTTGTTCTCTTTACCTTAATTTTTACAATAATTTCAAAATCATCTGTTTTCTTACGTTTACCAACATTAGTTTGTTTTGTTTGTTCTTAACCATTTAATTCCAGCTAAGTTTTGAAAACGATGTATTTAATCGAAATATAAACTTTTATAGCTGGTAAATGTTTTCTCTTGTTTGATTATGTTGAATATAATATAATAGCCGATTGGTATTTACTGTAATAAGGATATATATATATAGACACATATCGTTAGAGCTGTTTTTGAGAAATTTTGATTTTTCACAATTTTTTTATGGTTTTTGGGGGTAAAATACCCTTAAAAATAAGAAATTTAAAAAAATGAAAAAAAACGCCTAGAATCATTGTGATTTTGGACCTACATACTAAATTTCACCAAAATCGAACCATTGGGGCATTCCCTACCTCTGTCTACATCCAGATACACACACACACACACACACACACACACACACACACACACACACACACACACCTATACGCGCATATAAGTCGCAACGAGATCCATGTAAAAATCCAGCGGTATGAGATCCACTAGAAGGAGTGGTATTTTAAATAAAATAAGTGACACTTTTCTTCCCTGTAGTTAGTACAATGCACCAGTCTCGTCAGATTTGGGATAGCTTCAAATTAACCATACGTTTTTTGCGGTCAAAGTGAGATCCGGTATGTAAGGTCACAGTGAGATCCATTTTGACCTTGGCTATACACACTTTAACTACCACGGTCACACTGAGATCCGTCTGCAACTTCCCGATTATTGTTCGACCGCCTCGCTGATGTTTACACACACACTCTATCTAGTTGCGGTCGAAGTGAGATCCTTTACGGTTTGCATGCTTAATTTAATATACTGTAAGAACAAATTGATACATTATAGTATTTTAGCGTTGCACATTAATAGTCTAGTGATTACGAGGCTCTGTTAAGAAATGTAAGTCATATTGTTTGGTGTACCGTATCAGGACCGGGGAAAAAATATAAGTAAAAAAGAAGGGCTGTTTCATAAGCTGCTAAAACCAATCTAAAAATGATGCACATACTACGTCATTGGCCTGATTTTGTCTTACCACAGCTGATTGTGCAAATGCAGAGGATCGTCTGCTTAAATGTCAATTTACTGTCAATTGCCGAATCTGAGTTATGAAACATTTGTTTACACCACTTACGTCGGTGTAAACACAACGTAGCCTATAACACGAATCTTATATAAATGTCGTATTGACAAGTTAGAATAGGCTCTGCCCGTCATTTACATAGCATATTTATAATATAATATTTTGTTTAAAAGAATTTTACATAAGATTATGCTTTCACGCAAAGTACATAAGATTATCCCTTAAAAGATTATGCTACATAGTTCTTTGTAATGTAAAAGTAATTTTGTAAATCCCATAGACAAAAATGGGATCAAAGACCAAAGTTTATAAATTTTATCGAATAAATTTTTTTCAAAATTATTAAATATATTATATAATATGATCCATATGCTCAACATTTTATACTGTAGCCTATCAAGACTGTGAAAAACTGCTGGAATGAGTGGAATGTATATGTTCTCCACAGTCCTGATAGCCTATAAAGAAACTATTAAAATATTATTAAAACTTTTTAAACCTTTATTTCTGTGAACACAACCATTTTTAACTTTTTTTCGTGCAACTTCTTTGAGAGACTTTTTATCGTTAAAATGTCTTATTCGAATAAATGTTCTCACTCTTGAATAGACATTTATAGCCTGAGGGCATACATTGGGAAATTTTTCCGTTAGTCTTTTTCTTAATTCTTTTATAACCCCTCGCTGCTTATAATGAAAAACTCAGTTTCCCCATGGATTGATTTGAAAACATTTTCAAATCCTTCAAAAAGAAATCATAGAGTGGTCGTAAAAATGGCAAACTCCTCGGATAAGGCTGAAGAGGCTTTCCAGTGCATTCTGTGTTAGTCTTGTTGTTAAAATGTATTTGACTCCGTACATTTTAATAACATTTTCATAAAGTCCGAATAGTGATGTTATAGATATAATGATACCTTTTTGAAATGACAATAAACTTCTTTTGTTTTTTACTCTCATTGTTGAAGTGACATTTTTCATTCTGTTTAAAATTTCTACTTGTGTCTCGTAATGAGGCATAATGCCAAAACCAGCTTTCATTGGATGTGAGTTTTAAGCGTGTGTTATCTTGCTGTTAATTATATCACTAATGTATCTCAATTTGGGTAGTTAAGTTGTCTTTACGCCCATTTTTGATAGGTGGACTTTCAATTTGTAAAGGGGATAGGGAACGTTTGTTATTAGTAGGTTTATTTTCAATGGTTGGCCTATAGGTATTGTGTTCATTTTCATTGCATTGATGAGGCAAATTTAAAAAAGGGACTGTCGTTGTACATAGTATCTTTCTTGGTGGCAACCCTAATAATCTGTTTTTCATGTCATCAACATAATCTGAAGACAAAAAATGGTCACTGCAAGTAGGCTTTCTTCACGTTTATTGGCCTACCATTCACCCGCGTGCACTTTTTTGCCCATTCCTCAGAAATGATGGAATTTTTTTGAAAACGGTGGTAGATGATCTCGACACCTAGATTTCTCGTTTTCCGGGAATTGTTTATACATGTCGAAACCCCACAACAACTCATCCTTAAAACAACATAACTTAAGCAAAAATAAATATTTTTTAACACTAAATTCTATATTGATTTTCGTTCACAATGCCAAATTAGATTCGAAGAAAAAACATTAAATCATCACAGCTGATGGTGATAAACAAAAAATCAGGCCGATGACGTCACGCAAATTGAACAAAAGCGGCATTTTGTAACATCAAAGGAATGAAACAGCCCTTGTCCATTACATTACATTGCAACTCCCAGGTCCTGGTACCGTATTGTTAAACGTTTAATCTATATCTATAAAGTCAAAGCCGTAGCCAGAAAAAAATTTTGGGGGGGGGGGTTGAGCTCCGCAGTTACAGAAAGTAACTTCCAAGCTTTCATTTTAACACAATTCTTAATATAATGTTAGTATGTTAAAGTAATTTAGAAGTTTTATATATTTATAGTACGTACATAATTACAAATAATAAAATTGATTTATTATTAAATTGCACAGAAAACAAGCAATAATCATTGAATGTAGGCGTACTAAATTCTTCTTTATTCTTCAAACTTGCATGCTAACTTAAAATGCCTCTGCTAACGAGACGAAATATAACAATAACTTAACTAAAACGTATTAATGTTCAACAGAATAAATATGACAGTATTGTTATATCACTTGCTATAAACATATTTTCACTCAATCCTTACAGTGTATAATAATCATTTGGTTCATAAAAAATGAAAAATGAGTTTCTGTCTTTCCCTATTAATGGACATAAGTGCTAAGCCGCTCATCACTTGCCTGACGGCTTTTATTTATAAGTACCAGGTTAACCGAGCCTTGCTCGTTGGTTTTGATTCAATTTTAATATTTCCACCAACAACCAACTATACCTCTTCACAGTTAACAGCTGTTTCAAAAAGTCTGCTTAACATTAATGTTTTTTTTTTTACTTTTGTTTACATTTAGTTGTTATTTCGTTACCAAAATAGCAACCCATAAGAGCAATGTTAAAAATTACAATTTTTAAACTTAAATTTAGATAAAATTTGATTTTTCCTGGGATTGAGACTGTTTCTAAACTTATTTTTGGGCCGAAACACTCTTAAATGCAAAGTTTAAGCAAAATCTAACAGCTAGATTTCGAGATCGTGGAACACACATCCCTTCAGACATTCCTCGTATTATAGTATAGGATAAGAAATATTCAGTTGTCTTGCCCAAGGAGGTTATATTCTAATACTGGAGACAGCACACAATGCTAAGTGCCAGCTGAATGCTCTGGAATACCAAATTGAACCACTTGCCGAAATGAAGGAGACAGCGTAGGGAGTCAAAAACAAATTGTGAATCAAGTCTTTTATTAAACTTTATCAGACTCAAATTTACTTGAACAGTACATCTAATATCAGAGCAGCTTGAGTTAGTTCCACATAAAAACTGAACAAAGAATTTGAGTTCACCTTTTACTGCAGAGTTGTCAATTAATTAATTGTCAGATTTCATAGAAGCTGCAACAAATATTAATAAAGCAATAAACATTAGGCCTAACTCTAAAATGACTTCATCTTTTGATGCACAGCAATGAAATAATGGTTTATAACCTATACGAAACATCACATTCCTGACAAATCAAATCACATTCCTTTATTGCGTGAGTGAGATAATCAGCGAGCACATAAACATAATGTTATGTTGTGTTGTGTTCTCGCTATAGATAACGATCTAAATATTTAATTGATGTAGATCTACTCATTCATAGTTCCAAAAGAAATTTAAAACAGATTACCGTTAAACAAAACGGCATTTCAGACTTACCAACCCAACAAGATATACCGGCAAGCTTTTTCGCCATCAACAACAAAACGGTGATCTCTCGAGTAAGAATATCAAGATGACTGTAGTGCCAGGTGAGCTACATCCCATAAGAGCAATGGTGTCAGTTTCTGAGACATCCGTGGATGTCGCCACAGAGTGTTGATTAAAAAGTGTTTAAAAAAACCAACATTTTACTCTTTGTTACCTGCAAGTGTTGCCAACGCTCAGGGGCGAACCCAGGATTCAATTTCGGGGGGGGGGGGATATTTTTTTGGAGGGGTAACACCGGGGGTTTATGGGTGTATGGAATACCCCACAAGAACACGGCGGGTCCGGGGGGCTCCTCTGGAAAATCTTGAAGCTAAATTGTTAGTTTTGGTGAAATTCAAAAGTTAAAATTTAACTTTATGCAGACCTCTACTCTGTCAGAATTTCAGAATTTGGAGTGAAACTAATGGGTTTCGAATATTAAATAAAGGAATGATCAGACTATTATTTTAACTTGAAAAAATGTATTGGTTTTATATTACGATGGGAAATAAATAACATTCAGGCGAAGTTCAGTAAAAAATTATAGTAAAAGTTTATTAAAAACACCAAAATATATTACTCATCAAGAGGTAAATATACGATTTATCTTTAAGGCACAGAATACAGTATCAGAGTTATTTACATTATAAGATGTATAGCCTATAATTATAATAATAACTAATAAAAGTAAAACAACTGTAACTTAAAAGTATTATATTATTTTAACAGTGCATAAGGCAAAATATACTGTGTCTTCTTAAAAAAGAATCAAGTTCTCAAAATTCAAATGAAGTACAGAAATGATAGTCTACAGACTATAAAAAAATACCAAAATAAATAAACCACTTAAAAATCGTCAAATATATGAGTTATCTTTTTCTCTAAGATACACAAACCTTTAGACTAACTAAACGGCAAAACCACAAAATAACTAATAAGTTAAGGGTGGCAGCACTGCAAGTGTATTAGTGCGCTCTTAGTGCCAATTGCAAGAACTAGACAGTGCTGATGAGACGCTTTATATGAACTCGTCAGAATAATGCCAACGCGCAATAAATAATGTATTTCTTTTCCAAAACTTAAATGACCTGTTTTAGATGTAATATTACTGTTTTATCTTTTTGCATTGTGCAATCAAAACCCCTATTATTCTTTATAAAAGTTGGCGTTTATATCTGTTTATAAAAGTCTGGAGTATAAAAATAATATTTTAACCATTTGTCATAGTTTTTTTTATTTTTTTTATTTAGAATATTTTTTTATTTTCCGACATTTCGGGGGAGGGATATATCCCCTTTAGGCCGGTTCCTACGTGGGCGACAGATGCGACGCGACGAGAGCGACAAAATTTCAAACAAATGTATAAGCATTGGAGCGTTCTTAGTGGGCGACAGGAGCGACAACAATTTACAATGTATAACGTTATGGCAATGCAAGCTTGTCGCTGGTGTCGCTCCAGTCGCTCTCGTCGCGTCGCATCTGTCGCCCACGTAGGAACCGGCCTTATCCCCCCCTGGGTTCGCCCCTGCCAACGCTGCAGGAAACAACAAACGTTCTCTTTTGCGTTGGAGATTTTTGTCTCAACTAACTTATTACTAAAATAACTAATTTCAAAGCAAACTAGGGCAGAATTTATGGTTTTAGTTTTACCTTGAGTGATAATTTTTAATTTGGTCATTATCTAATGGTTTCTTATTAACTAATAAACCAAATGTAAATTGGAATAATATAGTGTCGTTACGATAAATATCGTACCCGTGGCGAGACTGCTTCATTCTCTTTTTCAATCAGCTGAGTAATGGTAAATATTATAACGTAACTTCACTTCCGTTTTAGTTTTGACGCTTCATATCTGGAACACGAAAAATAGCTATTCAGCTGACCTTAGGAAGAAGTTATGCTTTTTCCTCTACAGACCTTGTAAGAATATTACCTCCTCAGTCTTACCTAGTCAAATATAAAGGTTAGGGCTAGAGCTGCCGATGCTGGAGTAGGCATAATTAAAACAGACTTTCACTGTTTTTGTTTTGTCTTACCAACCCTACTGAGCATTTACGTCGTTGTATACGTCAATTTAACGGACTACACAAAGCTTTATTAGACTAACTGTCACTATGAAAACTGTAAACTGCACAGTACACACCCACACTCACACACGATTGGCGCGAATAAGTTCTGATGAGTGGATTGACAGGCAAATGTTATGTATTATTCCTGCTCATTTGTTGAAGTTCACACTCTCCCGCGACCCCTATGATATGGGGGTCCACACTCGGACCGCACAGCTGACTAACTACGACTTTCCTTATGACTTGAACATTTTTATGAAACAAATAAGTAATTTTGTATTTCCATTGTTTTTAAGTTTATTCCTTACCATAATTTAATTTTCAAACGATGTCTTATAAAAAAATTTAACACATTTGTGTTGGGCTGATTTTTGTGTCAAAATTTCGGGGGGGGGGGGTTTCGACCCCCTGACCCCCCCATTATAAAGTAGAAAGTATAAATGCCAACGTATAAAGTAGAATGCGTGTATGAGATTGTATGTCTCATATGGGTGCAAAAACGACTCGACCTAAACGGTGATCCAACTATACTTATTTAACACAAAAGAAAGTTCGGCCTATTCTACTCTAATTTTTTCGTACGCTTAAGTACTCTGACCCAGTGGCCTTGCAAGTTCCAATGTTATTTTTATGGACAAAATATTTTTATAAAACTGAATATAGACAAATTGAATAATAAGTTGAAACTTAAACATGTACACAAAAGAATATTGTGAATGAACAGTAACTGGTAACATACAAGTACGTTGAATCATACTCTATATAAAAGAAATTCGTGTTGGTTATTGAATTTTAAAACGGCTGAACTGATTTTGCTGATAATTGGTGGCAAGGTAGCTTAGAACGAGGAGACGGACATAGTTTTTACCCCATTCTCGTCGTATGTAAAGCTTTAGGACCGTCATAAACGTACCCATGTAAGGTTGTTTTAGAGTATTTTATCCGAGTTTTAATGAACACAACGTATAGAAATAATATTTCTTTGCAATTAATTCTATAAACATATATTCTCATTTAAAGTATAAAGGTAAGTTTCAAGTATTGAAGGAAGAGTCGTAACAAAATCTAGAGGTCCACATCTAGGAAGTGTTAATGACTTGAGGCGAGTGAGCGTAGCGAACGAGCTCACCTAAAGGGCAAAGATTCTCGGGTTGGCATAACAAAGCATGCCAGATAACAGCTAGTATCCAATAAATTTCTTCGATATTTTCTAAATTCTACATTAAGACTCGTTTAAAAGTATACATTTTTTATTTGAACGACTTTTTTTTAAATATTATTTTGTACCACAAATTTAACCAACACAAATCTTACTAATAACTAATAATTGCAATTACTCATTTTTTTCGGGGTTGGATGCCTTATTTTTAAAAAGGTATAATGTACTGAAATCCTGTTGTACTGTATAAATAAATAAGCAGATAGTATTAAATATAAAAAAGTGAAATCTTGAAGTTCATGTAAAAAAATTAATAATTTTGCTTTTTATGAGTTTAAAAGTGTACTAGGGGGCCCGTGCAGCGCAATGCGCTGCATTTATCATAGTATCCATGGTGATCAGACCTTGCTCCATGGTAAATTACCAAATTACTTTGAATGAAAATTAAATTGTAGTGAAAATCAGATTACCATACATAATATTGGTATTTAATCCATAGATCTTCATCAATAACTTTCTAATTTCCCTATGTGATATTTAAATTTTTGAAAAGACTGTACTGCCCCTCATAAATTACGGACTTCACGTGGCCTATTGCCCCCCGTCTGTTTAATGGTGGGCCTTTTGGAGTTTGTGGATTATGGACCAAAGAAGGTAGAAATTGTTGTAAGAACCGCTCAACCAGCATGGTCTTGGTGACCGTTTTTGTATACATTACCTACTACAGTTTAGCCAAAGTTATAGGCTCCACCGTTCAAAATAAATTTGCGGTCGAAACGAAACCACAATTCAATTTCCATATTTTTCTTCTTGTTGTTTGGGCCAAGAATCTAACCAATCACTATCATTGAAAATTACAACAGCTGTACAAATAAATACAAATATCTCATGTCACTTAATGCTAATGTTTTGATTTTTCGTGAACAAATATTTAATTTTGACATTTGAGATGTAACAAGAGGCCCTTCCAATGGCAAGTAGGAGAAGTAACACGATCATCAGCGCTATTTTCTACGCTCAATTTTAAGGGCCAAATTAAAATAACATCTGATTGTGAATAAAATCGGGGAAATCAGGAAGATATTGAGGGAATTTTCCTTGTGACGGGAAATAAAATTCTGTCTTTCGACTGAACATTTATTTTGAACGGGGTACAGGTCATTACAGTGTAAATAACCCAAAAATGACATATTTTTGTGGTTGTGACATAACTTGTGGTTCAACAAATGTTACCAGAGTGCAGCACCTACTTGCCAGGAAAGTGAGCGAACGAGGACTGTCTTAAAAAATAACAATCCATAATTTTTAACTCAGCATTTCACCGGATGTCACTGCAGAGAAATTATAGGACGATGTTTTGTAAAAATAATACCGTCTTATATTATTTTCACTACTCAATTTTAACTTTATTAAATAAATTTCTAAAATCCAAGACCTCATCGCATAACTAAAAACTGGAGCCATTACTTTGAAACATCAAATGTTAAAATTAGCCATATATTGATAGAGCTGTTTTCACAAAACGTAAAAACAGTTCACAAAACGTTCCTTATTTACGTGCTTCACGTAAATAAGGAATTGCTTAATTAATTAATAGTACTTGGAAATTGTCTATACTGTACAACACAGTTTTAGTAACACCGTAATATAAGCCTGACAAAGCAGCTCGGACTGGTTGAGCGGTTCTTACAACAATTTCTACCTTCTTTGGTCCATAACCCACAAACTCCAAAAGGCCCACCATTGGACAGACGGGGGGCCAATAGGCCACGTGAAGTCCGTAATTTATGAGGGGCAGTACAGCCTTTTCAAAAATTGAAAACGTCGCGAGTTGTCGTCTCACGCACCCGTCAAAACAGGACGAATTCAAATCGTCATAGTTTGACGCCTGACGCACCCGTCAAAACCTGACGAATTTAAAAACGTCCTGATTTGTCGCCCCCCGACTTTTTATTCGTAAAAAATCATAATTTAGTTCTAGTTAATTTCTATCTAAAAGAACAACCACCAAACCTCAACACTATCACATAGGGAAATTAGGGAATTATTGATGAAGATCTATGGATTAAATACCAATATTATGTATGGTAATCTGATTTTCACTACAATTTAATTTTCATTCAAAGTAATTTGGTAATTTACCATGGAGCAAGGTCTGATCACCATGGGTACTATGATAAATGCAGCGCATTGCGCTGCACGGGCCCTCTAGTACACTTTTAAACTCATAAAAAAGCAAAATTACTAACTTTTTTACATGAACTTCAAGATTTCACTTTTTTATATTTAATACCATCTGCTTATTTATTTATACAACAGGATTTCAGTACATTATACCTTTTTAAAAATAAGGCATCCAACCCCGAAAAAAATGAGTAATTGCAATTATTAATTATTAGTAAGATTTGTGTTGGTTAAATTTGTGGTTCAAAATAACATTTAAAAAAATCGTGGTTCAAATAAGAAAATGTATACTTTTAAACGATTCTTACTGTAGACTTTAGAAAGTATCGAAGAAATTTATTGGATAATAGCTGTTATCTGGCATGCTTTGTTATGTCAACCTGAGAATCTTTGCCCTTTATTTGAGCTCGTTCGCTACGCTCACTCGCCTCAAGTCATTAACACTTCCTAGATTTGGACCTCTAGATTTTGTTACGACTCTTCCTTTAATACTTAAAAAATGAAACTTACCTTAATACTTTAAATGAGAATATATGTTTATAGAATTAATTACAAAGAAATATTATTTCTATACGTTGTGTTGTTCATTAAAACTCGGATAAAATACTCTAAAACAACCTTACATGGGTACGTTTATGACGGTCCTAAAGCTTTACATACGACGAGAATGGGGTAAAAACTATGTCCGTCTCCTCGTTCTAAGCTACCTTGCCACCAATTATCAGCCAAATCAGTTCAGCCGTTTTAAAATTCAATAACCAACATGAATTTCTTTTATATAGAGTATGATTCAACGTACTTGTATGTTACCAGTTACTGTTCATTCACAACATTCTTTTGTGTACATGTTTAAGTTTCAACTTATTATTAAATTTGTCTATATTCAGTTTTATAAAAATATTTTGTCCATAAAAATAACATTGGAACTTGCAAGGCCACTGGGTCAGAGTACTTAAGCGTACGAAAAAATTAGGGTAGAATAGGCCGAACTTTCTTTTATGTTAAATAAGTATAGTTGGATCACCGTTTAGGTCGAGTCGTTTTTGCACCCATATGAGACATACAAACTCATACACACATTCTACTTTATACAAGGCCGTAGCTAATGGGGGGTCTGGGTTTCGAACCCCCCCCCCTGAAATGTTGACACAAAAATCAGCCCAACACAAATGTGTTAAATTTTTTTATAACACATCGTTTGAAAATTAAATTATGGTAAGGAATAAACTTAAAAACAATGGAAATACAAAATTACTTATTTGTTTCATAAAAATGTTCAAGTCATAAGAAAAGTCGTAGTTAGTCAGCTGTGCGGACCGAGTGCGGACCCCCATATCATAGGGGTCGCGGGAGAGTGTGAACGGCAACAAATGAGCAGGAATAATACATAACATTTGCCTGTCAATCCACTCATCAGAATTTATTCGCGCCAATCGTGTGTGAGTGTGGGTGTGTACTGTACAGTTTACAGTTTTCATAGTGACAGTTAGTCTCATAAAGCTTTGTGTAGTCCGTTAAATTGACTTATACAACGACGTAAATGCTCAGTAAGGTTGGTAAGACAAAACAAAAACAGTGAAAATCTGTTTTAATTATGCCTACTCCAGCATCGGCAGCTCTAGCCCTAACCTTTATATTTGACTAGGTAAGACTGAGGAGGTAATATTCTTACAAGGTCTGTAGAGGAAAAAGCATAACTTCTTCCTAAGGTCAGCTGAATAGCTATTTTTTGTGTTCCGGATATGAAGCGTCAAAACTAAAACGGAAGTCAAGTTACGTTATAATATTTACCATTACACAGCCTGATTGAAAAAGAGAATGAAGCAGTCTTGCCACGGGTACGATATTTATAGTAACGACACTATATTATTCCATTTTACATTTGAATTATTAGTTAGTAAGAAACTATTAGATAATGACCAAATTAAAAATTATCACTCAAGGTAAAACTAAAACCATAAATTCTGATCCAGGTTTGCTTTGAAATTAGTTATTTTAGTAGTAGGTTAGTTGAGACAAAAATCTCCAACGCAAACGAGAACGTTTGTTGTTTCCTGCAGCGTTGGCAACACTTGTAGGTAACAATAAAGTATTACCATGGAGCAAAGTTTGATCACCAAATACTCTAATAAATGCATCGTGTTGCGCTGCACAGGCCCCCAGTTTAACTTTGAATACTCGTTTATTTTTCTTCTCTTTTATTATTAAGATTTACCTGGACCATAACACAGATAAATATTAAAAGCGATACCCTGAAAAGATATCAAAAGATATTATAAATTCTCTGTTTATCCCAAATAACATGCAGTCTTAATTAACATTCGACCTAGACCCAGATAGTAAGGTAAGGGCCTATAGCTTATGAAAAAAATAATGTTATCATGTGAGGACATGGTTCTACAGTAGCCTATGCACCAAAATAAATAGTACCGTAATTGTAAGATTTGATATACTATATGAAAAAAATAATGTTATCATGTGAGGACATGGTTCTACAGTAGCCTGCACCAAAATAAATAGTACCGTAATTGTAAGATTTGATATACTACCTAGTTTAAACTAGCCGCTTTCCTCAACCTAGTTTAAATCAAAACGTAAGATTAAACCAGATATTTCCATATGATTATGATTTAAAATTGACATTTTTTTGATTAGTTTAAACTGAGTTGGGGAAAGCGGTCCTTAGTTTCACCAACATATAAACGTAGGTTTAAACTCAATTAAAAACATGTTCAATATGACCTCAGTCCACTTGAGGCAACACTCGTATAACCGTTCTTGAAGGTTTTGTATCATTTTGGTGAAGATGACTGATTCAATTTCAGTGCTGTTTATTTTGGCACATATTGTACAACGAATATTGTTTGTGGATGTGGAAGGGGGCGGCAGAAATGTTTTGGGCCCATGGGCGGCAAATTCGTAAATCCGGCCCTGGGAAGGCCTACTGTATACAGGCTATATATTGTATGTTTTGTAATTTGAGTTTAAAGCCAAGACAAAAATTTAAATAAGGAGGCATTTAGTAATATGAAAGTTACATCCATAAAAAAAATTAACTTAGTGGGCTTAATAAAAAGTAGGCCTAAATCAAAACTTTGGTAAAATGGAGGCAGCCGAGTGAACATACCAGGCTGACTCCGACCGCCGACCGCCGCGCCGTTAAAAACCGGATCTCAGAGTGACCGTAGATTGTAAATGAGTGTGTATCCATACACACGGTCACAGTGAGATCCGTTTGTGTATAGTCGACGCTAGCGCGACGTGGTGTCGTTTCATGGAAGCTTATACACACGCACACTATGGAAAAATCCATCAAAGTGAGATCCGATTGCTGTCGGCTTGTTTCGAGCTGTTTCGACTATTTCCGTGATCCTGACGGCCTCAGGAGGACGAATCAGAGGCTTTGGCGCAACGAGATCCGGGGGGGGTGGATCTCACTGCGCAAACGGATCTCACTGTGCCGGTGTGCATCCATATGCCGGATCTCACTCCGGCTTATTTGTCAGAACACACACACACACACACACACACACACACACACACACACACACACACACACACACGCACACACATAGACATCACTCTGAAAACCACTTTTTTGGATTCAGGGGGCACCAAAATCGATAAATCCACAAACAACTCAAATTCAAAGGTTTTGACAAAAAAAATACTTTCTCCATATACTATGGTATAGGGGGAGAAAGTAAAAGATGAAAAAATCTGATTTTTTCATTCACAATATATAACAAAATCAGAATGTCTAACAATATATTCAACATTTCAAAAAGCATAATATTTTGTTAAATTAATTATACTTAGTGCTGCTGATAATTTTCATTCCTCTGTCAACTTTTGAAATCCCTCCACTAGTATTAAAAGGTAACTTAAGGACAGTGTCCAGACAGCCTCTTACTTGACTATGGCAGTGCAGAAGCCATTACAACTTGTTGTTCAGTTCAATGGGTTGAAAATTCGTTTCTTTTTCTGGCACATTAAGAGATAGTTTTTGTCCGTCTCAATACTCTGTCAAAAAGTTGTAACGTGTTTATTTTGTATTGAAAAATTATTTATATTAACGTAGAATAATAACCCAAATGTTTTATGAAAGATTTTTGAAGTACGAAGTTTAAGTTTGCAAAATTAATAAATGGTCGTGTTGAGCGCTCATTCAAATTTCCCGCCCCGCGTCGCCGGCAGCCCGGCCGAGCGGTGCGCGGCGGCGAGCCACGTGATTGGCCGGCACGGGGCGCTGCACCCTTTCCGAGTGCGCAGGCGCGAGCCTACGTAATAAAACCACCCCGTCGCTGGTCTCAGCCTTCTTGTCTCGAACCCGATCCTGACGAAAACTACGAATTCCTCCACGAGGTAGGAAACTACCATTGTATAATAATTAGTAATTCTTTACAAATTAAAAAGCCTCTTTTCACGACCATTTATTTGATTTATTTATTTCTTCATTTAAATTTGGTGCATTTTGTTTTATTTAAATCTTTTGCCAGAGTGGCCTGATTATTTTTCGTTATCTTGAAAGACGATTTAATTTCATAATTAATTTTTTTCCCGATCCCGATAATTTATTTTCCTTGGTTAAGCAGAATTAAGTCCTACAATTTTCTCTCTGCTTTACCATATACCTCTTCCTGGATTAACAGATTTAACTCTGTTGATCCCGCCCAAACAAATTTTCCTTGGACTATAAAATAACATCATTTTTTCCACAAAGAATATTATTTGATTCCAAATTACTGTTTTTGAATTAAAAGATAGAAGTAAATAACCCATATTTTTGTACTTGTCAATCCATTATCTATCCTTGGGATACAGTATTAGCTAAATACTGTTGTCCTATTACACCCAATTAAATAATAATTTTTTTACTATTACCTAGATATACAGTAATAGTAGTTATTGCACAAAGTATTTTAGTAGCTTTGCTTATGTAATTTGGTTGGTATTATATAGCCTGCACGATTAACAGATTGCTTTGCTATAGTTGCATATACTCTTATTTTTATTTTGTGTGTATTTCTGCTATACTGCTTATTGCTTGAATTACCCACTTCCACTATCTCCCATTAACGAATCCTAGAGCCCGATTCCCCTAGCGGAGCTCGATTAAACTCCAATAATAATTCCGTTGTAAACACTTTGGACCCGAACCCAATCATACCGTCCTTGTGGTGTCCCAGCCGACTGGTTGACACCTACACCACCGAAAATCCGACCTCACATACAGTACACAGTTACTGTAATTATTTTTCCATTATATCACCGATTGCATCGATTTTACTCCAAATATTATTTGACCGAATATTTTAGATCTTGAGAAATTGATCCATTGAAAATCACTTTAAATACGAATCTGACCAAATTTAAAACCAGTCTACTTCCCCCGAACATTCCCGATTCTTCCCGATTTTGGATTTATTTTGGTACGATCTGTTTCTATCTTCAACTTATGACCTATATAATTGTCATTCTGTGTATTTGTCAAAAAAGTTGACAAATTAAATTATCTAACCAATGGTACTGTACCAAGTTTGTAGGGATATGACAACAAATAACTTAGTTATTGCGATTTTATCCATGAAAAACATTATTGCATTGATTTTACATTAAAATCAATGCAAATTAAGGCCATTTTAACAGAAAAATCAATGTTTTTCATGGATAATATCTCAATAACTCCGTTATTTGTTGTGTTATCCTTAAAATCTTGGTACTATTGGTTAGATAATTTAATTTGTCAACTTTTTGGTGTCTTGTAAAATTTTTATAAAATTTACCGATTTTGAGATATTTCAGTTTGAAAATTTTAAATGGCCGCCATTTTAAAAATATACAGTGGAAAAAATTAATTTTTTTCTTGAAAATGTACATTGGTATGATAAAGATTCATACCAAATATGAACTGAATACAATCATCTGTTACGGAAATAAAAATTATTATGTGAAAAAACAAAATGGTGGCTGTGTAACTAAAGACTTCCGGACAATTTAAATATGATATTTTGACTTGTCTTTGGTCCAGGAATAATACCTTAAAATGTCAGTAAGGAGTTCAGAGACACCCTGTATAAAGAGTATCGAACTATCGAGGTTCTACTGTATATACAATACGTGGTTTGAACGCTATTTGCTTCCACATAAACCTCTGTATTCTAATTTTGTATTGGGGTGAAGAGAAAAATCACAAAAGTAGTCGCTAGACATGAGGCTAGCCGAGGGGGGGGGGGGGGTAATTATCAAATCCGCCTGTGACAATTTGGAAAAGATGGCCAAAAATGGAAAAGATTGGAGAAAATTGGAGACAATTTTGCTGAATTCAAAACTACAGTAGCAATTAAAACTATCCCAGGCTAAAAACAGTATTAATTCCTGTTTACAGAATTGGAGAGACCAGCATCTTTCATGGGATAAGATGCAGTATGATGACATTGATCAATTTACTCTAGACACGAGCATGATTTGGGTGCCTGACTTGTCTGTGTACAATGCGTAAGTGATTTAATAACATCTACAAGGTCAGCTGGTCCCTTCCAGCAAGTAAAACTATAAATGAGTTTGGCACGAAAAGGTGCTGATGAATGTGAGGGAATATCCAAATCAGTACAATATTTAACTTAATTTCATGAAAGAGCCATTATTGACTCTTTTGTGGTCGGACTTGGAAATTATAACTGAAAAAGTCTTAAAATGAAGTAGTGTGTCCAGAATTTCTCACGGTTTGTCTGTTTACTTAGAGACTATATTTTCCAAATTTAAAGAAAATTGTTCAAAGTTGCATCTGTGCAAACACACATTACAAAAGTTCACTGTTAAAAAATCTTAGAAATAAAGATAAAGAGTGTGTAACATTGATTTAATTGAACTAAAAACAAACAACAAGATAAACAATAACAAAAACATCTTGGGACAACTGATAGCTATTTAACTAAATTATCAGCTGTTGATATAATTTTAAATCCATATACATATCAACTGTATATATGGTGGTAGGAAGGACGAGACAGATATCTCGCTGGACCAGCAGCTGTCACCGGTGATGATTGACAACCGCGGCGAGGTGTACGCGTTCATGTCACCGGTGCTCGCCGGCCACTGCGTGCCCAGCTGGGCCAACTGGCCCTACGACATCCACGAGTGCACCCTCACCCTCGGATCCAAGCGATACCTCGGCTCCACCGTCGACTTCCGCTTCCTAAATGACAACAAGGTATAGAATTTAAATGGAAAGTCCTTAATTGATTTTCATTAGAGTCCCGTTGTTCCAAACCCCTAAGTTCGGACAACTATTCTGAATGACGTTTGTTTAAAACCATTTTTTACTTTAAAAATGTGTAACAATACATGCCTATTTGGCCTACATTATAAGTTATTCATTTCCCAAGCCGACATTCCGAGTGTAGAGAGTTGACATTCCAACCTTTAATTTACTTCTTTAAAATTTTAACAGGATTAATGTAGCTTTTTGTGTAATCTGCTAATTTCATATTTAAATATTAAATTACCATCTAATAACTTATAATAATACGAGGGTCGTCCACAAAGTAACCGCCAATAGGGCGTGATGCGAAAAGTAGTGGAGGTAGCGTCGCCATTTTCACCACATCAGCGTGCGCAGCCGTTCAGTACGCTTCTAGCTGTGCAAGAGAGAGCGTCGTACGTTCGCGTGTTCCTTTGCTATAACGTAAAAACATGAGCGCTGCAATCGAAAATCCCGCCAAATGTGAGGTGCGTGGTGTAATAAGATTTCTGTGGTCAAAAAATTACACAGCAGCTGAAATTCATTGGGAATTGAGTGCGGTGTATGGCCCAAACATTATGAGTGAAGGTGTAGTCCGTCAATGGGTTCGTTTTTTTTAAAAATGGAAGAACGTACGTTCACGATGAAGACCGGAGTGGTAGGCCATCTCTCGTCAATGATGACTTGGTGAAAAGAGTGAACGAGAAAATTCGCGAGAATCGGCGCTTCACAATCACCGAACTTTCCGACCATTTTCCTGAGATTTCGCGAAGTCTTTTGCATGAAATAGTGACAGAAAAACTTGGCTATCACAAGTTTTGTGCTCGTTGGATTCCAAAAGTGCTCACCGACGATCACAAAACGAAAAGAATGAGTTCTGCCATCGACTTTCTTTCTCGGTATGATGCTGAAGGAGAAGCTTTTTTGGACAGGATCGTTACCGGAGATGAGACTTGGATAGCTTATGTGAATGCCGAAACAAAACAACAGTCGATGCAATGGGGTCATACCGATTCGCCAAGCAAGCCAAAGAAAGCTCGCCAATCTTTTTCAGCAAGAAAATTGATGGCTACAGTTTTTTGGGATGCTAAGGGCATCTTGCTCGTTGAATTTATGGAGCGAGGTACCACCATTACATCTGCAGCTTATTGTGAAACTTTAAAACGGCTAAGACGAGCGATTCAAAACAAGCGTCGTGGTCTTTTGACATCTGGCGTTTTGTTTGTCCATGACAACGCCCGCCCTCACACCTCAAAGAACAACTGAACTTTTGGAAAAGTTCAAATGGGACGTTTTTGACCACCCCCCCCCTACAGCCCAGACTTGGCTCCAAGCGACTTCCATCTTTTCCCGTACATGAAGCGGTGGCTTGCATCTCAGAGGTTTGCAACTGATGAAGAGCTTCAGAACGCTGTGACAGGTTGGCTACGGTCTCAGGCGGCAGATTTTTTTAAAGACGGAATTTCAAAAACTGTTAAAAGATATGATAAGTGCTTGAATTTGTTTGGTGAATATGTAGAAAAGTAGAGAAAAGCTGTAGTTTTAAGATGTATATAATAAAAATTTTGTATCTCAAATGGTTTATTTTTATTTCAAAACGGAGGTTACTTTGTGGACGACCCTTGTATGTATAAAGTAAAAATTTTGTCAAGTTACATTTTTTGTTCTAAAATATAAAATGAATAAAATATATAACATCAATGGTTAAAAATTACATTTAGACACATATTTTAAAAGCAATTGAATGCAAAAAATAAGAAGGTCACTCCTTATTTACAAAATTGTTGAAAGGTTTTTGGTCGACGTAGTAGGGCACTCCAGCATGAGAGTGCGCACGAGACAGTAACCATTCTCAAGCCATTCAGTAACCGTTCAGTGTAAATTCTGACTTTGTTGCAGATGGTCACCACCAAAGATTCTCTTTTGTGCAAACTCAAATCTTGTTAATATACTAATCTAGAAAAATCAGCTGTAATATTTCAATTATAAAAATCATAAATAAGAAATTGGTAAACTATAGTGAGTGTCACCCAAATGCAAACCTGAATAAACCGTGTTGCCGCTGACTCGTCCAGCTGTTGGCATCTGTTATTAATTACTGTAAACTTAGGAAATCATGAAAAATAAACAAAACCAATAAAATTGGTAGGTAAGAATAGTGTAAATCAGCTTCCAGCTATTCAAATTTCCAAGCTCGCAATTTCATGGCGCCTAGTACGGTACTATTTACAAGCTCAATTTGAGTTGCATATCATTCTCCCCAGGTTAACAAATATGTGAAAGTAGCCATCAAATGTGAAATAGGATACCATCACGATGTTACGGCGTAATATCACTTGTAAATAGTTTATATTTATTAAAAATCTCTCCACAAAAATAACTTTAGAAGTTTTAAAACCTGAAGGGTAAAGCTTAAACATTTAATGCTTTTAATGACTGACAATAACGGTTGTCCTTGAAAGAGCTTTCCAATGATACCAAACAAGCAAGGTCAGTATTTGTTTAAAGGGCTGACAATGATGCAATACTGAAAAAAACTTAATACCTATCTCTCACTGGCACTATGTTTTTGTTCTGCTGGCACTATCTCTTTTTGGAGTGCCCGATTTCAGTTTAGATTTATTAATCAATTTTAACATGGGAAGTATCCTTTTTTTATTTATTTTTTTATTCATTGTATAAAACATACACTATGAAGGGGTGCTACACTTTATTTTAGCTATTTTTATTCACTTTCATGTAAGTATTCATACACCAGTTTTACAGTTTTTATCACACTATCTTAGCTAGCTTCTAAGAATAAACCAAAACCATATGTGCGATGACTTGTAATTCAAACTCATATATAGAAAGAGAACTGTGTTTATTGCAGTTTACTGTGTTTACTTGCAGGGGCTTTGGTTGAAATATCTGCTGCCAAACAAAGAATGGGAGCTTGTTAAAACTAACACGAGCCGCAACGAGACTCAGCTTGGACCGAAGAATGAGACGGATTCTCTGTACCTGGTGTCCCTCAACTATGTGTTCACCCTGCGGAGACACGCCTCTGTGTATGTGGCCAGCTACCTCGTCCCTGGAGTCGGTGAGATGCGCTAACTCACATAAATGACATGTGTTTATCAGGTGGTTGAAAAAATTTTTAACTGTAGAGAAATTGTTAAAGATTGTTAAATAGCTGCAAGATTGATTTGAATTCTTCTCCTATTATTTTGCAAATAAGACGTAAATATTTTGAGCTGCGATCAACAGGTATTTCCATATACAATTTGTTTGGATACCATCTCATTTTGGAATTCAAGGAAATGCAACCCTCTGCCGGATGTCAAATGACAGATTCTCTAAGTTCATAGAATTTTTCATCACACTACATTGATATCACCTGTTTTCGACTCTCGTTTCTACCGTCGAAACACCTGTTTTGCCGGCCTAGGCCGGCAAAATTTTCCGGCCTAGGCCTGCAAAATCAGCTGGCCTAGACCTTACATAAAAACATTCACAACACGTTGTACAGTATCACAAAAACATGTGACTGCACAATGAAATGAATTGGTTGCCTAGCAACCGGAAACTCAAGCAGTACATCTCGCTAGGTTAGTTGATGTTATGTTTTGTTTGTTATGAACGAAAAAGTAATGTTTTCACTTGTTTAGAATTTATTGAATTGTGTAGTGTGATGAAAAATATCGTTCGTAACTCGGGCCGAAAGCGTTTTGCCAACCCTCAATCGTTTCAAGTTCTCGACTTCGTCTCGAACTTGAAACACGATCTCGGGGCCGGCAAAACGCCACTTTCGGCCCTTGTGACGAAATATACTATATCATAATGTTTCCCTTTAAGAGAGAAAGCTAAGCGTCCAAAGTAAATAAAACTGTTTGCAGTAAAATAAAAGCAGCAGATATTTAAGGCAATCTGACATCTTAAGGTCTTATAGGTCTTGTCTTACATTGACTACTACTGTAATATATCCTCTATGGGGAAATTTTCTGAAATTAATAAAGTATCACATAAAACTTATGAATGTGGATGTATGTTTCAGTGATGGTGGTGATGTCATTGGGGTTGCTTTGGATCCCATCCAACAGGGTTGAGCGCATTGCCTTTCTGTGTTGTCTGGTCTTCATGCAGACTACAACCTTGCAGTGGCTCTCCTACAAGATACCTTCCAACGGGGATACTACGCCTTACCTAGGTGCTGTACATTACAAAACATACAACATATTCATGCAAATTCTGACTTGGCTCTTTCAGCTGTAGCAGCATCCCACACATTTATACGTGTAGATTACCAGTTTATGATTCAAGGGGTGATCAAGGGTTCACGTAGAAATATTGTAGTGTGGTAAGCAGCAACAGAGCGGAACTTGTAACCTGACTGTTGACAGCAAATAAACATCAAACCTGGAAGTTGCACTGTTTGTTTTTATGTTGGTATATTATAAGCTTTCATTTAATATTTGGATTCCATTTTCATTAATTATGAAAATTTCTCAACTATTTTAAAAACAATATTCCAATTTTTATACGTTTACCATATTGTCTGGGATGAAAAAGCTGATGACACCCAAGTACCGGTCACAAATTAAACAGAGTAGTATACAAATATTTAAAAATAAAATGATACATCTTTACTTTACTACTATTATCTTATTTTCAAATGATTGAATGTTTCTTGGAAAAGTAGAAGGTGCGAGTTAAAAATAGTTAAATTAAATATTCATGAAAGTAATTAGGTTTTACCAAATGAGTAGGTTTAATTTATTTTATAAAACTTTATAATAAATACTTAGAGCATAAGAGAAAGGAAAAATTTAAATGTAGAGATGTGGTTAGTTATTTGTGCAATTAAAGAAATACACAGTAATAAGCACAAACCAAAAAGTTTTTCTTAATGTAGGATAATTTTTTTTTCCAATATTGGCTTTGCTTTGGATTAAAATAAAACTAGGCTAAAGTAAAAATTGTTGAAAAAATACTATTTTAATTAAACTTAGTAGGCCTATTTGATAATGAAATAAATTATAGAAGTTTCAGGGAGATTTTTAATACAGCCTCAGTTACTTTCATAAGCAGTGACTTTAAGCTCTTATTGAAAGACTGTTTTCCTCTTGAGCAGTAACTACTACCTAATCAAATTATGTCCAAAAACTAATGGTCACATTAATCTGAGCCGGAATGAATCGGAAGCCAATTACATGTCTGCTAAACATAACCTAGCTTGCTCACTCAATAGACTAAGCTCACACCGCTGAATGCTAACAGGGCTGACAGCAATAAACTATTATTGGTGTTGACGTCCAACCAGTGCCGTCCTAACTCAACGGAGGGCCCAGTGTGAGATCTTTCTGCGGGGCCTTTCCGCTGTTACGACTGCACAACACCGCCCCTCCTTGCCTTGCCACAACTAATTTATTAAATTACAAGAGTGTCCAAGCCACAATAATTCCGGTAAAAGCAGGAATCATACACAATTTTTTTATTGGCAGTAAAAATAGAGAAATATCCAAAAATATGTGATTTTGAATAATAATTGGAATTAATAGTGGGCTCTAATGTCCGCCGAACGGAGATGTTTGTGTCCAACATTCGGAGACGCTAGTATCCGCCGAATGCAGACAATAGTGTTTACTGATCTTTTAAGCCGACCAGAGCGATTATGTCTGCAGAACAGGTCAATGATGTCTGCCGACCAGGGCAACTAATGGTTGTAACACTTATTAAGACATGGGAAAAGTTTACTCGCTGGTTTTGTCATCATAGCTCAAAGTGTAAAAAATTACGGAGCAGCACAGGGCCCTGTGCGGCCGCACCTGCCGCACCCTAAGAACGGCGCTGCGTCAACTATAATTCCATAGAGTAAAAATCAAAATTGGGATTACTCTTTTTCTCTACATTTAAACAAAACATTTTAAACAATATAAATGACGATTAAGTATGACGATTTAGATGAAGTAACAATTTCTTGGGGGTTGATAAAAACATAGCCTAAATGCAGAGTTTCAGTTTGCTGCTTCCAAAAAGCATGACGAATGGAGGATCTCTAAAAATTCTGCCTGGACATTTTTTATACTCTCAATAGAGGACATGTCCAGAGGAAAGAGGACGTATGGTAACCCTAAATTTTTTAAGCATAGAATAACTTGTAAAATCTTTTCTGCAATGGGAAATCTGTGCATCCTACATTCTCAGTTCAGATGAGTCTTTGCGGCCTAGACTCACAGTTCAGATAAAAACACAAAATGCACGTGCAAGCATTATTGATGATGTTCCTTTCCAAATGGTAAAATGTAAAAAACTGTAACAATAATTTATGTTTCAGTATGTTTCTACAGAGATTGTCTATTTTTGACTGGCCTTCTCATCATCGAGACAATTGTCACTCGAAGCTTGTCTTCTTGTACTTCAAATCCATCCTATTTACAGACTACTTTTAGATTTGTGGCAGCCAACAAGGTCCTTCAACTCATTCTGATAAATGATTTAGACCCAAAGGTAAATTAATTGAGAAAGCTAATTTAGCCTACCTAATAGGTTACAGTTATTTAAGATGCTACTTGAGTTGTTTAGCAAAACTAAACTTGGATCTTGTGCAAAATATAATTAATAGACATTCATACTCAGTCAGTATTTGACAATTTGAAAAAGTCCTAAATGTTCCTTTAAACCGAAATCCCATTTTCATTTAACCCTGCAGCACTCGCACGGGGGACAGTTGTCACCCAGCGCTTTTATTTGAGGCACAGCTGGGCCGCTGGGCTGTGGGTAGAGGTGTGACCTTCAGTAGCTTTCCAATACAAACAGTTGATCCTACCCAGTGTGTGTTTGAACATCGAACAAATCGATGGTCCATGTTATTTCCCTCAATATTCGGCTGGGTGACCACTGTCCCCCGCGCTAGTGCTACCACCATGAGCACTACCACCATAGTGACCGCGATTTTGCAATGCCTCATTTATTTTGGACATGTTGATGGGAGATACCTTTATGGATGGGCAAGAGACAAAATGTGTGATAGTGTATAAAAGCTGTCTGGAGTAGACAACACCTCCTTTAGTTTATATAGCAGTACCAGGGGGACCGAGCTTAAGCTCGGTGAAATTATTACTTTCGTTCTCACGCAAAGCTCGTTCGCTTCGCTCACTCGCCAGGCCAAAGGGTGCTGCACTTTGGTATAATTTTCCTTTAAAGATAAAACACATTGGTTTTACCTACAGTTATCAGCTGATTTTTGTTCAATTTAAAAATTCTCCATAAGGATAACATGGGATCTTTGAAGGGCTCTAGCGCGAAAACCGGATTTTTCACAGCTATGGGACCAGCTCCAATCGATTTCTGGTGGCCAAAACCCCCATATTCAATCAAAAAATCAAAAATCCTTGGAGCGAAAAAAAACTTTGCCCGGACAAACGGAGCTTGTTTTAGAGTATAAGATAATGAAATTTTGTATCTTCTTTTTAATTTTGATTTTGTTTATGCTTTTCATTTTTTAAATGATAATTATAACTGTAGAGGTATAAATAGTCACATGTTACAAAACACTAATGCATATATTTCAATGTCATGTGATGCACATAAATGTTATTTACAACTGCTATAAGTTAATCTACTATAAGTCAAGTTTCGACGAAATAAACAACATTTTTTGTCACTGCAATATCTGTGTTTGTGTTCATTATTAAACTACTTTCTGAAATAAAAAGTGTATTTAGTATGTTAACTTGAAAAAAATTAGAAACTTTTAAGGGGGAAAATCCATTATTTTTATTTGGTCAAAGTGCAAAAAACCATAGCTAAAAAATTAAAATTTTAAAGTTTTACTGGACTAAAACACAAACATTAATAATATTTCTAAATAATCTTAAATAGTCACTTAATAGGTTTTGAGTCATACATAATATTGCTATGAAACTAGCATATTTATACTTTATATATGAAAAACTTTATGGGGGACAAGTGTCACCCGGGGTAACCATGTTATGAGATATTGTGCGAGTACGCAGGGTTAATAGATAATGATTTACCATGTCATTGGACAGAAAATAGATTCTGCTTATTGTTCTATGAAATGTGGAAAATCTAAACCTCTGTAAACATCAATAATCCTTGATATGGGTACTACTAAAAATGGTTGTACTAAAAAACATCCTGTTGAATTTTTTTTTTTGAAAGTAAATATCATACAGGGACTTGTAATTTTAGAACGTCACTTTTAAATTTAATAATATGAATATATAAAGTAAGAATACTAACTAGTTATTGAAAATGAAGTTTAGTTATGATGAAATGAAATGAAATGAAATATATCTTTATTGTCACATAACGTCTTACATGGCTCCAGCTGTGCTGGTTAAAACAGGTGACATTGTCATGAAATAATAATACTAAATATTTGTCCAAATGATAGAAACTTAAGAGTGAACATTGTCATTGAGATACTCATCAACAGAATAATCCACTGATCTTTAATAATCCAAAGAATAATCCAATGATCTTTTATACCAACTTATTGATTTTCATTACACGTTTGAAAATCTAATTGTTGCTGCTTTAAATTGAGCTGAGTAACTTTATCCTTTGTTCTAGAATGCTGCTAAACTGATGGATTCAGGAAACGAAGAGGGATCCATGTTAGTTGATGCAGCAGAGAATGTGCACCAGTGGCAAATGTTCGTCAACATCATCAACAGAGTCTTTTTTGTTCTTCTGGTTCCCATCTACCTTCTTCTTTCAGTCAGCTTGTTGCCAATAAACTATTCCTTTAGTGTAAATTGAATGAATTTGGTGTTTGGATGATTATTTTTCTCAATTGATTAGCAATATTTGCTGCAGAAAAATAAGTGTAGAATGTAGTATAACTAAAAGATTTTTATAGTTCTCCATTTTAAATTATAATTGTTTTTAAGCATTTTCATTATTTTTATACGAGGCGAGGTACCATGGCATACACACATCTTTATAATAGGCCTATTTCTGTAAATTGATATGACAAATGGAAGTAGTAGGTAGTTTTTGTTTAGTATTGGAGTTTGGTAGTTCAGAATTTTTGAAACCGAACAGAAGACACTACTTAAGAAAGAAAACTCGGGGTGTGTGATACATCGAAAATCCATCCTTAATTTTATATTGTGATTTATTAGATTAATCGAAATACCAATGCATTTATTTAGTCATAATACAAATTGGTTCCTCACGCTGTTTACGTTGAAGATTTTGCTAGCATTATCCGTTTGATGGGGAATGCTGTTCATATGTGCGATGTTTAGTTTTAGTATATTGTTTAATGTTTATGATTTTTCCTTGTTTTTATCGCTTATAAAATAAGACCCATATGTGTTTTAGATTTAAGTATTATGCTAAGAGAAGTTTGTGACACGTCTAATGCGCAGGCAAATTTAAGCATGTAAGGGTGTGTCACTAGACTTTGTAAATAAACTTAATAAATAAAATATTTGTGTGGAATTTAATTAGAGATAAATCAGAAGCATAACAAGTTATCGTCTGGCAAATTGTTTATTGTATCATGTTTATTCCGTCAAGTATTTATTAGACCTATTAATTCATCATAGTGTACTGAACTGCAAGATAAATTGTATGGAAATGACAAGGCATTACAGTACATATATTAAATCACATCACGTAAAATCAAAATTTTTTAGATTGCTACATATCAATCTAATAAGATGCTGCTTTAGCATATCCTAAATAAAGCAGTACTTCATCAAATTGTGTCAAAGATGTATTTGCCAAAGTATTGGGTAGTATCAATTAATTGTTAATGTTAATATTAACTCAGTGTTGTATGGGTGCCAAAATAAAGTTGTGCTTATTTCTTTCATTAATGTTGCTTATGTTTCTTTGCTTCTTAATTTAAGTTACCTGTTTATACCCTGTTCAAAATTAATTTGACATAATTTTATTTCCCACCACGGGAAAAATTACCTTCCAACAGGTTTGAATACCCCTATTTTTCTTCATAATAACCTGTTATTTTAATTTCACACTAGAAGTGTAAAGCGCTTTTTTTTTATATACATACGTCAAAATAATCATATTTTTGTATACATAAAAAGCAAAATAATTACTTCAGTTTCCCAGTCACTTGAGCTAAAAATATAAGGTTATATTAACTTGTTGCCGTCTTCGTGAGTTTGTAAAATCCTTGACTTTACACATTTTAGCATGTTATTATACCATCTTCAGGAGTCTAGACTTGCTCCCGTGCCAGTTCGTGTCGAGGCCTCTCATATGTGACTCGTTACATGGTGTTAAATGTTTCGAGTTTATGTGTTGTGTGAACTTACGTTATTTCAATGTTTGTAAACTTTTACTTTTTTTTAAAACAATGTGATGAACTTCTTCATGAGCGATATTTTAGTCTTTTTGGTATCTGAGAATGGCTCAATAACGTGCCGAAACACGTAAAATCAAGGATTTTACAAAGTCACAAAGACGAACAAGGTAATATAACATTTTATTTTTAAAACAATTGCATTAAGTGGCAGGAGACATTAAACAGTTATAATTTTTTTTGTGATTATGGTTGTTTGGATTCCTTGCAGTAGGAGCAGGGAAAAATTGGGGGAGTTGGAAATCCTTATTTTAACCGCACATTAATTTGGAATGGTGTATAGCTTGGTCCATAAAGTGACCTTTTAGCAATAACAGGTAAAAACTTTACTATACCACCTCACCATACTCTATCAACGGGATACTTAAGAACAACTTTTCGAACTTGCCCCTTCAGCACACTGTAAGCCTTAGATGGGGCTTACCATGGGGTTTATAAAAGCCTCCATTGGTTTTTATTATTGGGAAATGAAATCTTTGAACATTTACCTTGTGTCTTGCGTTTTATATTTTTCCCCACTCTAGGTTTATTGCCGAACACCATATTCCTCAATATGGACCTAAATCACTGCAGTAATCAATAATTATTTGTTTTCATGTGTTTCTACACTGTTGGCACTTTTAGATTGGATAGGGAATGTTCCAAATATTTCTCATTAATTAGCAGCCCAATGACAATTGGCACTGGGTTCAGGAACAACCCAATTGGGTATCAAATTGGCAGACCTAACATTATGAGGTAAGCACTACAACCACTCAGCAACCCAGTCAGTAACAACTGACAAACATCTCTGGGTGAACATCCCCACTACTTGGGTCCCTGAAACACAAGGATTTCTGCTAACTTCTAACTACTAAGGTAAAAAATACTCTCATGAACAACACAGTTTTCCAAAAAGTACTTTATTTTAATAAGAAACATAGACAGTCTTTTTACTATTGAGTTCCCTTTTCTCGTCGAGGGTCGCTGCCATGTCTGCCTGTATCTCTGCAAACGAGCGCCCCTTGGTCTCCGGCACCACCAGGTACATGACGACCAGTCCGGTCAGTGAGAAGCCAGCATAGACGAGGTAGTTGAGGTAGACGCCGTGACGGGTCGCTATCACCTCATACAGCTTCATACAGAGCAGCGACGTGGTGGTGTCTGTCAGGGTGGTTATGGCTGGCGGCATCAACAACAATTTTAGACTGTGGACCTGATGGCTATATCCCTACTTTATTCAAATTTATTTATAACACCAACACGACAGAAAGTGGATTTTTTCTGACTAGTGATTGTTTTTAGCGAATATCCCATAGGGAGGAAGCTATTACCATAGGTCTCATGGTAAGAACTAAAGCCTGGCACCATGTTACTTTTTGGTTTGAAGGTACCCCGAGACCAAAGAAAGTGAAAGAAAGAGACCAGAGAAAGTGTCGAACATTGATAGAATTTGATATTCAGGCCTACCTTACCTAACCAATACATTTCCTAACAACTAGCATTTTTCTAATATCATCAAATGGCAGCTAACCAACATACTAATTTCTATGGTGTTTATGGGGGAAAATGAAAAATCTCAATTTCCTCAGAAAAATGGCTGAGTACGCAGGTCTGCTGCAAAGGGAGTAGTGTTTTTTTTATTTAATTATTATTTTTTTTTAACTTAACATATGATTACTGATGCTGATGATTCAATGGTTATTTACTACCTAGAAACAAAAGAAGCTATTTCCCTATACCTTAATAATGGGTTGTGTACACTCATTGTTCTTGGAATTTACCGCTGATTGCAAATAACACTGAAATTTAGGGGAGCGCGGAACTGGCTAACTCGGAATCTGCTAACCCAATGTTAAAATCCCTATCTCCAAAAACTTAACGTTTACGGAATTCACTAACTTTGTCGTCGCCGGAATTGCCTAACCCGGAATCCACTTACCCATTTTAGGAGAAAGTTAGCGGATTCCGAGATCGACACTGTACGGCGGCGGAACTGGCTAACTTGTCTACGGCTGGAACTCGCTAACTACCAATCAGAAGCGTCGATCCCTCACCAATCAGAACGCCCGGCGGTCGGGAATGAGTCGCGCTGCTCAGTGCTGCCACGTGCCGTACAAATAATTATGTGCCGATACCATAATATGGTATGGTACACTGTAAATACTTTATTTGCTATTACAATGATTGTGGAATTAGAATGTAGAATATAATGACGAATAAAGATGTGATTTATCATTAATGGTTTTGAAATCAAGTGCGCTTAGGCGTGCAGAAAAATTAATAGATTTTTTAACTAGGCTATTATTTTAACAGAACATATACAAAAAATGTGGTCGTTAAAATAATTAGATATCAATGGTGTTACTTTAGAGTAACTAGAAATCAACTTTTAAACCCAATTTTATCAATTACTTACCTTTTTGTTATCAATTTCTGTTCTTTTTCATTACATGAAAAACTGTAGTTGTCATAAAAAAATGTTTGTCTACATTTCAAAGTTTTAATTTTTTTAAAGTTAACATAATATGGCAACGTCCAACGTTTAGTTTGTATGTTTTATATTTTTAATTTTTATGATATTTTTATTATTAAGACATTTGTATAATCATGCAAGTTCATGTATAATCATGCGTGGTTTTAAAGTGTAAATGGTTTTAGCTTGATGTGATGGCGAGGGCCCTCGTGATGAACCAGCTGGACCTGGACCTCGTTTTCTTTCTTGAGAGGAATTTCACACGGAAATTTTTACTTTGAAATTTAATGATAAATTAGCGGCAGACCGACTCGGCGCGACGGCACAACAAGATAGTAGGCCTACATTGTATTTAGGGGCTCCAATGTAAATCTTATGGAGAGTAAGGATGTGTTATTATTTCACTTATAAACCAATAATTTTTATGAAACTTGGTATTTAGCTTAATTTGTTTACATCCATCCATTTATGGTAAAGAATCTTGGGTTTTGTAATAATTATGGCAGCAAACCTGCACGCTCTTTTCTGGTGTTAATCATATGGAGAATAGTGAACTCCTTTATTTATGGACAGCTATTAATGAAACTTAGTGCACAGCAAAAAATTGTTTAGTTTGTTCAGGGAAAAAATAATAATAACAATAAAATTTTGTTGAAATAGGGACAAGCAAATCTTTTGCTGGGATGACAAAATTGTTTTGTTAAATCGCTTTAGTATTAACAACCAAAAATTTTGTTAGATGTAACAAAACTAAATATTGCTGCAGTAACCAAATGTACCAAAAAGTAGTAAAAGATTCTTATTATTATATTTACATCCAAATTTATAAATGTATGAATTTCTGCTAACAAAAAGATTAAAATATATATATAATAACTGAGCAAACACTTACCACCAGTGACAGGATTTGAACCGTACAAACCTCTCACTCAATGTCCTGGTGCTCTAACTACTTGAGCCACCGAAGCTATGAAAATTAGTGTTCTTATTTACTAGTTAGTCATTATTACTCGGGCTTCGCTCAGAACATGGTAAGTCAAAACTCAAAAGATTGACCCAAATTTTATATAACTTAATACTTGACCGTTTAATGTGTTAAACAAATAAGACTATCAAAAAATTAATGTAATTTTATATTTTTACTATCACAATAATATGAAAAAAACTTGTGTAGGCTATTTAATAAACCTAAATAAACTCAATACATTTTATATTTGACATAAATTGAACTTGACAATTGGGTTTAATTTCATTTCGTTTTAAATAGTACATGAAGTTCATATGAAGAGGTTAACCGTTTCTTTCAAACTTGTATCTCAATAAGAAAATTATAAGTTAGGCCTAATGTGGTTTAGCACATTTTCAAGTATATGTTCAATAAATATAAAAAATGTAACCTTACTTGACTTTGACGTTTTGAACGTAAAATAAATATAAAAAAGTTGACGTTATTTGACTTTGATATTTTGAATATCAAATAAACGTAAAATAAATATCAAAACTTTTATTTGATATAATTTGAAATGTTTAACGTTTATTTGAGGTAAAATCAATATTCTGTGCTATGTGGGTAAACAAAATATTTCCTTGGAAATAACAAATTTTATAACCAAAACCATTTGGTAGATCCAAATCATTGGTTTTGTTGGTTTGACCAATTTATTTGGTTCCCTCAACAAAATGAGGTCATCATCACCATTATCATCATCATCATTATCACGTGTACCTTTCGACTAAATCCGTATAAAATAAATGGATAGACAAGTAAACATGCATTGCTTTCCATAAAAATAAAATTTTGTACTTTTCATTTTCAATTATCAGGTGCTGTAAATAACAGGTAACAATATATAAGGTTCATTATTGGCGGGAAAGTAAGTAGGTCTTTTCAGAGAGGGAGAGCTGTTATTAACATTCATTTAAGAACCCTCCTTAAATAAGAAGGAAAATACTTCAAATACAGTATATACATATATATTTTTTAAATACATTGCTCCAACTGTTTTTTTTTATATTTATTTATTAAAAAACATTAACAAGTACATTTGGCGGGATACGTGCAACGTAGGTGAGGCCTTTCAGCCTACCATTGGTAGCTTGGTTTTTAGCGCGAAAGAAAGAATTATGCAGCGGAATCAGATACTCTGTTGTGTTTGCTAACAACGAATATTCGGCTACACAGCATTACACCCAATCCTTAAATTTAATGTCCTTAATTTAACAAAAACAGACCAATGAGTCTAGGCTTGCCACACTTATTTAGACTACAACAGCTCTGAAATATTTTAATATATGGATAATGTATGATAATAGTTTTCATGGCTTTCTTCAAATTCTTCAAGTTATATGTATATAACTTTAGTAAATGAAAAAGAAACTAAAATGTTTTTGTTGGAGTGTCTGTCAAAGTAGGCATATAGGCTTATTCCTTAAAGACAATAATGCTGCACCCTTACTATGTAATACAAACACTGTTTAGTATTTTATAAACATAACAAATCGATTGTTTACTTAGGAATAAGCCTTAGTAGCCTAATCAAAGAGTTATATTAATTAAACGATATCAGAAATAAGCAGGCCTAAACTATCAATTTGTACTTATTAAATTTTTTAGTTTAATAAATAAGTTTTTGGAGGATTTGAAAAGGCCTATAAATATTTTAATGTCACTATTTTGCTTAAAATAAATATCGGTACCATCAGTAAAACATTTATTAGTGACACCGTTATTAGACACATTACAAAAAGTATACAAATGAAGATCGGTCTGGAACTCGGACCGTCAGGTCTATAGCAAGTCACGCTACCGACTGTGCCACGAATACTGTCAGGTCTAGGGGAGAAATGTAAAGCATTACAACGTTTCAACTGACAAATTGATTGCACAACGAATTTCCGATACATCCGTTTCTTTTCATACAAATGTAAACAATCTATTTAAACTGAACCTTTACAATTTAGCCTTAATTTCATAGCAATCACCTATTTCACATAATTAAGCAACTTTCTTTCCATTTAAAGGATAATCTATATATATATATATATATATATATATACAATACGTGATGCCCTTTTTTTGCACTACTCCTCCCTTATTTCTGGACCAATTTTAACGTTTGAGGTGTCAAACGAATGGTCTCAGTTCGTAGTTTTGCAATAAGGTTTTATATTTTTGATATTTTGATTCTAAAGCTCACGGGAAGCCCTCAAAGTTCATTTTTTGTCCATAAGATTAACATGGGAAAAAATTTATATTGAATTACTAAATAAAACAGCTGTTGATAATAAAACAAACAAACACATGTTAAAAGCTGAATAGAAGAAATTTAACTACTGGTACTGTAATATCAACAAAATTTCATACTTTAATGCAAGGAGTGTCTATTGTGATGTTTGAACTTTTTCTCAAAATGTAGCGGTTAGATTTTAGTTGAACTTTTTATTTACAGTACCAGGGGGACCGAGCTTAAGCTCGGTAAAGTTATTGATTTTGTTCTCACGCAAAGCTCGTTCGCTCCGCTCACTCACCAGGCCGAAGGGTGCTAGGCTTTGGTATAACTTTCCTAAACTACAGGTTAAAGATGTAACACACTGGTTCATATCTACAGTTATCAGCTGATTTTTGTTCAATTTAAAAAATCTCCATAAGGATAACATGGAAACTTTGAAGTGCTCTAGCGCGAAAACCGGATTTTTCCCAGCTATGGGACCAGCTCCAATCAATTTCTGGTGGCCAAAACCCCCATATTCAATAAAAAAATCAAAAATCCTTGGGGCGAAAAAAAAACTTTGCCCGGACAAACGGAGCTTGTTTTAGAGTATAAGATATATTTTGGCATTAAAATAAGTTAAGTAACTTAACCCTAGACAAATTCATTTCTCTGTACGAAAACATGTTTGTAAATTGAGATTTTTGACATGGGTCTTATATGGGTTGTCCATTTATTATTGAAACAATAACAAAAGTTAACAAAATTTGTTAACTTTTGTTAAATATTAAAATAAAACGCTATATTTGTGTGCACGGGTTTTCAATTGTTGTAAACTATAGGAAAAGGGATAATTTTGTTGGTGTAATAACCTGTTTGTTTAGGCCTACTTAACAAAATTGAATTCAGAATGTTAACACACACAGTAAAATGACTGTTTAAAAGACACAGCATTTAAAAGTTTTTACCTCCAGTGTAAATAACAATCTTATTACAATAATGGTTTGTGTAAAGAGAAATTTTAACCAAAATATAAATGCCTCATAAAACCAAAATGGACCACACCTACAAAGACGTAGATTGCCTTAATTCTTGTGAATGCTTTATTCAAAGTTTGTAATGCAATGGGAAATTAGGATTTAGTTCTTTATAAATAGTGATGTGGACTCATTCACTATTTCGACGACTACTTCAAACAGTACTACAAAAACAGCCACAGTGAGTGCTGTATGACTAAACGGGGATGAGTTGTAGTCAAATGTTGATTTTTATTCTGTTGTCATTTAGGTTTTATTTGTGCCGAATTATCTAGATCCAAAATCTGTGAATTTATTATAAATTTTATTAGAGTGTTTAGTTAGAGGCCTTAAGACATATTGGCATAACAACAACCACATAATCCTAACACTATCACATTGAAAAGTTGGAGAATTAATTAGTGATGAAGATCGATTGATGAAAAACCAATAACGTGTTTTCTGATTTTCACTATAATTTAATTTTTATTTTCAAAGTAACTCAGTTCATTACCTTGAAGCAAGGTCCAGGTACTCTAATAAATGCAGCGCATTGCGCTGCACGGGCCCCCTAGTACATTATAAGAATTGCAAAAGTTTTTAGGTATACAGTACTAGCCATAGTAAACCAAATCCTTCTTGAGCTTTTGCTCATCAACTCTGTATTTAGACAAAATACCTAGTGGTTTTACAATCAGCTGATTGAAAGCGTGTAAAATAATTTACTGTTAAGGTTTGAAAATGTCAATATTTTTTATTTAAAGAAGTAAGATAACGTTAATTACATAATTAAGCAACTTTCTTTCCATAAACATTATCAATACATAATAATACATCATCATAATACATCATAATAATTGTAAACGTTTTTAGGTAGGTACTGGCCATAATAAACCAAATCCTTCATGACCTTTTGTTCATGCACTCTGTATTTAAACAAAATACCTCACTTGTTTACAAACAGCTAAATTGAAATCGTGTAAAATAAATAAATTGTAAAGGTTTGAAAATGTCGATATTTTTAATTTAAGGAAGTAAGTTAACGCTAAAGCAAATAAAATCTCCTGTATGCAAAGGTTTACGTTTTATTTGGTACAAACAGCATGTAAATCGGTCCAGTAGAAGTCACATACGAACTGTCCAAAAGGTTTTTTCTTGCCGTTTTAAATATATAGATATTTTTTCAACTGATTGGGTCCAGATCATCTGACATTTTGGTTGAATTTCATCCATGAGGCGATCTCTAGTGAAAATTATTGTATAACCTTACAAAAACCTATTTCATTTCCTATCTATATATATAATTCTGTAAGCCGAATTTCTTGAGCAAAATTGTGAGCGTTATACAAAACGCAGAAAGATGGGAGGGGTCTCAAATTAAAGGTCTCAATCCCATACACGAGGGAAAACTATCGGTGTGTCCATAATAATAACAGGAAATGAGGAATAGCGTAAAACGTCCTCCATAAGAATAGCATGGGGATTCGAAAAACGTCTGTTTTGTGTACATTAAAACATGTGTTATGGTTTAATTTTAAAACGAAACACAGATGATTAAACATTGAGTGAAGATGATAAAATAATTCACCTCAAAAGAGAAGCAATATATATATATATTTCTGTGAGCGAAATTTTTTAGTAAAATTGAGAGCATTTTGCAACTCGCAGGAAGATGGTAGAAGTCTCAAATTAAAGGTCACTGTCCCATGCATGAGGGAAAATTATCAGCGTATTCCATAAAGTTACAAGAAAATAAGAAATCGCGTAAAACGCCCTCTATAAGAATAGCTCGGGGATTCGAAAACCGTCTGCTTTGTGTACATTAAAACTTGTTATTTATTTTTTTTTTTTTTCTTTATTTCGGCAAACTTATGTTATGATTTTATTTTAAAATGAGGGACAGATGATAACAGGCCTATTGAGTAAACAACTATTAATAACCAAATGACATAATATATCTAGATTGGTAATACTATAATAAGACGTTTTGAGGCTTTGAGGAACTAAAATTTCTACTAGGAGCGTAACCAACCTTAAAAACTATTAAAAATGAACTGCGGTTTTTTACTGTTATGTTATAATAATTTAAATTTTAAAAAACTGAGCCTGTATGCAAATAATGACATAAATTCTGGTCATGATGGGGACGCAATGGGCAATGAATTTTGGTTTGAGAAACGCCTACCTTATTTACATTAAAACAGGTTTTGGGTGTACTTTATGACGAAAAGTGTCAGATGATCATATTGAGTGACAATGATACATTAATTGAAACTTAAAGTATATCAGTCAACGAAAGGTTGGTATTCTGTTAGCTGAATTTTATCAGAAACCTTTTGGTCATTTCATAGATTGTAGAGTTATTGGAGAGAGTTCAAATAAAAGTCGTTTGTCCTACATACTAGGGAAAAATGTAGAAGGTAAAAAACTTTATAACAAAATGGGAAAGAAAGATATTAAAGAAAGATTATCTTCTGAACGGTTCTCCTAAGAGATTCTCCATGTAGGCCTATAGTGATTTTTTTAAATCTATGCTTTGTTTACACAAAATAATGAATTTTGATTTGAAGGGACGAATATTAGCCTAACAGTGAGTGAAGATGTTATATTTTGTTCGGCTGTGTTTAAACTTGGTGAAGAAAAAAATGAAAAATCTGACAGGAGCTAAAATCCATTCAATTTTAGGACAAAGAAGACAATGAAATTGGTATGATACAAAGTATTGAAAGTTAATTGCCTCTTAAATTGGTGCTGAACATCCGTCATGTTTTTTCTCATTGCCGATTTTCTATGTTATATTAAAAAGCCGTCATAGCTTAAAGGGACTATGATTTCTTGCAAAACATATTTTTCATAAATCGATATAACTTTAACAACAGACAGAATGAAGCATTTACAAATGGGTGGCCTAATATTACAGGACTGTAAAGAGTGCTTTGGGGGCGAATAGCCTGTTCAAACGGTAATGTTAAAATAAATTAAAATTAAATTTTGTGGAAACTTTCATAGTGAAGAACTTGTGATCCGCTATGGTTCATGCTATTTTAATTTTATGATTAGGGGCTTTTGCCCCTATGAGCCACTAGTTATCTAATAATATGCATTTATACCGCCGTAAGCGGTCGGTCATACGGGTAAAAACGTAAGCGGTCACCTGCAATTTTCCTATGTGACTATTATAAGCATTGTTATTCATGTTAAATAGTTCTATCGTTATATATCTTAGATCTTTTTACATAACCACACGGACTCATTTTGACCGCAGCAACAAGTAGTTGATGGAAAATTGCTTAATTCTGTTCTTCTTATTTTATTTTTTTTTTTTAGGTTAAAATTCGATGTAAACATTACAAAGTATATGGCATTACAAATATTTCCAATAATTTATCTGGGTCAATAAGTTGCCTTTCACAAAAATATTTTGAAGCCTTGTTCACACAGCATAACGTTTATGTACGGTTATACTATAATACGAGCAATGTCTGAAGGGATGTGCGTGTTTCACGATCTCGAAATCTAGCGGGTAGATTTTGCTTGAACTTTGCATTGAAGAGTGTTTTGGTCCAAAAATAAGTTTAGAAATCCCAGGAAAAATCTAATTTGGTCTAAATTTAAGTTAATTTAAGTTAAGACCAATGTTAAAATTACGATTTTTAGTCTTGTGGGTTGCTATTTTGGTAACGAAATAACAAAAAGTTAACAAAAATAAAGAAACATTAATTTTAAGCAGTTTTAACAGCTGTTATCTGTGTAGAGTCTGGTGTAGATTTAACAGCTTGATTACCATGACACTATAACAAAAGTGAATTAAAACCAACGAGCAAGGCTCGGTTAACCTGGTACTGTAAATTTTATGGAACGTAAAATAATATATGATGGGAAAATATTTAAAAGGATAGGCTAAGATATTTTTTCTGCTGGGACATGTTTGTCTAAACGAAAATGTTCAGAGATATTTGAGTTGAAATTTTGTTCCATGTTCTTCTTACGGAAAAATCAAAATTTCAATTGCCATTATGTCCTCAACCGTTAGGATTTCGTTAAAAGGTAAAATATAAAGAAGTCTTAAAATTACTTGTATATTCTAAAAATGTCACACACAGTGGGGATTTGTGTTTCAAATTAGTGACTACCGGTCTGGGAAGTTGACTTTCTGGTACACCCCGTACATTTAAATTAGTGTCAATCGATAAAACAGAATCGATTTAACTATAATGGCACAGTTGGTTTTTGTTAAAAATAGTTCTGTAAGTTTTAAACATTCCATTATAAGCTACGGTAAGTATTATTAAATTACATAATCATAAAATTATAATTGAATACCTTTAATACCTTACCCTTAATACCTTTATTGAAATGGCGACCTAACTCAATAGGTAGTTTAAAGCCAAGTATAAATGAGAGATGAGTGTAGGATGATTGTGGCGCGACCTTGTAGTCTTGTTGTTACTGACTATGGCCGACATTCTCCTTAGACAGGACTGTTAATTCATAGCCCAACAGCCAATGGTATCTAGGGACCTACAGTTTAACGTGGGATCCGAACCACAATTTCAACCTCCCATATACGAATTGGTCTAATTATGAGACCAATTCTACAACATTTACGTTATCATTTCTCATTGTACAACATTCATCATTGTCATTTGTCTAACATTTACAATTAATAATAAAAAAATAATAAAAAAACAAGATCAAATAAACGTAAAGGTGATTTAAATACTTTAGGATGCACCATTATTTATTGTGGTGCGGTTGGCAACGTCGTGTGTGACGCCACTAGCGGCGAAAGGCGGAGGCTGCCGCGCCTGGTTAGGGAATTCCGAGTTAGTAAATTCCGCCGGGCGACAGTTAGCCAATTCCACCCTACACACATTGGAATCCACTAACTGGCGGTTAGGCAGTTCCTGGTTAGCCAGTTCCAGCTCGTGACACGAGTTAGGGAGTTCCGAGTTAGCCAATTCCATCGTCTCAAATTTAGTTATTAGTTCATTTGTAAAATTTCACAGTTTCGTATTGGAGCTACTACTAGCATACCGGCCGCGACACCCGAGCATCGAGGGAGTAGGGTCCGGGCACCTGTGAGTGTGCGTGCGTCAGTCAAGAGTCCACTATTCCCTCAGGTCCCAACCCTAACCGGATCAACTATTGGGAGGAACGTTGTGGGCCATTAGTGAGCGAGTTCACTACGAGAGCGCAGCACTGAAACACTGATGTGTATTTTTATAGTACATAATTACATCCTCAAAGAGTTAATAATCCTACATAAAATATAACAAGTGCATTTACATATTATTACACTTATACAATAGGCTACTGAAAAAAAAACCATTTTGAATGACGACTAGAGGATATTAACGACAGGGAATCAACTCGAAGAAACTGAGCGGTCTGGACCCTTTTGCAAGATAAACTGAAGACGCTTTTCCTAATTAAAAACTGTAATTATTATGTCCTGAATATCAAGAAGTAAAAACTAAAAGTTCTAGATGTCAAGAGCCGATATTATTATTATATAACAGAGAATGCTAAGATAAGGATACGATCTCAAGGGTCAAAACGTGTAAGCTTTCATGGAGTAATATAGCAAAAGATAAGAAAGTACAGCAACAGGGAGCTAAGAAATAGTCTTTTATTGTTATCTATCATCGCATAAAAAAAATATTTCAAAATTGATTATTATCCCCGTTTTAAAATGATATCTTCTTGAAACAATTCAATTTTGAAGTATTGCCACATTTCAATTAAATTTCAATAATACCCCCGTCGCAGCAGACCTGCGTACTCAGCGAATTTCCCATGGAATATCAGATTATTTACTTTCCCCATAAAAACACCATAGGATCGAGTATGTAGGTTTGCTGCCATGGGGTGTTGTTAGAAAATCTAAGTTAATCAATAATTGGTGAATGTAAACACAAAATTGTATCAAGCTATGGCAATTTTATATTTTCCCCATAAACCCCATGGGGGTGAGTATGTAGGCTTGCTGCCATATGGGTTTTGAAAGCAAGTATAAGTTAAACCCTATCTAGATAATGTACATACCAAATTTGATTAAGTTATGTCAATAAATAAGCAAGGTATAGGGTAATCTTGATTTCCCATAAGAATAACATGGAAAACATATTTTTGGATTTTCCCCGTAACCAGTTATGCTAAGATAAAAATTCAAAATACCAAATTGTTTGTTTTTTTGAGCTCTTTTAAATGGTTTTAGTTAAAATTTATAAATTTTGAAAACTGAGGTCCAAAAATGCCAAATACCCATTTTTGACCCCTTTGAAACCCCATAAAACCCCGTTCCCATAACCCAATGACGCTGGTTCGCGAACTCATGAAAATAGACCTGGTCTTACACCTTCATACCAAATTTCATCAAAATCGGAGGTCGCTGTCAAAAGTTATCAGTACCACGGACACATAGATCTATATATATATATAGATATATATATATATATACATATATATGAAAATGAACGGACGGTGTTTTTGGCTTTTGGGGACCCCAAAACAAAAAAGTAACATGGTCCCGGGCTTAGGTCTTACCATGGCTACTACCATAATAGCGTATTCCCTATAGGGAAATTCGCTAAAATGGATAAAAAGTGCTGTTAAAGTCACGAAAATATTACAACTAGCAACAGAACCGGTTGTGGTTAAATACAACGGTCTCTAGGAAAATTAGAGATAGGCCTTTATGATATATATATCCTTGAAATACCCAAAAATTAATTTGATTCATTTTCATTGAACGAATTTTCTTTGAAAAAAAATTTCTAATATAGCAAGATATTAAAATATGAAATGTAACATATTATTTGTAACAGTATATTTATTTATAATCATAATTCTTTGAAAATACTTCATCTGAGTTTTTCAACAATCTACTTTGATCTTTGCTGGAGATAATTTTAATTACAACAAATTTTCGATTACATTAGTATTCTAGCAACTTCGTATCTTATGTGGTCTTTTTAGCGAATTTCCCATAGGGAATAAGCTATTACCGTAGGTCTCATGGTAAGACCTAAGCCCGGGACCATGTTACTTTTTCGTTTTTAGGTGCTCAGAGAACAAAAATAATAGTCACTAAAATTTATATATATATATATATATATATATATATATATATGTATGTATGTGTCCCTAGACACGACAACTCTCGTAAAAATGGTCCAATCGACACCAAATTTGGTAGAGATGTGTAATCCTACGTTTATTTGGATGAGTTCGTAAACCAGACATATCGACCTACCGGAAGGGGTAGTTTTGGGGGGTTTTTTGCTTTTTTCATATGTAATTTTTAAAAATTTTAAATTTTTATTTTGACCATTGGATTTAGCTCAAAAAACACACAATTTAGTATCTTGAAGCTTTGCTCTATCTCCATTGGTTACCAAGATATTAAAAATTCTAACGACAGTACATTGTATTTAGGGGCTCCAATGTTAATCTTATGGAGAATAAGGATGTGTTATTATTTCAATTACAGTACACTCTCGTTCATCGGAACTAATGTGGCGGACGGCGGGTTCGGATGTCAAAAAATTCCGATGAAGCGGAGTCCGTCATGAGTCATCATTTCCGCCCGTACGGTGACCTATCGTGATTGTATTCACTCTTGTTTTTAAGATAACACAAGAGATTGTATAAAAATAAGGCACTCAAACTTTGAACATGGTAACAATGAACCTATAGGAATAAAAACAATGCAGGAAATAAAGATCCAAAATCTTTATTTTCATATTCCCATATTCATATTCCACTCATATTCCAGCAGAAAACTGACTTCCAAGTAACACAAGTGCAGTCGCGACGCGAGACTGAATGACAGTTTGGGAAGCGGTCGAACCGGATGTTTACTTCCTGCTCCCTACCTCTTTCTATTTTTGTGCGAATAATCCACGGCCTCGTAAATCACATCGATGGGTACAGCTTATAAAAAACGCCTGATGACGTTTGATGCAAAATGTGATACTTCACTGTTGTGCGGATAGAACGAATGGAAATTGAAGGCGCTAAAACGGAAAAATTATTTATTTCGTAAGAAAAAAAAATTAATAATATCCAGATTTTCAGTTCCGATGAAGCGGAGTTCCGATGTCGCCGAGTCCGATAAACGAGAGCGTACTGTATTAACCAATATTTTTGGATGAAACTTGGTATTTAGCTTTATTTGGTTGAGATTCAACCATTTATGTAAAAAAATCTTCGTTTTTGTACTTATCATGGCAGCAAACCTGCATACTCTTTTTCCATGTTAATCATATGGAGAATAGGCAAACTCTTTTAATTATGGACAGATATTGATGAAACTTAGTATATGGCTTCATATGGTCCAAATAAATTTTTTTATGCTTAAAATCTATTTTTGGTGTTCCCCATGGCAGCATACCTGCATACTCTTTTCCTATATGTATCATTAGGAGAATAGACAATATTTTACTATTTATGAGCATGTAATGACATTTTGTTTACAAGTTCTTCTGGTCAAAATTAATATTACTAATTTGGAAATTCGCTGAGTACGCAGGTCTGCTGCAACGGGGGGTATTTAAACTGACAATGTGTCAAGCTTCGTGAAACGTTGTTCCCAAGACCAAATTTTGCAAGCAGTGAGAACCAGGGAGCATGCAATTTCGTCACAACATGGAATGATGTGCCTGGGAGCAGCCTTTGCATTACAGCCATTTCTGCAGTTTTCTCAAATTAGGGAGTGCCTAAAAGTTTGAATTTAAATGCAGAAGCATTTTTTACATATTTTTCACCAATCCTTTATAGTATTTTTACAAGGAACGTCGGGGCCGTTGTTCTTCCCCAAACAACTGTTGCGTAGAATTGTCAGTTTTACCTTTGTCTAAAGAAAGTTTCAGTAGCAAACGCACTATGTTGAACACGCTGCTCCATTATTACTAAAATTGAATTATTGAAGATCTTCATTATTACATGATCAACAGAATAAACAACAGGAGAGAAACAACAGTTTAAAAGATGTCAGGTTATTGGACCAGACCTTGTGAGAGGAGCCTGCGTTAGACGCCTGGGACAGACATGTGCTTATACCGCAAAGACTGAGTGTTGTTGTGAACAGTGAAAAATTTGTGCTCTTAAGGAAAATTTTAAACAGTAAATTCATTGATTTGAAAGTAAGTCATTTTAAATTCTAAAATCAGTTTAAGGACTTTTCTGACATAATTTGAATACCTTGGAATTATTTTTGAATTATCGAAATAAATATAAATTAAGCATATATAACCTAATTTTAAATTGGTTCATCTTAGTCAAAAATATATTAGGTGACGAATATTCAAATTCATGAAATAATAATCTTTAAATTGCAAAAATATAAATTTCAAAGGTTTACATCTGTACTCAAAACCCCAACAATAAATACATGGATGAAAATTCAGTATCACAGGACAAAGTATGGAAATTCTTCTGAACCCTCTTAAATCTGTAAAATGCAAGAAGAACTTTATGAATTAGAACTAAGGAAAATTTCCTTAATCAAAGAATAGGAGTCCTGAAGTCTTAATTTCTCTAAGTCATTAAAGGTTACCAAAATAACTTAATATACTCCAATACTTTAAGGTCTAATCTGTGCCTAATAACTGTTTTGAGTTTTATGAAGGTGCTGACACTAATTGATAAATTGGAAAAATATTTATATGGCTTTGTACTTGCAATTAGTACAAAGCATGCTGCCAAGAACGTTATATAATTGTTTTAAGAGTACTTGTAAGCTACTCTGTTTTAAGAGTATTTTGACAGCGTCATTTGCAAATGGTTTTGGAATCTTTGTTGGTGAAGTCAACTGGAAAAGTGGAAAGGGTACGTAAGTGTAAAATATATGGATATAGAAAATATATTACCGTACACCACAGGTCAGGTTAAAGTAGGGTGGATGAAACAAGCAGGTCTATTTATTTATTTATTTTCTTTTATTCTTTCACTGTGAGATTAATTGGCATAATTATTTATGACTCGAAGATATTTTTAAGTTCTAAGGCTTCAATCAATGCAATTGACAAATTCCCTACAAATTTTTAATAAAAACAGCATATACCATAAATTTGTCGAGTAGTCTTCATATGGTACCTGCACTCAAATATATTAATTTGAAATTTATCATTACAAAGTCAACAAAAGTTTTTATTTTTTTTATTTATGAGGTTGGAAGATCCTTTTTGCCTTGTTCAGTTACCAAATATACGCAATTAAGTAATAATAAAGATTCATTTTTTATTTTCCTCCTGTTTCCGAAATATTTTATTTATTTACTTTTAAGAATAGTACTTTATTATGTTGCATTGTTGAAATGTTGCTTGGAAACCGATTGATTTCACTCATTTCAAAATTTATGACAAATCTAAAGCACAGCTTATATTTCCTTCTCCAAATTTTCTAGAAATCAATAAGTTTTCGAGAAATTGTGTAAAGTCAAACCTTGACTATGAACTCTGGATCCTACGATGCAAAGCAGCTGAAGGCTGTGGTGCCTAAGCCGACGCGGATGCCGTACATCAATTTCGTCCAAGCTTTCCGGTCGACGTACCACGGGGCGCCCAAGTCAAACAAGGATATGATTCGGTCGGCAGCTCATACATGGAACAAGCTGAGTGACGAGGAGAAACGCCCCTTCGTGGAGATGGCCGAGCAGGAGAAGGCCAAGCCGCGGCTGCGACGCAAGGCGGGGGTCAAGAGGCTGAGGAAGCGACGCTACCACTAGACCCACCTGGGTGCTGTAACCCAAGACTAAATCTGCTGTCTTCTCACCAATATTTTTGTCGCTGTATTAACTTATTTTCGTGTTATGTTTGTAAAATTGTTCATGTTCATATAAAGTATTTATTAATATAAAAACTTTTAATCTTAATCACATGTGCTCATTTTGAAGGTAAAGAAATACAGAAAAACTCTTGTTATGGTACAATTAAACTTTTCGACGAGACGGAAAAAATTAGGATGATATATCTGAAACCTTTATCATATACTTGAAAGCATGTATTGGGACTTGGGTAATACCATGAGGTCTATTAGTAATAACGGACTTTTGTTGTAATTATTGAACTTTTATGTATAAATTATTTTATAGATACATTCAATTTATTAGAGAACACACATGGACCACAGAAATGGATTTTATGTCTGCGTTGAGTAAAACATTTTTAATATTGTTGATTAAATAGCCATAAAAATTTGGAGTGTAAAAATGAGGTTTTTTTATGAGTTTACATAATAATATACTCAACCGATCATTATTTAATTTTGTAGAAATAGAGTAATATTCTATTCTCTTATGTTTAATTAAAGTAGAAAAGGGATGGGTACGGAAATATTTTAATTTGTTAAATACGTACTTGTCCCACTCACTGGCTTGGGCATTACCGTAGGATTCTAATAAACATCAGTTTCTTTTCTCTTTTAAGGAAAATGTGAATTTAAAACTTTAAAAAAATTATGTAGAATGGGACACTCTTAACAGTACATTAATATTAATCCTTATGTAATAGGCCTATGAGGTGACTAGTAGAGAATAGTACATTTATGTCATAATATAGTTGTAAAGTTCCCTCAATGCATAATTTTCACTATACTTAACAAATCCCTTTATAAAAAGCAATTCTTTATAAACAGAATAAACATAATCTCAGAATAAACATTTAAAGACAAAATGCACTAATAAATCAAATGCATTTCAACGTAAAATTTTTTTCAAATAGAATTGTTGCTGATTGTAGTAAAATCATGGAAATTTAATTAAAGATACCTTCACTTTTAGAATGTAATTTCTTTAATAATTAACTGACGTGTTATGATGATAATGTCATTTTCAAATGTTAGTTCAATTTTAGTAGCCTACATTTATCCCTATAATTTTAATCTATAAACTACATCTTTTTTTCTTAAATCTATCTATAAAAGCATGTGATTCATATTTCAAGTATTACTATATATTTGCCCTAAAAAAATTCCCTTATCCTTTTGGTAAAGTATCTCTCATAGTATTATTTTATTTTATTTTATTAAAAACGATCTGTGTATTGGTATTTCACTAAGGGAAAAAATAAAAAAGTACATAAATTAACTATAACCAAAAAAAAATAATAATAATGTGCACGTTTTATTTTGACCATCAACCATTTTATTTCTTTTTATTGAGTTGATCTCATTCCCTTTGATCGCACACATTTAGGATAATCTTGTTCACTACGCTCACTGCCCTCTTGGAACTGAATTTCTAATACCTTTCTTTGTTATTAGTGCTGTAAAAAAAGGAGTTTGCCTACTCTCCATATAATCAACATGGGAAAAGAGTTTGCAGGTTTCCTGTGGTGATAATTACAAAAACCAAGATATTTTACCATAAATGGATGGATCTTAACCAAAATGAAGCTAAATACCAATTTCATCAAAAAATATTGGTTAGTAAGTGAAATGTGAACATATCCTTACTCTCCATAAGATTAACATTGGAGCCCTAAAACACAATGTACTGTCTTTAGACTTATTGATATCTCGGCAACCAATAGAGATAAAGCAAAGATTCAAAACATTAAATTGTGTTTTATTTGAGCTAATTCCAGTGGAAAAATAAAAATTTACAATTTTTAAAATTACATTTGACAAATGAAAAAAAATGTTGGGTACAAAACCCCCCAAAATATACATATAAAAATTTTAATGACTATTATTTTTGGTCTTGGCACTTCAAAATCAAAAACTAACACGGTCCTGGGCTCAGTTCTTACCATGAGACCTGATAATAACTTCCTCCCTAAAGGAAATTCGCTAAAAAATTAAATTTATAAATGGGAAAAATTATTACATCAAAGTAACATAACCATCAAAATAAGTCAAGCACTCGAGGAAAATGGGGTATAACTTGAACTTAAAGTAGGTTTTGCTACAATCAATACCCACCAGACGCAATTGATCTAGTGTTAGAGGGAAACAGTTCTGCCTGCAAGACAGGCACTAGAGGCCCCACACCGAGGCTGAACACTACGCAGTAGGCCGCCACACTGCCAAACGCAATCCAACTGTAGCCCGTCATGTCCACTGCAGTGCGCTCGTCCAGGTAGTAGTAACCGGCTGCTAAGAGCTCAAACACACCGCAACCGAGAGCACTGGCCAGCAGCAATGGCCTCCGGCCTGCCTTGTCCACTGCCAACAAACACAGTAGTAAGGTAATGGAAGACGGATGGATACAAGCAGCTCAACCACACTGCAACCGAGAGCACTGGCCAGCAGCAATGGCCGCCGGCCTGCCCCGTCCACTGCCAACAAACACAGTAGTAAGGTAATGGAAGACGGATGCCAGCAACTCAACCACAATGCAACCGAGAGCACTGGCCAGCAGCAATGGCCGCCGGCCTGCCCCATCCACTGCCAACAAACACAGTAGTAAGGTAATGGAAGACGGATGGGAGCAACTCAACCACACTGCAACCGAGAGCACTGGCCAGCAGCAATGGCCGCCAGCCTGCCCCATCCACTTCCAACAAACACAGTAGTAAGGTAATGGAAGACGGATGCGAGCAACTCAACCACACTGCAACCGAGAGCACTGGCCAGCAGCAATGGCCGCCGGCCTGCCCCGTCCACTGCCAACAAACACAGTAGTAAGGTAATGGAAGACGGATGCTTCCGTCACCGGTTTTAACTCTTTTCGCTCGTATGTCGGGACAGCCCCGCCCGCCACATTCAGCTACGTTGTCGCATGTTGGGCCTGACCCGCAAAAAACATATTGGCATTTTGGAGGAAAAATATGATTATTTTTTATATTTCATAGCCGTAGTGGCACAAACAGGAAACACAAGTAAAAAGTAGCAAAATCAGTGTTGACCAAGGTGGAACTCTCAAAGAATCAACCGATCCCGTCAACTCCATGCAAGCCTGCCACCACTTATTTTATATGGGCCCTCCACCAATGTTACCACAGATCAGCTAACCCTTTAAGAGTTGCACTACCAGGTCAGGTTTGGTGGTGTGGATTCAAACCCTGGCCAACGTAGACATCCTGGCCAAGGTGCCTACGCCTTAGCCATCTCAGCTAACACGACCAGCAGCCTAGACACGAAAATTAGGGTTTTGGATGGTGGACTCTCCTAGCGGGGAAAGTAGTAAGCCGTTAGTAAGTGAGTTGGCTACGAGAGCGCAGCACTTAACTATTCCTCTTTATTTATAGAACCTTATTTGTTCCTCAATTAATTAAATGAAACTGGATAAGATCAGGCTAGTCTAGAGGATGGGAGTGGAAAGGGTTAAAGGTCTGAAAAAACTCATTATCACAACATAAACAAAACAATCGATTATAAAATGTTTCATGCAGGGTTAAGAAAAGTGGTAGAACTAATTCACCACCATTATTTGTTAATTTTACTCCATGTTCGCTGCGAAAAATCACGCTAACTTAAATCGGTTTGGAACAAATATATCAAATAAAGGTGTATATTAAATTTTTTTGCTATATTAAATGATCCGGAGGCTAATCCACAATAATGAAACAAATCTATACTATGAGAAGTCTATTCACATAAGTGTATATTAGTTCGGGACGGGACGGGACGGGAATTTTTATTTCCCATCCAATTTCGGGACGGGATCGGGACGGGATTCCTCTTCTCAACGCTATCGGGAAATATTTGTTTTGACTTTTATCTGAGTGTTGTATAAAGACAAATTAATGTTAAATATCAACTAGTTCTCCTTCTAACTTGTTCCACTTGTTTTAGTATAAGTTACAATGAATGCCCTTTTGTTGAAAAAATTAAAATATATAGTTTTGATATTTGTAAGATGCAACAAGATCATGGGAAAGTATAAATTTTATTGTAATTAAATAAATTTAAGTTGAATCACTAAACACACATAAAGGAAAAATGTTGCCCATGTCTTATTTAATACAAGTTTTGTTTAATGAAACATTAAACGTTTGGAAGAATAAAAATAAACATTATGTGCGGTACTGGTACGTAAAAAAAATAGATTAAAACAATTGGAAAAATTGTAAAGAAAACAATACTATATTACAATAAATAAGGCCTGCTCAGATAAAAAAGAACAAAAAACCACAAATTGAAATTAGAATAAATATTAACACTCAGAAAAGAAGTTGTTCAACAAGCCAATGCCATTTATAACCCTAAGAAATATTTTGCCAATTTCTTTTTTATATTCATTGATTTTACTGAGACAGTTTCTTACTTGAAGAATATAAATAAGAAAATTGAACTGAGAAATTATAAAATATTATACTTTTATTGTTATTTATAGTTAATATAGTTATTATTTTAGCATGAATTCATTTAACTATTTTTTGCTACAGTACACTCTCGTTCATCGGACTCGGCGACATCGGAACTCCGCTTCATCGGAACTGAAAATCTGGGTATCATTAATTTTTTTTCTTACGAAATAAATAATTTTTCCGTTTTAGCGCCTTCAATTTCCATTCGTTCTATCCGCACAACAGTGAAGTATCACATTTTGCATCAAATGTCATCAGGCGTTTTCCATAATCTGTACACATCGATGTGATTTACGAGGCTGTGGAGTATTCGCACAAAAATAGAAAGAGGAAGGGGGCAGGAAGTGAACTTCCTTTTCGACCGCTTCCCAAACTGTCATTCAGCCTGTCTCGCGTCGCGACTGCACCTGTGTTACGTGGAAGCCTGGAATATGAGTAGAATATGAATATGAATGTGGAATATGAGAATACTGTAACGATTTTGGATCTTTATTCCCTGCGTTGTTTTTATTCCTATAGATTCATTGTTGCCATGTTCAAAGTTTGAGTGCCTTATTTTCATAAAATCTCTTGTGTTATCTTAAAAACAAGAGTGAATACAATCACAATATGTCACCCGTACGGGCGGAAATGATGACTCACGACGGACTCCGCTTCATCGGAATTTTTTGACATCCGAACCGGCCGTCCGCCACATTAGTTCCGATGAACGAGAGTGTACTGTACTTCGGAAAAAAAATTAAGGAGTGTTTGATGGAAAACATTATAAAAATGTAAATTTAAAGCTATAAACCCTAAAATCTAATAAATATAAGCTATAGCTAAGCTGTGTTTTCCTCGTTAGCGAGATTGTCGGCCGGATAGCCGTCCTCGTTAGTGAGATCGTCGCCCGCGATAGCCGTCCTCGTTAGCGAGATCGTAGGCCGCGACAGCCGTCTTCGTTAAAGAGATCGTCGCCCGCGATAGCCGTCCTCGTTAGCGAGATCGTAGGCCGCGACAGCCGTCTTCGTTAGAGGGATCGTCAGCCGCGATCGCCGTTCTCGTTAGCGAGATTGTCGGCCGCGATCACCGGCCGCCGTTCGGCAGTTCCCGTCCCGATAAATTCCCGAGTATAAAAAAATCCCGCCCGATGATCGGGACGAAAATTTCCCGAAAATTTTCCCGAAATTTCGGGACCCGACCATCCCTAGTGTATACTATATAGTCAATGGTATAGGTTTATAGAGTGACTTGAAATAAGTTAATAGAAATGTCTGGCATAACAAAATTAAACTACTTTCATTAATACAATAAATTCTCAATCATCCAACTTTTTGACATCCGAACTCTGTTTCATCGGAACTGATAATTTGGATGTTATTACTTATTTTTTCTTACAAAAAATTTAGAACATTTTAGGGCCATGAATCTTTAATTTGTTTTACCCGCAATACAGTAATGTATCACATTCCGCATCACTTGTCATCGGGCGATTTTTAAAATCTGCATCTTTTCAATCACAATGATGAGTCTGGACCCGTGAATGATGAGTCCATAATGGCGAAAACAAAGACTCACTAGAGATTTAGTTTTATTGGAATATTTCGACAACCAAACTGGCTGTCTGCCACATTAGTTCCGATGAACGAGAGTGCACTGTAATTCGTTAATGTAGTGTGGGTAGACTAGTAAAATATTCCACAGGTGAAGAAAAACAAACCAAAAACAAAAACGAACCAAATGTACATGATTGTAAAAACCATTCAATTGTTCTGTTTGCGTATTATTGTGCACTTTCACGTTATTGACAGGCTCTTTGAGGACCATCAGAAATTAAACTTGCTAGGTTAAAACATAACTAAATATACAACTAAATTGCGTATTATTGATCAAGGTACCTGTGAAAGAGGCAACCAATGTGCTCAGTAGAATCAGGACACCCATCAGTATAGTGAATTGGTCTGGGGACAGGAACGACCTACAAAAAATTCTGTGTAGTTGATAAAAAAACAACAACAATTAATTAACAATAGAGAATAATATGTTAATTGCCAGCAAAATAAGAACATTGACAATTTTTTAAGGAAAAAAATAAATTTCACCTTAAATAATAATTTTTAATCCTTATCAAAATCATAAAACCTAAAATTTTACAAGCCTTTCCATTAAACATTAACCTACCACCCTCTGGATTGGGCAGAATAACTTTGGGCGAGTCTTTCCCTATTATTAAATAGGAAATAAAAAGCAATTAACAGTAAAATTTAACTCTGTTTTGACTATCCAGATATATTAGATATAAAACAAGACTCTCTGAACCCACCCCAGATCAACCATCCGTCCAATTAATCCAATCAATGGTGCCTCTACCTGGCACAAAATAGAGATTTTCTGTGTCTCTTCTTATTTTATTTCATTGTACTGTTTAGTTTTAACACTTTGGCTGCAAGTAAATCAATGTATTGGACCTCAAAAAAATGCAAATAAAATTTTGTCTCCAAATTTATAAAACATTGTTTTGAAAACATAAAATACATGCCCAGATATCAGCCCAGATATTGTTGCAATCTCTGAACATAAGTTAAGGGAAACTGATATCGATCTCATCCATATACCAAATTACAAAAAATGTTCATTTTACACACGTTCAAAACATACAGGTGAAGGAGTCTTAATTATGGTAAAAAATAATATTAAAAAGCAAAAAAGTTTTGATTCCAGCCATAGAAAACCTTCAGACTGAAAAAGAATTTGAGTGCTGTCTCTCTCTCTAATTACAGTAAATAAATTTTCTTTTATATTTGTATGTATATACAGTGTGTAAATTAAGTATGGAAACAAATCTGCATTTTTTAAACCAAAATAGATAGAAATATTTGGTTTGTGGCATTGACTGTTAACCAAGGTTCCAGAATTTTTTGCATCAGAAAATTTTTTTCACCCCCTCAGGGGGGGTAGGGGTAGGGGGTAACTTAATTTTTTTAAATAGCAACCCCTATTGAGTGACCCCTCATTTTGAAGGGTTTGTCAAAAGAAATACAATGCCGTAAACCCGAGGTCGGTATCTTACCCCTAACCAGAATGGCAGCCATTTTAAATTTCGAGATGGGCAAACGAAATCCAGTGTGGATACCCATATTTACCTTTTAAATGGGTTAAATTGGGCAAGCCGAACTCCAGATACCATTATTAGATTGAAAAGTGGATGTTTTTATCGTATTCAACATTTTGCCCCAGCCCCCAAAATAGGGGATTTTGGGGGCAGCCCCAAATTTTTAAACGCAAACCCCTATTGAGTGACCCCTCGTTTTGAAGGGTTTGTCAAGACAAAAGCAGTGGCACAAATCTTAGGTCGATATGTCATCCCTAGACGAAATGGCAGTCATTCAACATTTTTAATTGGTGAAATGAGCGCTTTTTTACCCAATCAAGTTTTTGAATGCCTGCCATTTCGTCTAGGGATGACATATCGACCTAAGATTTGTGCCACTGCTTTTGTCTTGACAAACCCTTCAAAAGGAGGGGTCACTCAATAGGGGTTTGCGTTTAAAAATTTGGGGCTGCCCCCAAAATCCCCTATTTTGGGGGCTGGGGCAAAATGTTGAATACGATAAAAACATCCACTTTTCAATCTAATAATGGTATCTGGAGTTCGGCTTACCCAATGTAACCCATTTAAAAGGTAAATATGGGTATCCACACTGGATTTCGTTTGCCCATCTCGAAATTTAAAATGGCCGCCATTCTGTTTAGGGGTAAGATACCGACCTCGGGTTTACGGCATTGTATTTCTTTTGACAAACCCTTCAAAATGAGGGGTCACTCAATAGGGGTTGCTATTTAAAAAAATTAAGTTACCCCCTACCCCTACCCCCCCTGAGGGGGTGAAAAAAATTTTCTGATGCAAAAAATTCCGGAACCTTGGTTAACAGTCAATGCCACAAACCAAATATTTCTATCTATTTTGGTTTAAAAAATACAGATTTGTTTCCATACTTAATTTACACACTGTATAGAGCTCCAAAATCATGTTTATTAAATTCATTTCTTGACAAACTTGAAATTTTGTGTAACATTTTAAATAAAAAATATGAAAATGTAATTATTACTGGAGATCTAAACATTAATGTACTTATTAAAGATTCTTGTTATTTTAAATTTACAAATATTTTAAAAATGTTTAATTTAAAATATTTAGTTGACTTTCCGACAAGAGTTACGGACACAACAGAGACAGCCATAGATAACTTTATAACAAATATTACAAAAAAATAATTATCAGTAACTGGCATGATAACTATGGTCTCAGATCATGACAGCCAAATATTAGAAATTCTTAATACAAGGCATCAATCTGAAATAAATCTAAAAAAATATTGTAGAAAAATAAATGATAGAAGTATCAATTTGTTTTTGAAGGACTTATCAAAAGAATCTTGGGATGAACTGTTCAGTACAGCTGTAGAGTTTAAGTATGATGTCTTCATTTCAATTTTTTACACTATTTTAATTCTAATTTTCCTAAAATGTATGTTTCTTGTAGGAAAAAAATTAGATGTGGCTGGAATAACGACATACATTCAATAAAAGAACAAATAATTTCTCTTGAGAAATCGTGTAGAAAATCAAAAGACATTGGCATAAGGTTAAAAATCAAAGAAAAGAAGAAAGAATTAAAAAAATTAATACTTAACAAGAAAAAAAAACATTTTTGATGAAAAAATTCAGTTATCTACAAATAAAACAAAAGCTACATGGAATGTAATTAGATCTGAGTTGAATGAACAGTCATATGTTAAAGATAATATTAGAGTTAATAAAAATGGCAATTTAGTTAGTGACCCTAAAGATGTAAGTGACATTCTAAATGACTTTTTTGTGACAGCTGTGGATCAGTTGATCCTACCAAACATAAAAGACGGAGGTCCTATCAACTCATACAACAACGATCAATCACCTTTCAATAGTCCGGTTTTTCGATTTGAGCAAATTTCCCAAATTGAAATGAAGGAAGTAATTCTTTCTATGAAAAACAAGTTTTCCTCCGGCTACGATGAAATTCCAATGAATATGATAAAAAAATCACTTCCATTTATTTTAGAGCCTCTCACTCATTTAATCAACTCCTCTCTAATAACCGGAATTTTTCCTCACAAATTAAAAATTGCAAAAGTAATTCCGTTATTCAAAAAAGGGGACCGTACAGAACCTTCGTGTTACCGGCCCATATCTTTACTTCCAGCTTTCTCCAAATTATTTGAAAGAGTGGTTTACAATCAATTTTCTAATTATTTGGAAAATAATAACTTATTGGAAAAAGAACAGCATGGTTTTAGAGGAGGAAAGTATACCATAACGGCAGGGGTGAATTTTATTCAATCAATAATTGATGCAATAGACAAAAAAGAAAAAGTAATTGGCATTTTTCTTGATCTGTCAAGAGCTTTTGACAGTGTCTCCCACAATAAATTGATAACAACTTTAAGTAATCTGGGAGTTAGAGGTAAAGAACTCAAATGGTTTGAGTCTTACTTATCGGGCAGACTACAATGTGTAGAAGTGGAGCATATTTCAGATAACTTTACACCTAAACTTAACACCAAATATATAATTAAAATGTGCTCAAAACTAAAACCAATAAAACATGGTGTCCCACAAGGGTCCATTTTGGGACCTTTACTCTTTCTTTGCTATGTAAAGGGTCTTCCAAGAGTTCTTCCACCCTTACATGATGGAAGCAGTAAAGTTTGTTTATATGCTGACGACTCAAACATTCTATTTTCAGGGCAATCAATAGAAAATGTTGAAATTTCATCGTTTTTGGGTTTAGCAATGATTAAAGACTTTTTAAATGGTAAAAATCTTCTACTAAATTCAAATAAATCAAAATTTATTTTATTTTCCACAAAAAAAGCAGTAAATCATAATTCACCACGGATTCTTTTGGATGAAGATTCTCTTGACCAAGTTCAAGAAACAAAATTTTTGGGCCTAATCATTGATGAAAATTTAAGCTGGGACAACCATGTAACCCATGTTGTTGGTAGAATTTCCTCTGGTATATTTGCTTTAAAACAAATGGCAAAATTTTGTGGCTTGGAAACTTTAAAAATAATATATTTCTCAATGATTCATTCTTATTTGTCTTACGGGATTGGCATATATGGTGCAACATCAAAAAAGAATTTGGACAAATTACTTCTTCAACAAAAAAGAGCTATTAGAACCATGCTGAATTTAAAAACTACAGTTTCTGTTAAGGAAGAATTCACAAATCTGGGAATTTTGACTGATTAAGGGTTGATTATCCTTGAAACTGTAAACTTTGTCAAAAAATTAGCTAACCCTCTGTTACAAAATTCAAATCATTCGTATAACACCCGCTTAAATCGTAAGGTTGAAAAACATAATTTAGAATTTTTTAAAAAGAAAACGGTTTTTTTAGGAACTAAATTTCTTCATCACCTCCCACGAAAGTTCATTGTGGAGGTTGATGAATACAATTTTAAAAAAGGGTTAAAGGATTACTTATTGAAAATTCCACTTTACTCTTTTCAAGAGTTTTTTTATATGAGGCTCAACTGATCCACCAGCTCTATGAGAAAATATTATAAGAAATAAAAAGATTTAATTTTGATTTAGAGTTATTACTTAGGGAACGGTTTTTTATAATTTCTGATTTGTTTTATTTTGTTAAACACTTGACACTATTCTTGTACCATGTACAATTTGTGAATAAAGAATTTATGAATATGAATATGAATATGAATATGCAAAAAAAGTCTTTAGGAATGCTATTTCCGGTGTTGCGATGATGTAATTTCCGTGACTCGCATCAAGAGTCAGCCGCTCCTTGAAGTAGATCGCTGACCCCTCTGACGCATTAGACTGGCATAAATACTATGAAATTGTAGTTTTACTTAACACGTTTGATACCACAATACAAAAAAAAAAATCGTAAACACAAGCCACAGTTTTGCGGTGGGCGAGTTCTACTCCAAGCCACCGTCGAAGATCTGCGGCGGCTGGGCTCATTAAAATAGACTGCCGCCGCAGATCTGCAGCGATGGTTCCTTAATATTAAATACAAAATTTCTTCGGAACAGTCTATTTTAAAGGTTAGATGGTTTAGACACAGTCTACAGGATTGTCAGCCGCATATGTGTGGTGCTTGGTCTGTGGCTAGGACGATCACTGACGTCATTAGACAGTTGGCAACACTTTTGGACAGATTCTATTGATTCTATTTGTGGTCTGTGGCATAAGTCACAACTATTAGGACCGGTCTACAGAGAAGTCTATGATTTTGTTGGTGGGCTGAGGGAGTGGCCAGACTGTAGCATATATTTGCAGCGGCTGGTAGCGAACGTGTTAAAAATAAATCAAATAATTATTAAATTAACTTTTTATTATAAAAAATATGTTTACAATATAATACCCCTGTCACAGCAGACCTGCGTACACTTAGCAAAATTCCAATTGCTGTTATTGTTAATCAACAAAATATTTGGTTTAGTAAGTAAAAAATATATAAAGTATTAAAAATACTTTAAATCTATATATATAATTCTGTAAGCCGAATTTCTTGAGCAAAATTGTGAGCGTTATACAAATCGCAGAAAGATGGGAGGGGTCTCAAATTAAAGGTCTCAATCCCATACACGAGGGAAAACTATCGGCGTGTCCATAATGTTAACAGGAAATGAGAAATCACGTAAAACGTCCTCCATAAGAATAGCATGGGGATTTGAAAAGCGTCTGTTTTGTGTAAATTAAAACATGTGTTATGGTTTAATTTTAAAACGAGACACAGATGATAACATTGAGTGAAGATGATGAAATAATTCACCCCAAAAGAGAAGCAATCTATATATAGCCTATAATTCTGTGAGCGAAATCTTTTGGTAAATTGAGAGCATTTTGCAACTCGCAGGAAGATGGTAGGGGTCTCAAATTAAAGGTTTCGGCCCCATGCATGAGGGAAAATTATCAGCGTATCTATAAAGTTACAAGGAAATAAGAAATAGGGTAAAACGTCCTTCATATAGCACGGGGATTAGAAAACCGACTGCTTTGTGTACTTTAAACCGTATGTTATGATTTTATTTTAAAACGAGGGGCAGATGATAATAGGTCTATTGAGTGAAGCACTATTAATAACCAAATGACATAGCTAGAGTGGTAATACTATAATAAAGACGTTTTGAGGCTTTGTGCAACTAAAATTTCTTCTAGGAGTGTTACCAACCTTACAAACTATTAAAAATGGACTGCGGTTTTTTACTGTTATGTTATAATAATTGAAATTGTACAAAACTGAGCCTGTATGCAAATTTTTTAAATTTGCATGCAGAAAAAAATGGGATGGAAGAAAAATGGATATAAAAATGGGATAGAATGGGAAATGGATTAAAATGGATTAAAAATGGATTAAAAATGGGATAGAAATGTATTAAGAAAGTATTTGAGAAAGATTATTTTCTGAAAGGTTCTCCTAAGAGATTCTCCATATATAGTGATTTAAAAAAAATCTGTTTGTTTACACAAAATCATGAATTTTGATTTGGAGGGACGAATATTAACAGGGAGTAAAGATGATCTATTTTGAGCGGCTGTGTTTAGTGACAGGAGCTATAAGATCTATTCAATTTTAGGACAAACAAGACAATGAAATGGGTATGATACAAAGTAATGGAAGTTGATTGACTCTGAAATGACATGACATGAACATCCGTCAGGTTTTTTTCTCATTGCCGACTTTATATGTTATGTTAAAATGTTGTGATAGATAAAAGGGACTATTATTTCTTGCAAAACATATTTTTCATAGATCAATATATAAGTTTAACAGCACATAGAATGAAACATTTACAAACAGGTGGCCTAATAGTACAGGATTGTAAAGAGTACATTGGGGGCGAATAGCCTGTTCAAACGGTATTGTTAAAATAAATTAAAATTAAATTTTCTGGAAACTTTCATAGTAAAGAATTGGTGATCCATTCTGGTTCATGCTATTTTAATTTTATGATTAGGGGCTTTTGCCCCTATGAGCCACTAGTTATTACTTAAATTGGTAATCCATACAAGAAAATATACTGTTTCATTATACTAGTGCAAGTGTTATCGACATCGAGCAATTAATTGTTTTGATAAAATACAAATGTCACATTTAGTTTTCAATAGATTTAAATCATCCGACCAATCCAATATTGTGAATATCAGTGATCACCAAAAACTACAGTGGTACGTAAAAAGATGTTAAAATGCTCAAACCAATCTCAATGTTATTATTCTAACAGGAAATTTTCTAATTTAATTTGTAAATAGCGCTTTTATTTTAAGTTAAATTCTCATTAATTTTTGGCGGAAACAACCACAGACCAAGCCCTATCCAACGACACAAAAAACTTGAAAAATCAGTTGACAATTGTAGGAGGAGTTCTCTACACAAAAAAAACTCTTAGCCGCGGTTTCTCGAAGCAAGTTTAAACCTAAAATCAAGTTTAAACCAACATTGTCCATATGATTAACATTGAGTTAAACTAAGTTTAACTTAAACCTGTTTTGGAGAAACCGGCCCTTAACGTATTAAAGAAGTATAGATAATATGTGTATTCACATAGTATGCATAAAGAGTGATCTGTTTATAAATCCCAAAATGTAAACATTATTGACAAATGCAAAAAGTCTTCTAATCAGCTGATTATGTTTAGACACCTCTTTCTATTCCTTATCCTAAGTGTGGCTTGTCATGGTTTCTTTTAACCTTTAGCCAAAATAAAGGATAAAAAAAATCCTTATCCTACTCCCCCATTCTACAGTTATTTTCTATTAAAATATCATGGGATTTAATACACAGGTTTGCTACCAAAGGTTTTTATGACCAAATATTAGTTACTCATCACGTAATGAAGGAATATACCAAATTTTATTGAAAAATGTTCAAAATTAAGTGATTTCTAAGATTTATTAATTTCTCAAGAGAATAACATAAAAAAAAACTTTTTGATGTTTTCTCCGTAACCAGTGAAGTTAAGTAAATGATTTAAAATACTAAATTGTTTATTTTTTAAAGCTCTTTTTAATAGTTTTTTTTTTTTTTTTTTTTAATTGATAAATTTTATTACTTAAGGGTGAAAAAGGCCAAATACCCAATTTTGACCCTTTTGAACTCTATAAGACCCCGTTCCCAAATTCCGATCATCCTGGTTTTTTAACTTGACCTGAAGAATGCTGCCTTACACCTCTGTATCAAATCTTATCGAAATCAGAGGTTATCATGTTAGCGGACACACACATATATAAATATATATAAATATATATTAATATATATATATACATATATATATGTATATATATATGTATATATATATATATATATGTATATATATATATATATATATATATATATTAAGTACATTATAGTAACTGAGTACCCTTTTTCATATTAAATTATTTATTTGACAACTAGTTTAGGCTCTTTAGGCCATTATCAAGTCAATATAAACAAATAACCTTGAAACTAAATACAACAACCTTACATTAATTTCTACATAAATTTCTTTTTATGTACTGGCCCGGTATCCATCCCAGCCCCGTGAAGGTTGCTAAAGAGGTTCTACTGTAGCAAGCATAGCATCTGCAGTTCTAAGGATTTTAAAAACAACAAAAAATAGATTGTCTGATGTACAATGATCTGCAAGAACCCTAAGCTAATACTTACATTAAACCCCCTCAGCTAACGCCAGTCCTGCCAAAGCAAGTCCAGTCAAGCAGCCAGTCCTAGCTCTTTTATTATTAAAAAACATAATTATCTTTTAACCAATGAACTAACCTGGTGGCTCCACTGAAGGTCTGGGATGAGTACGAAAGCACAGCTCCAATACCACTCATGAACTTGGTAACAGTCGCTACTTGAACGATGAAGAATGCTCTGCGGTCTAAAGGTGTTGCAAAAACATCTTTCCATGACTGCTTCTGTCAACGTCAGTCTGGTTAAAAAATATGACAAGATAAAGCAACATAAAATAAATCTGGAATTAAAATGATAAATTATACTTTGTAGTCTACTAGAAGTGCCCTACATATTAATAGGCAGTGTTGTAAAAGTAACTAGTAAAACGATCTTCATGATTTTAGACCTAGGTATGAGTAGAATGATTAAAATTTTTGCAAGAGGGAGGGGGATCACAAAGGAAAAATGAGTGAGGTACTGTGACTTCTGGAGATGCCAAACAGCAACAACACAGATAAAAAAAAATTCAAGCACCCGGAGGAAAACTCTGTGGTGTCACCGATGGAGGGTTAAAATTATCTGCCAACCTTTCAACCCTATGAATGTCACAGGATTTTCATTTTACCAAGATCAAAAGTGTCAACTATGACACACGTGAATGTCTAAAAGTGCTAGATGTTTTCCCTGAATTTTCTGCTCAGAATCCCATAAAAATAAATTTTGAAAAAATTAGATATACAACACATGGTTGGACTTTTGACTCAATACTTAAACAAGAGCTAAAAATATCCGAGTATTCATTTGGTATGATGGCTTTTCAAAGGCTAGTACATGCCAATATATCAGCTGTCTGTCTCATTATATATATTGGCAGTTGGAGATAACCTCACTTTCAGCAAACAATATTTTATGATTAAGAATTTTGTGTTTATATTTAGAAATTTTTTTCTACTGTACGAGTTTTAGTTAAAGAAGGAAAGAGATCAAAGATAAAACCATACCATTAATTAATAAATAAAATACAAAAATAAATATACAGTGTGAAAGGTCTCATAAGATTCTATTGGAATGTCCGCCGTGCGATTTTTAATCGTACGGGCAAAACCGTGATGTGTGAAAGGAGCGTAACATCTGCACTAATCAATCTACTCTGATTTTTTTAAGTGTAAGTTAAATTTTTTGCCATGTGATGTCACTAGTTATTGGGTTCTGAATATATTAAAGTAACATCTTATATTATTGATGTTATAACCACCATAGATATTTAATACTTGAGTTGAGTAGCACATAGTTGAGTAAATTCACCACACCTAGCCAGTTAGCTAATTTTTAATAGGACCATAGAGAAAAAAGTATTATCTACACTTAATAAGATGCTGAAACTATTTTAGGAGGACTTTAAAAAGGATTGTGATTCCTTGTAAAGCTTTATTACAGTACTGGCTGAGCCCAACTGATTTTATACCCTCAATATGACCTTGGAGAGAAGACATAATATACAGTGTTTTAGAATTTATATGATCATATTAAAATTAAAAACGAGTGCGGTGTATTATAGTTGGCGGCAATAGAACACGTCAAGTTCTTCAATAAATCAGCTGATTATTTTCCTCATTTAGTGCATGTTTATTTATTTATTTTTATTTATTATTATTTTTTTTTTTTTTTTTTTTGCTTAATCTTGGCTTGTCTATTCTATTGCTGCCGACTATAGCTGTTAAAAGGTATTACTGATGTTTTCAATAAGCACTAAAACTTTAAAATAGCATTAATTTCATACTGCGTAGCTTAAGCTTTGTTACTTTATTTTGATACAGACTCTAATGGATGATAAGATGAGTGCAAAGTAAAAGTACTAATCTAAATTACACACTTTTGATTGCATTTCCTTTCCAACAGATTTCATAACATCCTTCAATTCATCTCGGACACAAACTCTTCCCCTCAACCACAGCAGGGACTGAAAAACAAATCAATATAAAGGGGATAATTTACACTCATTATAACATAGCAAAAACTATATAAACCCTTGTATCTTTTGTTACCTTATGGTCTGCTAAACCTCGATTGTTAGGTTTTTTTCAGATGGGCTTTTAAATAAATAAGGGAAACAGAAGAGTAGAATGAAAAGAAATGTCACCTTCAAATGCCTAGTGATAACACTTCTTTTGTTAGATAATTTTATACTACTAGTATACATGTTGCTCGAAATCGAGCGATTTATTATAACACAATACAAATTTTACTTTTAGCTCTAAATCAATGACATCCGACCAATCCAATATTGTGAATATCTTTAATCACCAAAATCTTCACGTATTTACAGCTGATTATTAACAGATGTTTAAAATGCTTTATTCAATCCGAATGTTATTTAAATGGGAAATTTTGAGATTTCAATGGTGGATAGCGCCTTTATTTTCAGTCCAATTCTCATCAGTTTTTGGGGGAAACAACTACAGACCAAGCCCTATCCAACGACACCAAAAACATGAAAATCGGCTAAAAATTGTAGGAGGAGTTGTTCCCAAGACAAAAAAACCCTTAGCGTATTAAATAAGTATAGATTATTTAATGCCACCTAATGTTTATTTTTACTCACAGATAGATGGAACATAATGCAGCTATATTAAATAATGAAATTGATAAACTTGTTATTGATAAAATGTGACATTTGATTTGGTAATTTTATTGTTGTTATCTCTTTTGGTAGCTCTAGTTGGTGATATCGGCGAGACTCGAAGTTCTTTTGAAGTCTCTACATCCCCTTCATACATTAATTTTTGAGATTTCAATTTTTGTATATGAAATGAAAGACACTTTATTTTAATAAAAGAAAAACATAAATTCATTGGCATAAAACATAAAATCATAAAAATATAAAATTATTAACATACATTAAATCAATTCCCATATGGGTAAAGCCCCAAGGGTGGGGAGAGAGTTGAAAATTACAGTCTAGAAAAAAAAAAAAACTAAACCAAAACTTGTTTAGTGCTTGGCCTTTAGTGGCAAATTTTTTTTTAAAGATTTAATAGTAGTTTTCATCATTAGGAGCAAAAGTGGGTCTTTTTGGTGCGCGATCGTGTTTTAAAAACGAGGCGCAGCCGAGTTTTTAAAAACGATTAAGCATCAAAAAGACACTTTTGCTCCGAGTGATGAACAACGTTTTTTATCATAATGCGAAAATTAGACTTTTGATCGTTAAAAATAATAACTATAAAGTTTTATTTTTGAGGTTATATTTACAAAGTAAGTAATATGCAGTGTTTATATTTCTGTTATTTACAAACAATGCTTTTCATAACGTTTAAATTTAAAAATTCTGCTCATCAACATAAATAAATCAATAGTAATATCATTGACTTTGTACACTACGTGAGTAGACTTCTCATAGCATAGGCGTGTGTGAAGCATATTGACGGTGGTGCGATCTCGTGCGGCGTCCATCGAAGTACACGTAACATATGATAGATAAATCAGTATTACCACTCTTCTAAATTAAGGATGAAACATTTTATAACTGAAAGTTATGTTTATGTTTTGGTAAAATGTTTTGGTAGCACTGTAAATTCAGCTGAATAATAACAACATCGATGGCAGCAACTCTGGTGCGGCGTCCACCGAACCTCCAAATTTTTGCCTCAAACTAAATGCATTGGATGAGAGGTCTATTCACGTTAGTGTACATAGTCAATATACTTGGTAAACAGCTGACTTTTCAGTACTAGGACCTAAAAAATTCTCCAGATGATTTTTCAGTCCTAGGACAGAAAAGAATTGGTTTTGGTACTATTGAGAGAACAAAAAACTGGCTGATTTCGTGCAGAATGATAAAAACCAGTTTATTTAACCAACTATTTGAATCTTAACACTTTCCCACTAAATTTAGGGTTGCAGGACGGAGAGGGTAACAGAGGGGGATCAAGAGCGAAAAGATAATTTTTTTCTAAGTTGGAGACACACACCAACATTTCAACAAGAACAAAATCAAAAATATTTTTTAAGGACAGATCAATTATTTTGCTATTTGCTTAGCTAAATAGATTGGTCTTATTTGTTACAATGGAGAATTGATAGTAAAATTATAGGCATCGATTTACAATGCGGTGAGGCGATGTAATATATTGTTATTTTTTAATGGGCTGGTTGGAGATGGAACCCCCCCTCCCAATCTATAAACTCTATGGATAGTAAAATTATAGGCATCGATTTACAATGCGGTGAGGCGATGTAATATATTGTTATTTTTTAATGGGCTGGTTGTAGATGGAACCACCCCTCCCAATCTATAAACTCTATGGATAGTAAAATTATAGGCATCGATTTACAATGCGGTGAGGCGATGTAATATATTGTTATTTTTTAATGAGCTGGTTGTAGATGGAACCACCCCTCCCAATCTATAAACTCTATGGATAGTAAAATTATAGGCATCGATTTACAATGCGGTGAGGCGATGTAATATATTGTTATTTTTTAATGGGCTGGTTGTAGATGGAACCACCCCTCCCAATCTATAAACTCTATGGATAGTAAAATTATAGGCATCGATTTACAATGCGGTGAGGCGATGTAATATATTGTTATTTTTTAATGGGCTGGTTGTAGATGGAACCACTCCTCCCAATCTATAAACTCTAACTCCGCTCATTGGACCATATCAAACATTTTATTTTACATCACATCTTTCGGTTTCAGCATTTGTAATTCTTAGTATGTTTAGAAATTTTTAAGAATTGGTTCACAAATGGCTGCTATCTGCGAGTCACAGAAAAACATGTAAATGACGTCTAACTAAAAACTAACCTTCTCTGCTTGTTCCCTCTTGCCAACCATGGCAAAGAAATAAGGTGACTCTGGCATAAACAAGAATGTGGCGAGAAATAGAACAGGGACAACCAGAGAGACGGCAGACAACTGTTGGTAGGTGAGGATAGGGCCGAGGCAATATTCGAGGAGGATGCCCAGGCACCACATGCCCTCAAAAAAAGTACTAATTGATCCTCGAATCTTGGGCTCTGCAATCTCAGCTAAGTACATTGGTAGTACAGTGTACACTATGCCCATACCAAACCCTTGGAGAATCCTAAAAGCAAAAGGATGATCAAATTTTTTAAATTTAGACCATATTTTTCAATGAATTCCAAAACAAGACAATAATTTAAAACTTAAGTTTGTAATTCTGGTGAGCTGAAAGACTTGTTACAAGTAGGTTTATTGCATTTATAAGTTATAAAGGATTACTCTAATGCATCCATTATTTTTTACATCCAAATACTACAAATGTATATATCTTGGACCCAATTCATTAATAAAAATTGGACTTACGAGATATCACGCAGGCTAACGTTAGGCTTGGTTTTTTTTATTTTCTCAATTACTACCAAATATTGGTGGCTCCAGTTTTTTGTAAATACCTTAAATTTTGTATTCATCTCCAAATTGTTTACAACTGCTGTAAGCTTTACCAGTGGGCCCCCTATATTCAACATGTCAATCAGATAACATTTCAATCTCATTTCTATTATCTCTTTCCTGTAACTTTGGTATAAAATTTAAGTTTTTTGACGTATATGTCAGTCAGTTGCTGTCACATGTTCTGTTCCAATATTTATTAAAATATTATTACTACAAATATAAGGATTTATGGTCTCAATTCAACTTACCTTGAAAAATATAGTATTGGCAAGAACCTAGTCGTAAGCACTAAAATCCAGCTGACGATGTACATGGGAGCCGTCCCGAGCAGGAGAGGTTTGCGTCCCAGGCTGTCCACTAGGTAGGCTGCTGGCAACGGGGAAAACAAGTCTCCTAGCTCTGAAACAAACATACGTCTAATATCAATGTTAAATTTGTTCCTACCATTTATGTTCATTTTCCCCAAAAAATATACAGAAACAAAATGAAATAGAAATGTAGGTAAAACATGTTAAACCTTAAATACTCGCACGGGGTTTTTATAGACCCTTAGGTCATAAATTTTGTGTTGCTTGCTAGAGTATTTTGGATACACTCCCGTGCCACTCAGTACCTTCAAATGGCAACAATCGCAGAATGCAAGATCAGTCACTGGCAATTCCCACAATACATAGTGTGCCTACGGTGCATTTGGGTGCCGAGAGACCACCGCAGAAGTACCTACTAGTGTTATATCATGAGGTTTATAAAACAAGTGCCCAGTTATAATGAGAAATAAAAAAACAATGATTTTATTTGAATTATTTATAAATATTTGTTTATTTTTAACTTTTGTGGGTAATTATATAGAAGAACGTACTCAATCTTAAACTTTTTCATATTGAGATATCATCTAGATTATAAATAGAGAAGCAAAGAAAAGAGCAAATAGAGTGTCGGAAAGGCGATAACAAGCGGTTATTACCGGTTTATCGCAAACTAAGATAAGCAATCAGATAGCGCGGGCGATGTCTAACCTGTCTGGCCGGTGCACTGTGCAGTCGGTGACCACTGACGAGTGATGTCCGATCAAAGTAACCTTCCGCTCCGAGTTTGCGACGAATGCGAATTCACTATCATAAGTGGAAATGGTTAAGACACCTAACCTAACCTAACCTAACCTAGGCCGTCCCACAGCCATCCCGCGACTGACCTGCAGGGGGAGCCGCGGGGCAGTTAGGTTAGGTTAGGTTAGGTTACGTTGTAATGTCCCCGCATTTTTAAACATTTTCTATTGCCTTCAGCATGTCTAAGGAATGTACTGCAGGATAAAATTATGCAAGCCGAGCGCGCAACCTTTTATCAACCTACCGATAAGCAGGTGAAGGACCCAAAGATAATCTTACTGATAACGATCACGATAAAATCCGTGAAGAATCCGTCATTCCATCACGGATTCTTCACATTCTTCAGAATAAATAAAAGGTAATTAGTCGTTTAAATAATTGATTTTAATCATAATATAGTATAGTTTATTTACTCAGTGTGCTATGGCCCGCGCCGGCAGCGGAAGGTTAACAGCGCGCTGCGGTGATAGGCGTTGTTAAGTTACTAATATTTTGGTTATACGTCCTTATATATAGTCGAAATACATTTTCCGACGTTTCATTTCCTGTTTTCTATCACGTTCAAGTAGTATTCTCGATGATATCTCAATATGAAAAAGTTTAAGATTGAGTACATTCTTCTATATAATTACCCTTTTGTGTAACATCTAAAATACCAATGTGTCTGAAACACATGGACAATGTATGCCAGGAGTGTCAACAGCTGGAGTAGTAGGATCGGACTAGTTTATGGAAATACTAATTAAAATATATAAAAATATATATTTTACAATATTTTTCCTTTTCATCCAACACTTTTTATTACCAAACAAGGAATCTAAAATAAATAAAGACAAGGTAGGGGTCAAGACATGCAATGCCCTCTAGGCACCATATGTTCTTTTGCATCTATTACATCATCATTATCATTACCAGTATTAGTAAATGGTGTCGTCATAGGTAGTAGTAGGATCGGACTAGTTTATGGAAATACTAATTAAAATATATATAAATATATATTTTACAATATTTTTCCTTTTCATCCAACACTTTTTACTACCAAACAAGGAATCTAAAATAAATAAAGACAAGGTAGGGGTCAAGACATGCAATGCCCTCTAGGCACCATATGTTCTTTTGCATCTATGACATCATCATTATCATTACCAGTATTAGTAAATGGTGTCGTCATAGGTGCAAAAGGACCTGGTGCATAGAGGGTGTTGCATGTCTTGACCCCTACCTTCTTTTTATTTTATTTTAGATTCCTTGCTACCAAATATGTTATAGTATATTAAACATTTCTTAAGACACCAACACACACTAAGGTATGTATTTTAAGATTATTTAATAATAAAGTTGTTTTGTGATTTAATTTTGTTCATAACATTTTTAATAACCTGAAACAATTGTCTATTGACAATTGCACAGGGTGGTTATAAATTATTGGACACATTTTTAGAATTAATATATAAATAACCAAGTAACTTACAAACATGAGAAAAACAGTTTTCATCGCAAAACAAGAAAAAATCTGTTACATTGTTCTTTTTAGAAGTAAACTAAAATGAATTCAACCTCAGACCATGTTTTTCTGAGCACTGCTGGAGTTATGCCTCAATACCACCTCTAACTATTTTCTTAAGTTCCTCAAAGACTTCAACCTTCTTTGCGAACCTTCATCTGTCCTTTTCATTAACCAAAAAAAAAAAGTCCTTAGGGTATAATGTCTGGAGAACCTTAAATCAAAGGAATTTGACAATTTTTTCAGGCTTTTTATAATCACTTTTTAATAGTCACTGGAATATTAAGTTTTTTTTTTTTAAGTTACTGTATGACTGTTTTTAATATACTATTTAATAAAACCATTCTCTTGTTTCTAAGTTGCTTAGTTATTTATTTCTTTCTTAAAATGTGTCCAATAATTTGTGACCACCCTGTATTATTTTTATAAATCTGTGGGGACATTCATTTGGCACAATAAGCTAAATACTGGAAAATCCCCATAAAATTAAAGTTATAATATTAATGTTGCCTGGTTCCTCCTAAACTAGATTAAAAACTGCAATTAAGTAGTTTTTTCTCTCCCATGTATGTATTGTTAATTTTACATTTTCCAAAATACTGTTACAGTAGTTTTATTGTGGAAATGAGGACCTAACAAAAATGTTTTGAACGACTAAAAAGCAGTAAAACGGGATAAATTTAATCAAACACAGTATACTGTCAGTTAAAATTTCATTCTATCCTTGTAAAGTACTGATTCATAAAGTTTAGACTTACAGATTTTTCTTTTTTACTTTCTCTCCCTATACCATAGTATATGGAGAAAGTATTGTATTCGCAAAAATTTTCATATTCCTTTGATGATGTATATATTCATTTTGTAGCCCCCTTTCCCCCTATAAATGTGTATATGGAGAAAGTATTAGTTTGGCCAAAATTATAGAATTTGAGTTGTTTGTAAATTTATCCATTTTGGTGCCCCCTGGGTCCAAAAAAGTGGTTTTCAGAGTGATGTCTGTCTGTGTGTGTGTGTGTCTGTGTGTCTGGATGTAAACAGAGCTATAGAATTCCCCAATGGTCCGATTTTGGTGAAACTTGGTATGTAGGTTCAAACCCACGATAATTTTTTTTTGAATTTTTGATTTTTAAGGGTAGTTTACCTCTAAAAACCCCCCAAAAATGTGAAAAATCCAAATTTCTCAAAAACGGCTCTAACGATTTTGATTAAAATTTTGTGGTTTATTAAGATGAAAATGCTGAATAAAATGGCACCACCCGCATCTCCAGGAAAATGCGCGTTCAAAAGTTATAGAGCAAAATGTGTTAAAAAATTCAATTTTTGGATGCAAAAACTCGTGTTGCTCACCTGGTGGCTATCCGACTGAGCCATCAAGACATTAATGTTTTGAGGCTTTTAACACCTTTTCATATTCTTGGGAGAAAGTATGTGTCAGTTATCTGATACCGTTTATTTTTCTTTCAATCATCTATCCATTCCTCACAATCCACCATAAAATGTATAATGTGGGACACCATTTTCATAGAAAAAAGTAAACTTTGTTTTATATATCGAATGTGGTTTATACTCTAATAAAACCTATACACAAACTAAAATACATATTTAATAAAAAACAGTACGGTACAAAACAATTATAAACTGTATAATCATCAGGTGCAAGTAGAAGACAAGTCCGCACTGAGAGCCTCGCGATTGAGCGCAATGTAAAAGCTACCATACCTCTGCACACTGGAATCGACCCTCGGATCAATGCAAACTACAACCATGTAAAATTAGACATTACACAGTACCTCTGTAGGAAGGAAGCGTTCTACATAATTTACATGTTTTTTTCAAGTGCTTAGGTGACCCCCGGGTTGTGCTTGATAAAAGGTTAAATTGCCATAAATTTCACCAAGTATGTAAATCATAATTTGACTCTAGACTCCTTAAGAACCATGTTAAAATCTACAATTCTAGCCACCTATGAGGGAGACCACCCAGGAGCTTTGGTCGGGAGTCATCGGCAGCTCACTCCCTGGGGCTAGTAGACGGACCAGCAATGGGTTGATCCAGCCGTACGAGGTGCCCGCCATGAGAACCGACAGCGACGCTGCAACAACAACAGCTAGTTAGCCAGGAGCTCTGGTCGGGGGTCATCGGCAGCTCACTCCCTGGGGCTAGCAGACGGACCAGCAGTGGGTTGATCCAGCAGTACGAGGTGCCCGCCATGAGAACCGACAGTGACGCTGCAACAACAACAGCTAGTTAGCCAGGAGCTCTGGTCGGGAGTCATCGGCAGCTCACTCCCTGGGGCTAGTAGACGGACCAGCAGTGGGTTGATCCAGCCGTACGAGGTGCCCGCCATGAGAACCGATAGCGACGCTGCAACAACAACAGCTAGTTAGCCAGGAGCTCTGGTCGGGAGTCATCAGCAGCTCACTCCCTGGGGCTATAGTGTAGTAAAATTAGTCGGGAAAAATTAAATAATTTTTGGAAAACTAATTTCTTTTGAAATGTGTTCTATGGCATCCCCTGACCTTCCTCCGAAAAGTCCCCTAAGATCCCATGTGGGGATCATGCCCAAAAATGAGGGGTTGGCCTATAAGGAGTTCCAATAAAATTTGATATTAAGCGTACTAAATTTGAATACATTCCAGAAGGTTTACATATATCAAATTAAAGGTCATAAAATGTAGAGTACAATGCCGTAAACCCGACCTAAATATAACAATCGGGAGAAAAATAGCAGACGTTCAAAATTTAGAATAAAATAATATTATCAAAACTTTGAAATGCAATAACTTCCGACATATTTGAGCTTTTGAGGTCTGGTTTTCGGCTAAGTACTCTCCTTATTAAGACCTTTAAAATGATGTATAGCATGGCTATGGCCTAAGAAAAAATTTTCAAAACTCCCTCTTTGGGTCGACCATATAGAGGGTGGCTCAAGGGTAATATGATGGGCATATGTCAAGCTATCCATATTTGCAAAGGCAATTGTACAAGCAAACGTTTGCCGCAAACCGGACCTCAAAAGGTCAAGTATTTAGAAAATTATTACATTTTTAAGCGTTTGGATTAAAATTTTATTTTTGTTCTAAGTTTGAAAGGCTGCCATTTTCGACCCAAGCAACCTTTTGAGATGGGGTTTGCGGCATTAAATTCTACTACTCAAGAGCTTTAATTTGATGTACATAAACCTATTGGTCGTCGAAAGACCTATTTCTGACTCCAAGAGGGCCATTACATCAATTTTAGGCATGTTGCCCAGAGGGGATTTCAGGGGACTTTTCTGAGGGAGGTCAGGGGATGACATAGAACACATTTCAGCAAAAATTGGCTGTCCAAAATTTTTTTCATTTTCCAGCCATATTTTGGCTTAATTTTACTACACTACTAGTAGACGGACCAGCAATGGGTTGATCCAGCCGTACGAGGTGCCCGCCATGAGAACTGACAGCGACGCTGCAACAACAATGGCTAGTTAGCTTGGAAAAGTTTATAAAATCAATTGCATCAAAGTAAATTATAAATAAATCAAACTAATAGAATCCAAAAATTTGTTAGGCCATTCTGCTAGTTGGCATGTCCTACCCTGGCATCCGCCAGTGGCGGATTTACGAAGGTTGGGGCCCTTCGTGCTTACTTTCGGGCCAACTTTTTTGTGGGACTCCCCCCCCCCCCTCATCACTGACCGAAGTATGACACTAATACCCCCGTCGCAGCAGACCTGCGTACACAGCGAATTTCCAAAGAATTATTGTTTCAACGTCAAAGAACTTTGTGGCTATCTTATACAATTAATAATCTTTATAAGAAAATATAATATATTTAATGGTATTATATTTTTGAGTAAATTATTTTTATTTAATAATTTATATATTAATATTTATATTGAAATAAACGACTTTTTTAACAGTAATAAAAGTGCATATCCAAAGCTTCCATGCAAAAGGAATGATTTGTTTACAAATAACAAAACATAAACATTTCAAATTTGACAAATATGCAGAAGACAGCTGATCAGCTGATTAGGAACAGATACCTTATTATCTCCATCTCTCTTGCTCCCATTATACTTTTATTTTTCATAAGAATACCATGGGATTTAGCATGTAGGTTTGCTGCCATGTGGGTTTTTGATCAAATCTTAATTACTCACCACCTAGTTAAGGTTCATACAAATTTTTTATTAAGATTTGTTGATAAATAAGCGATATATAACTTTTTAAAGATATACCCATAAAAATAACATGGGAAACTTAATTTGAATATTCTATATAACCAGTTAAGCTGAAAGATTCAAAATACTAAAGTGTTTGGTTTTTTAAGCTCTTTTGAATGGTTTTAGTTGAAATTGATGAATTTTGAAAATTTAGGTCCAAAAATGCCAAAAACCCATTTTTGACCCCTTTGAAACCCCATAAAACCCCGTTCCCATAACCCGACAATGCTGGTTCCCGAACTCATGAAAATAGACCTGGTCTTACACCTTCATACCAAATTTGATCAAAATCGGAGGTCCGCTTCAAAAGTTATCGGTACCACGGACACACACACACACACACACACACACACACACACACACACACACACACACACACACACACACACACACACACACACATATATATATATATATATATATATATATATATATATATATATATATATATATATATATATATATATATATATATATATATATATATATATATATATATGAAAATGAACGAACGGTGTTTTTGGCTTCTGGGGACCTCAAAATGAAAAATTAAAGTGGTCCCGGGCTTAGGTCTTACCATGGCTACTACCGTAATAGCGTATTCCCTATAGGGAAATTCGCTAAAACCTTCAAATTAAGCTAAAATCGTCCTTAATTTTTTATCCTATGTTCTGGTACGAGTAAAGTGTAATTGTATGTTTACACTCTGATCTCTGAGAACGAGTTCGTCTTGAAAAGATGCTGGATTATCCAGCTGTTAAATGGGGATGGGGAATGGGGCCCATTATGCTTTATCATTGACTACGGTATATCTATAGTCAATGGATCTACACTATAACTGGAGTTACTACTCTCTGTTCAAACGTTTGTGAAAACGTCCCGCTGTATTTTAGGGATGTTATGTCCGTTACGTAGGTCAAATTGCTGTTGATGGGAGGCTATCAAAATAGTCAAGATGGCTATCAGCACTCAATTTTACCAAACTGTATTAAATATTTTAGGTGCAATGGGGTCCTAATTGATCTGAATTACTTTGTTAATATTACTATATTGGTACAAATGTGTTGCTTTCTGAATTTTGATACTTATGGTACACAAAATTTAGATGTACAATTTTGATACCAAAATGGTAATGGTTTTAGAAAATCTTTAAATTAAACTAACATTAGTTTTAATGTTATCTAGATTTTGCATTTTTACAGCCTCTCACCAATAGGAAACTGTCAACCAAAAAATATTAAGGGAAAAGCGATGCACTTTTTAGACAGAGAGGTAACTTCAGTTAGTTATAATAAAAAGCCCAACGGGGCCGCCGCGCGAGTTGCCAAAATGAATGTGACTTAATAACCTACAGGTAGCTCATGATCACCCAAAAATGACATGGAAAACGGCAGACACCACAATGACTTCACCAAAGTCTCTCTGTTGTGTTGTGATGGGTTTTCAACTAAAATAGTCTGCTAAAAAATCAAGGCTCAAAGCTGATGTTCATTTTTACCGTGCAAGTACATCCTTAAAAAATATATGTATATTTGGGACTCTGTGCGGCCCCCCTGCAGCCCACGGCCCTAGGCAGGGTTTGCCAAACAAAGCACCCGAAAATAAGGGACAGGGTTTTGTAATATGCCTATACTATTGGTAAGTCTGAAATAGTGGTTGAAAATGACAAATTCGTTAATAATATATGCGTTTAAATTACTCTATGAATACATATAAAGTCTTTTAACTGCTATTTTAGTGCTGCCCATGGATTTTTAGGAGGGTATAAAATTTTCACAAGAACATTTTTTATAAAAGAGGTTGGCGGACCTCTTTTTGCCTTACTTTGTCCCGTCCACATGGACTATTGATCTTGCGTGGATCATATTATACAAACAAAGTAAGGGGTGAGCCACTATATAGTACGAGGTGGATGGTATTGATGAAAGTCACTGGCTGAACTTGGATTTGAACCCACGACTTCGCTGCCATGGTTCCGAAGTCCGGTGCGCTAACCACTACACGCCACCGACTCACCCAACACCCGACCCTTTTAATTCACGGTTCAAAATACCAAACCCTAATAAATAGGCCTACTATTATTTCACCCAGAGGCGGCGCCGACTTAATTGGTGAGGCAAAAGTTGATTTGAATTTTGGACGCTGTGCAGATGGAAGTGCTTTTCCGAGATTTCAACCACAAAAAGTTCCAGAAAAATTACGATTATCATACAATGATAATGACAGGAGACACTTGCCATGGCGGTCGGTACTGTTTGTATGCACAATAAGCAACAATTTTGTAATTTTGAGGTTAGATTGGAACTTACATAGAACTAAATTTCCTGAATAAATTTCTAGTCTTGGAAAATACGGGACATTTACTGTCCTGGATGACTTCTCCCCGGGACGCGGGACAAATTTACTATATAAGGGACTGTCCCTTAAAATCCGGGACGTTTGGGAACCCTGGCCCTAGGCCAGGGCCTAGTCGGCCTAAATCCGCCACTGGTCCTAGCCTTATACTGCAAGAATAAGGTTAGCACTAAACAGGATGTAATGGTTTTGATTTTTATAATGTCCTTGATTACAAAGAGTAAGGACCACTTTCTCTAGAAAGTGTTTAGATGACACTCTTTAATGAAATATTTCTGACTTAATAGCTTTATATTGCTCATTATTGCAAATTTAAGAGCAGTCTAATATGTGGTGCTGATGTACATAACTACAACACATGATCCAGAGATGTTTTCAGAATTGATCAGCACAGGCTAGCTAGTGTATATCTGCTACCTTCTCAAGCAGGGGTTGGCATCCTTAACAGAATCCCGGAGGCTTTTCGGTTTGAAAACAATGAAACAAAATTCATGTCAAAATTAAGACGATTTTTAGTGTCGCATGAGTTTTACTCGGTGGAGAAGTTCATGGACTACACAGGGGGAATGCATCGGCTTGGTTCCTGGTAATCATTCTCTAGTGAGGGGAATTTTTAAGTTTCTTAAGTGTTTGGAAGTTACTTTCTTGATATTAATTATTGTTTCTATCAAATGATAACTATAGTATTTTTAACTTTCAATGTATATTTAATATCTTGCATATGTTTGACGCATGCTATACAATACTTGTATTGTCTCCGTAAAAAAAAAATTATTTTATTTTAATTAACGTACCCCACACTCACTCATGTTTATAAATAACTAACACAACAGTAGTTAACAACTAGGCTAGTAGTTAACTAATGCAAAATTCAATACGAGTAATTTGACGAAAACAACATTAAATATATGTTAACATCAACTTAACAGTATAATGAATCTTACAAGTCAAGGACTACAAACTAGTTTTTTGTCCTAGACATTTTGATGTTTGGCCAAAAGTACTTAAATGACAGTGCTAATCTAAAATCAATGGACTGATTAGTAATAATGTCTTCAATGATTGAAGAATTTATGAAGAAGTCTTACAATTTGGCTTAAGCCAATCTTCTTATCACTGAGCCACCTTATCCACATAATTGTGTTTTATCTGCTTTAATGAACAATGAAAAGTATTAACAGACTTACATTTAGGGAATTATCTTACCTATGATAGACATTATTGCGAGAGATGAGGGTTTCAAAAATTTACCAAAAGTATTTAGCTAAAATATGTAAAACAATTATTTTTAAACTTAATCCATATTTTTGCTTTACTAATTTCTTGCCTAAATTAACATAAACTTAGGCTATAGCAAATTAAATATTTGTAAAACTAATGAAAAAAAAAATAATAAAGCAGCGGCTTTAAATGTGTTGGTTCTATATTTGAACAATTTTTGTCATATAAAGACCTACACAATCCTTTTTTATCCTTTTTTTAAGGATTTTTTTTTTTTATTTCAATAACTTCACAGTTCACAGTTAGTTGAGTAAGTTATGGTAACTTATATTGTTGGTTCAAAATGGTTAGGTCCCATGATCTTGATGGGTAATCTGAGAATTTATAAGAAATCAAATCAAATAAGTTTATATCTATTACAACATGCACATAGTTGGAAGCAATGTTCTGAGAACAATAATTTAGATATAAAATATAAAAATAATATACCAGTAAATAAAATAATATTTGCCGATCTTAACCAATAATTTCAATAAGTTTAACCCGGCCTTAAAAGGATGACCAAGTCAAAAATGGCAGGCGATCAAACTTTGTATTAAAATCATATTGCTGAAAACAAAAAAATGCAATAACTCTCAACAAACTTGACCTTTTGAGGCCAGGTTTGTGGCTAACTGCTCAGGATGCAAATCCCTTAAAAATTATGTATCATGTGATGTAGGCCAATGCAATTTCCCTGGTGACTTCCATTGGGGACGTCCCTAAAGGAAGTCTTGGGAAAAACTAGGTCATATGATACATCATTTTAAAGGGCTTTGCATTCTGAACAATTTGCCACAAACCTGACCTCAAATGGCCGAGTGTTTAAGAGTTATTTGATTTTTTTGTTCTAAGGAATACAATTTTAATGCAAAGTTTGATCGCCTGCCATTTTTGACTCGATGGTCCTTTTAAGGTCGAGTTTGTGGCATTGTTCTCTATTCATAGAGACCTTTAATCTGATGTACATATCGAAGTAAGCTTACGTAAGATTTTCTCCTGACTCCCTGTAGACAGTCCCCCCTTGGAGGTTCTAGGCTAATAAGTACTTTCGGAAGTAGACTTTGAGACTCAAATCAGTTTGCAAAGTTTTAGTTTTATTAGTTACATAATTTTAAAGATATTATACCGTTACCAGACTTTTTCCCCACCCGGTACAGAGTTCTATGATCATTATACAAATTGTAATAAAAAAGCTAGCAAACTAGAAAGAACAGATATTTTAGTTATAAAATATTTTTTAACTAATTGGGCCCAGATCAACTGAATTTTTGGTCGAATTTGGATCAGGCGCCAATCTCTAGTTTATTTTATCTTCAAATTTCAATTTTAGTGATTTTTTTATTTTCCAAGTAGCACTTACGTTTTAAGAACGAACATAAAGGTTCTTTAACATGAATAAACTCACAAGAATTAGTAGGCCTAACAAGAGAATTTTTTTGTAACTATAGGCTCATTTGAAAGAGCATAGTAGAAATACCTTTAGCTTAGTTTTCAAATTTTTTGGATAATGAGGTAAACAAATTAAATATTATCTAGGAGTCTATTTGCCCCGGGCGTACAATTACCCCACTTAATGAGCACACAGGGTAACTGAGGACCCTGACTGTTAAAACCTTAAAATGGCTTCCTTTTTCATTTATTTAAATTGTATTTTATAGTACATTTCTTGCTCTTTAAGAATAACTATATATTTTGCTTTGAAAAAAACTTATTTTGCAAAAAAATATTAAGCCAAAAAAACTTAAGCCAACATTTAAACTTTAAGAGTGTTACCAAAGTTTGTTGTTGTTGTTGTTGTTTTCCTGTAAAAATTTGGTGATGGGGCAAGTGAGAATCTAGTTTATTTGCATAGTATATAAATGTTATAATATAGCCCTAGCATATTTTAATTTTTAGATTTTTTTAATGAATAACATTTCACGATTTTGGCCATTTTCAAAACCAAAATCTTTGACAACAAATTTTGCAGGAATGAAAAATTATTTTAAAAATTCAAAAATAGTGGTTTGTTCAGCTTTAAAAGCTCTAAACTCACATGTCCCATTTATTTTACAACCTGTAACTTAATCTATATTTTTTAGAGCCAGGTTACTTACTTGCCCCATAGGCAGGAGCATGTGAGGACACTGAACATGGAAAGAAAAAAAACCTGTGTAACTCAAAAAATTAAGGATGTATTTAAATGAAATGTTATATCCATGTACAAAACCTATTCAGGAATATACATGCAAAATCTCATAATAGTATATTGAACCACTATTTAAATATTTAAGCTCAAACACAAACTTTGAGATTTTGCAGTCTCGCTTAAACCTTTCACCTTACTTCATAATTGGACACAGTACGTATAAGTTATTGTTCATAAAATAACTGCTAACTTAAGTTAGTTTTATCGCGAAATACAGTGAAAATATACACGAATTTGTTGACTATGTAACCAAGCATATATTTATAGCCTCATCAGTTAAATCCATATTGTAGACTAAGAATAACATCTTAAATTTTTCATTCTAAATGAATGTGCAAGAGCCGGAACTATGAGCTGGGCAGCCCAATGGAATGACCACGCCACTCCAATGTGATTGTAAAAACTCTAAGCAATTTAACCTACCAAGCATTAGGAATTAACTCATTACCTACAACTTCCCCCGCTTTAAGTTTGTTTCTTAGCCAAAAATACATAAAGTTTAGGTTTAGTACCTAACTTTTTCAAGTTCACATAAGCCTAATATCAGATTATATTGTATTTTGTATTGTTAAATTGTAATTCTTTAGGCCTAGCAATCTTAAAGTAATTTAGCCTACACTGTTGTAATCCTTAGTTTTTCCAGATTGCAAATATTTAAGTTTAGTTGCATGTTTATCGAGGCTGTGAGCTGCAGAGCGTGTTAATGAACGAGTGTACGCCAGTTTGAATCCCCTGTTTGCGTCCATCCCCCGGGTAGTGGTGGGGGGACTTCATTGTTATTCGTGGATAAGGAGACCCCGGCCGAACCGTTGAGCACGTCTGCCTCAAAATGGGCATTTTGCGCAAGCCCCCGGAAGGATGGGATATTGAAGGAAGAGAGAGGGTGAGACAAGGGACTGTCCACTCATGTTCCAGTTAGGGGTTTCTATGCCTGTCGCATTCCTCACCCCCTGCTGCCTTGAACATATGTTCCAGCTGGAGGTTTGCATGCCCATAGCATTTCTCCTCACCCCCTGCTGTCTACAAAAGTTCCAGCTAGGGGTTTACATGCAGTTCGCATTAACCCCCCACTATCTTGAACATGAATGGATTATGAAGGAAGGGAAATTGTCATAGTGGACAGCCAAAAGACTTACCACAGTGTTATGACAACTTCGTTTGCTGTACCCAATGTCAACTTCGCAACTAGTATAAACCAGTTTTAAAGTTGTCCTGGGACGGGGGGACTTCATAGAGCCGCTTGACTCCAGCTTGTCTTTGCTGCTTTACCCAGGGTTGTCCCTCGAGCGACTCTTGAGATAGTAGCGGAGCGACTCTTGAGATAGTAGCGGAGCGACTATCGCTGAGCAATCATGTCATTGTTCCTGAAATTATTTTTATAGAGCGATTCTGGTGCATTGTTATGCTGAAATGCGAGTTTTAAATGTACCATGAGTTTGAAGCAGAAGTAACTGGCTGGGTGGCTGAGTGGTTATTAAGTGCTCGCCTTTGAATCCAAAGGTTGTCGGTTCGATCCTTAGAAAAGTTAGTAGCTTTTATAAGGTTCGATTCTGGACCCAGTTGTCATTTGTCATTGGGCTATTAATTAATGATGCTTTTTAACAACTGGTCGATGTTAGATCATTCATCCTATTGGGATTAGGTTGAGCATTTAAAATCTGTACACAGCTGTATCCTACAGCTGTAAATACGTTAGTTGTGGGTGAATTAATCACTATTGGATTGGTCGGAGAACTATACGTAACATTTTTAGCAATGACATGTCATAGTTCAAATTAAATTGCTCGATTTCGAGCAATAAGTGCACTAGTTAATATAAAAGTCATTTCTAGAAGCTTTTTTATCTTTAATTACAGTTTCTTATTCCTTGAAGAAATACGATCAACAACTACACACGTGAAAAATTGACAAGAATCGCTCCGCAACTGCGACTGAGCCTGCCCTCAGACCAGACCCGCTACAGTCGCCAGCGCCAGTCGATGGCCGCGCCAGTCGCAGTCGCGTCAAGGACAACAGTCCCATTTGAAACAACACTACCAGTGCTGGAGCGACTGTCGCTTAGCTACTATCACTAGAGTCGCTTCAGGGACAATGGGCCTTTAATGTTAAAAGTTCTATGGGTTTAAGGGGATAGAGCGATTAAGTTAAGTAATAAGTCTGCGTAGTCAATATGGTCTTTATGGAAAATACCTGAATACAGTTTGCATAGTTGCAAAAGATATTTGGAGGTCTCGCGGACCTTTGGAATTGAAAATTTGTTTTCTTATGATTTTTTTTCTCATGCGCTGGCCTCCACCCTGTTGGTAATCCCAGCACTTTTCAGAAGTTATATTCGAGTGATGGGCCTACCTCAACACTTTTCAAAAGTTAGGTAAAATAGTCTAAGTTAATTAATTTTCCAGCACTGAAAGAATTAAATAAAAACCTATTTTTACTTCTAAAATTTTAATTTATGAACCTAATTATTCAACTTCATACAGGGAAGTGATAAATTATACTGGTTTACAATCTATTATATAATCTTCGAATCTTATTCTTACCTAAAAAGGCCGCTGAATATTGTCTCCAAAGTCCTAATTCCATGTTGAACTGAATAACAGAACAACAATCATTAAAAAAGTAAGTAACTTAGTTCTTTTTAACAAAGTAAACAAGTTATAAGTTAAGCCTGTCACTGTGTGTGAGTACATCCACACTCAGACGACAGACACCAAGTACTAAGTACTACCAATTACCAATTACCATTATTGAATTTTTTACTCTATGGAACATAGAGAAAAAAAATTCTTTTAGAGCGACTTTAAATTTCTCTTAGGCGAATTTTTGACCACCAAAAGGCTTTTTTATTACTGATTTGATTTCAATGAAATTCTCAAGTTAGATTTTATGTATTTTAAACTAGGTAATAAACTATAATCGGGCAATTATTTTCAAGTATTAAAAAAGCTTATTTTCCGGAATTTTTGACAGAACTTTAGTTGTTTAGGCTACATGATTTCACTAATGTAGTTGCTATGATCAGTTTATATTCCCCCATCGCAGCTGAGTTTGTCGCTGTGTTTGCTGAAAACAACATTCAACATATTAACATAACCTTTTCTTGTTTATATCTGCTCGCCGTTATGTTTCGTTTTTAAATAAAATTTAATTGATATTTTGACAGACCTATTTGTTAAATTAAATAGATCAACACTTATGTTTACTTGTTGAAGTTATAAATTATACCAAAAGATAGGCATGTTGATGTGGAATGAATTGCTGTCGTACGGAATTATGCGATTAACTAATTTATGGGATACAACAAATATCTATTTGGGAGAAAGATTTAAATTGAACAACTAATTAGAATGTGTTGTGCCATTCTAGCCTATGTCTCAGGTAACAAAATATGCATTAAGTGTTAAGTAAGCGTAATTCTACAATACTTACATTACTTGATTTTTATTAATTTGCAATCATGGATTTTAAATTGTATTGTTTTTTCGCTCTACAATCTATTTACCTTTAATATTATAAGCATAATTATTATTAAGTTACTTGCTTGTTTTGAGGTCTTAGCTAAAATCATTGTTTGTATTTGTAGGCTAGGCCTAGGATGTACGCCGGTTGACTTTGGACAGTTAGATGACGTGTTCCACTCTTCACATTCGAGGAGATGGAAACCTCTGTTGCTCCTTGTCCCTAAAGAGCAACAAGGCTCCTGACCCGGACGGATTCCCAGCGAGGCTTTAAAGAAAGTATTTTCAATTAATGCTGATTTGTTGTTGAGAATGTACAACGCCTGTTTGGTAGAAAGGGCGTTTCCGGCTCCCTGGAAAACCGCCAGACTTGTACTCATCAGCAAGGGCAAAGGTGATCCCGAGCTGCCGTCGTCCCACAGGCCTTTTTTTTGCATGTTGGACACGGCTGGGAAAAGCTGCCCGAGAAGCTGATCCGTTCCCGCCTGACGTCTGCCGTGGAAGCTGCTGGGTACTTATGCCCCCGTCAGTACGGCTTCAGAAAGGGACGGTCAACGATTGACGCTATCACCGAATCAAGAGAGCTGTGAAGAGAGCCGAGAGCCACGACCATTTCTCTCGCTAAGTAGTGCTTCTTTGTTACGCTTATGCAAGAATGCCTTTAACTCGGCGAGGTGGGTCGATATGCTAGATGCGCTTCGCAACACCTTTCGCGTTCCTGCATATCTGTTGCGACTCATCTTGTTGCGGATTATCTCCGCTCTCGAAGCCTGATTTACGACACAAGGGACGGAACGTGGACGATGGAAGTCACTTCTGGTGCCGTGCAAGATTCAATACTCGGCCAGCATCTCTGGAACGTTGCCTATGACAGCCTCCTGAGGTTGGAGATGCCTGAGGAAACCACTTTGGTTGGGTACGCCGATGATGTTGCAGCTCTCATTGTCGCACGCAACGTTGAGCTGGCACAACTAAAGTTGAACCGAGTCATGCGTGTGGTCAACACATGGATGTTCGATCACGCTCTCTCGCGTACTCTCCGTAAGACGGAGATTGTGATCCTTACGAAGAAGAGGATGGAGACCGTCGTTCCGTTCTGAGTGGGAAGGAAGGTGGTCCAATCAACTCGTGCTGCTAAGTACTTCGGGATTATGGTGGACACCAAGTTAAGCTGGAGGGATCAGATATTCCGTACGGCGGACTAGGCCGCTAAGGTAGTCACTTTCCTTAGTAGGCTGATGGCCTACTAAGGAACTACGCTAACTAGGCTGATGGCTTACTATATGGTCTGCGGGGTTCCACGACAGCAGAAGACGTCTGTTGATGTCCGCGGTTCAGTCCGTGCTTTTTTATAGAGCAGAGGTGTGAGCAGACCCTCTCGATAAAGAGTAGTACAGATTGCGACTCGCCCGGGTTCAACGTCGAGCGGCGCTCGGGGTGTGTTCCGCCTACCGGACAGTGTCCGAGCCTGCCGTCCTGGTGGTCGCCGGAGTTATCCCTGTCAAGCTCTTGGCAGGAGAGAGGAAGGCAATTTATCAGAGACAAGGCGAGATTAAAAGGACACGGCAAGAACAGAAGAGCGCTCCAGAACCTTCCAGCAGTGGCAATACAGCTGGGAGCACGACACCCGAGGACGATAGACTGCGCGACTTATCAAGCACATCCAACCATGGGTGGAACGGCAGCCAATTCTTGACAATTCACTGCTATCTCGGTCGTACCTGAACCGGATGGGCAAGACCGGTTCACCGGACTGCATTTATTGCTCGGGCGTTCCCGACGATGCGGAACACACATTCTTCCGCTGCTCCCGTTGGGAAGGGCCCCGCCTGAAGGCCACACAGATTTTTTGGTGCATTTTCGGTGGACTCGGTCTGCCAAAAGATCTTGGAGGATGAGGAAAACTGGGATTGTTTATCACAGTTCGTCCGGGGCATCCTCCTGGAAAAGAAACCGATCTGGACCGCAAAGTGGCCCAGATCCCTTGATCGAGTGGCTGGATAAGGAGTAAGCCCCACCGGCGTTAGCCAAATTTAGGCCTAGCCTGACGTAATGTGATAAACAATTCCAGGTTAGAATCCTAAAGAGTAGAGGAGGTTTTTTAGTGGGTAAACCCATTTTTAGGGGAGCCCCACACTACAGACTTGCCACCTGTGTGCGTAATGCATTTTTCTTACCTCTCCCTAAAAAAACCCATAAAAAGCGTCACTTAATAACTCAAAAAGTGAGTAAAAAATTCTTGTACGGGACGGACATCGGAGCGTATTCCTAGTTGACTTATTGACTTGGTACTACACAGGCAGAGGCAGAGGAGGCATACGAAGACGACGCAGACAATGCAGAATGCAGACAGCAGAGACAGTCTGTGTGTAAGTAAACTCGTACTATCTGATACAGTCACCTTGGACACAAACAACGAAACAACGCACCGGGTGACAGTCCCACTCGCTACAGTTCTGCCATAAGGATGAAACGTCTGTTTGTGTATTCATAGTCAATGCTACTAGGTTTTAAGAAAAATTGAAAGATATAATTAATGAGAGGAATTGCTGTAAATAAGTTTTCTCTTGTATTGTAATCATTGTTGACTTGAGTTATCCTCATAACCAGTTTGTAACTGAGGAACGCTTGAAAATAAAGGCATTTTTATTTATTTATTTTATTTTTTATCGCGATATTCCGATACGATACGATATGTATCGCACATCACTAGCACTAGGCAAAATTGCTAGCGCCGGCCGTGGGTACCCGTGGGGTCTCATAATAGCTACGCTCATAGCAACTACAATTTGAATGTTGACATAGGTACTAAAATGGCAGTGTGAATCAGCACCTACACTTGTAGGCGCTGGTAGAACATTTCAAATTTGTGTAGGCGTTAACGAGAATATGACCTATACTTTTTAGAACATTGATTTTGACTGTTAGATTTGTAAAATATATTTAAATTGTAGCAACTAAAAGTATAAAAAGCTTTTAGGTCCGACAAATTTCTGTATATCTCGATTAGCAACTACTCTACATAGCCACTAAAATCGAATTTGTAACATAGCGCCTACAGAGTCGTTTGGAATGAACAGCTCTTTTGAACGACTTCCCTGCCATGACATCTGCAACCAGCAGGGTTGCCAAGAGATGGTATTTTCCCAGCGTTTGGTGATTTTATGGGTTTTTAAATAATCCCCTTTATTTAAAAGGGGATCGTAACCTTTATTTAAAAGGTTTTTAAATAAAGGATTCTAAATAATCCCCTTTCTAATTAGTAAGATATCCAACACCCATAAACATTCCCTATTATTTGGTAGAAATCCTCCACAACTGGCAACACTGAGTGAGCTGTTCCTCTCTAGAAGGAATGTAAAGATAATGAACGAACCATTAAAGATTCGTTCTTTTACCTACCGCTCATTATTGTAGGCGCTATCGAGAAACTTAGATGTTCGGTGCTATCGAGAATTTAAGAAATCTAACAACAACTACGTAAAAACGAAATAGTTTACTAGCAACTACACTTTAGCGGCTGCGATATCGTAGGCACTAACGAGAAATTTTAATAATTAATTGTGTAGACCCTAATCGAATATTTAAATTTTCATTTTTCCCGCCTTTTCGTAGTTGCTATGAGAACATTCAGTTTTAGTTGCTACGTTTATTTTCACTTTGTAGTTTCTACGTGCGTAGCTACTATGATACCCCGTCGTGGGTACCCATCGTGGACATAATTATTTAGGCCATAATTAGATATTCATTGCGTATTATACATTGAGATACTACCCGGGTATACACAAAAAGCGTCCTGATAAAAGATTTCATTATCACTTTAATTTAGTTCATTAGTACTTTAGTTTCTTTTGTGTAAAATTGTTGGTCTGGCTTCATAATGTATTTCAAGCCACAATAAAAGATAATAAAAAAAGATTTCATGCAAAATTTTTCTCAGCAGATTATTATTACTTGTATATTTTCAAAAGATCTTAGGTTGCAATCCAGCTGGTTGAAAATTACATGGTTTAAAACCAGCTGACCAGCTAATTAACAAGAAAAAGAGCCGTAATATCCAACTGTCAAAACGTCAAAACCTCCTTGGTCAAAAACAAAAATGTTCAAGTAAGACTAAGAGGTTGAGGTTATGTTATGTTATGTTATCTTTACTAAATTATTTACTCTGTACACAATACGCGTGATTTACCAAGTGTAGCTACTTAAAATTTGAGTTAGTGTTAGTTTTAAAACATCGGAGAAAGAATTAAAAATTTCAGTAAGTAGGTAATCAGTGTTGAAACTTACAACAAATAAGCTTAGCGAACTCAACTTTGCTTAGAATTTTTCATCCCATGTCTAGGCCTCGCTGATAATCTTGAAAATGGTTGCCCCTCCTGTAGTAACGGGGATATCTCCAAAAGAAGGTCCTCCTGGAACAAGAGTTACTATCAGGGGAGAAAATCTTGGCAAGAAGCCTCAAGACCTTGTTGGTAAGTGGTTTTACAAAATGCTATTTTCTTGGCAAGAAGCCTCAAGACCTTGTTGGTAAGTGGTTTTACAAAATGCTATTTTGTAGGCCCTTCATACTGAGGGCCTATGAGAGCTGCAACTTAATTCACTATAAATTTTAACATGATTGATTGATTTTGATCAATTGATTGGTATTTTTTAGAGTGGTATTTTTTCTTTATGGGTCATTGTCATTTTCTTAAAATTGAAATTTCTGATTCATCTTGCATCTGGATTGTTTGATTAGGTCACGCGTACAGCCGGGCGACAGTTGCCGGGAAAACACCACTTGAAGAATGGATTACAATGATGTCGTCGCGTTTTTGACAGGTCTGTCAACGACAGAAACGCCGTGTCGTCTTCTGTCGCGGTGTCTAAAACGCCCATCAAGAGACACACGCATTATTCACCGTGGTTCCAGATCATGTACGTTTCAGATGCGAGTAAAAAGTCGCGACAAGGAGAGTGGGCCTAAGAACTAAACAAAGTTTTAAAAGTTTGTTCTCCAATTTTTTTTAAAAAGAACAAGGAGTTTAAATATTTATTTAAATTAAATATTTGTTAATTTTCATTGGACATTAAATTTCAGGTCTATCCATTTGTGGCTGTGATTGTCTCCTTTCAGCTGAGTGGAAGTCACCAAATAAAATAATCGCAAGATCAGGGCCTGGGAAAGGTCGAGGAGACATTATTGTTACCACTGTGTCAGGAGGAAAAGGCTCATCCACTGTGCAATTTAGAGGCTATCATGAAACAATCGGCCCGCTCAAGGAAAGTGCAGTGTGGGTTGAGGAAGCTCCACTTCAAACATTGGCATGGGGTCTTCGGTCGCTGTCCCCCACCAGTTATCAAATGGAAGACCCGTTAGGATTATCTGTGGAAGGAAATGAGTGAGTAATTTAAGAATAATCCTACTTGTTAGATTGTAATTGATCAGGGAATTAGGGAATACTTCATTGCAGACCGATCTCTCTCTTCTCTTCCTTGAAAGTTCCTGTAGACAAGGGTGTAGATGAGCAAGGGTAGACCTTGAATAACTTTTTCAGCTGCAAGTGAGACAGCAACGTTTCATTTAAGACCTCAATATTAATATTTTAGGCTAACTGCCCATTTAGCTAGCTAAAGCTTAATTCCCAAGAGGACATTAACATTTTGTAATTTGGCTACTTTAAATTTGTGTAAGAAAGTGAGTCCCTTAGAGCTTGCACAGTCAAGTGACCATTGCAGTAACTTCTGGAACACGTTTCGCTTTATTGCACGACTATTGTGAGGTCTTGTGGGTCAAAAATTTATCGTGTAGTGCTTCAACTGCTCCCATTTTGCACCTTTACAGTATTTCAAGTGCAATAATAGTGGAAGGGGTTTTAAATGAAAGATAAAAAGACTTGAGCTATTTGATTCGTTTTTTGATTTTTTTTTTATATATTATGAAATCCATTATGATGGTCTTAAGTTGATCAACATTGAAAAAAACCAAAAAGCTAATCAAATAGCTCAAAATGTAATCTTTCATTCAAAACCCCTTCCACTTTTATCGGACTCAAAATAAAGGTGCAAAATGGATCAGGTGAAGCACTGTATGACATTCTGAGAGGTTCCCTTTAGCCCCTCTTAGAATAAATGTAACTCTAACTTAACAAAATAATATATTTTTGAAGTGGTTTTATTGCTAATTAATATAGGCTATTTTATGTTTGGTTTATTGTGGATACAAATTCTGTTAAAACTAGGCCTAATTGTTTATGTTTTACTTTCTTACTTTATTGTACAATTCAATGTCCAATGATAAATAATTTCAGTACCTAGGTCGAAATGTTTGTTATAGGCCCTCTGCATGCCATTGGTTTATGAAGGTTTTTTAAACTTAGATCTTAACCCTTCATAGGTGTTACAATGGAGTTTTCTTCCAGGCGCTTTTATTTTCGTAGAAAATTATATGTAATCGGCAGTTGCAGGAGTTACTGTACCTCCGTCCTCTTTCCAGGAACCGACATGACTTCATTTTGCTCTCGAAAATCCCCCCTTTACCCCTTCTATTCAGTTGAAGCAGTTGAAGCTCAAGTTGCGTGGCAATGAGGCCACTGATGTGTGCTGATCGCCCTACTAGGTTACCGGAGTATAGTTCCATGTGCCAACAATGTTGTTGTTGTTTTTGTTAGGCCTATTTATTCTTGTTTTTGTGTAAGTTTTTTTTATTGCTTTAGTTAAAATTTTTCTTGATTATACATGGTTTTTTACAAATTTGTAAAAATACACAGTGTTCTGGAAAAAAAAAACTGAATAACTTTGTTGTAGTGTAAATATTTTAATGGCAGGCTAATACACATTTTCATAAATGAAAATTAACACTCATTTTCTCAAGCTTTTCGGGATATATTTTATACTAGCTTTTTCTCACGGCTTTGCTCATGTTACTCGCTGTCAGGTTTAGCTCGTTTGCTACCATCACTCGCTGTCACGCTCACCCTATGTATAAGAAATCGCTAGAATACCTTAAATTGGAATTTTCATTGACTTTTTCTCTTTGCAACAAATAAATAATAAAATAAATTTTAAGACTTTTTGACACATAATTTCTTTAACTTTTGTAAAAATATTTTTTATCTTTTGTAAAAATAATTTTTTTAGAAAAAATTATCCTATGTTACTTTTGATCACTCCAAGAAAATGTGTATTAAGTTTCATGGTGATTGGTTGAGTAGTTTTCGTGTGAAAGCGTAACAAACACACGGACATTCGCATTTATAATATTAGTAGGGATTAAAAATTTTCAACATGGCTCCCATTTTAGACAAAAAGATAGCCAATATGGTTACCTAAGGCTGACCACACTCCATGTCGCATTTCATTAGTGATATTACTAAATTCTGTATCGGTTTTCAATCTTAATTCTTGAACATTGTAGACTTTTGACTTGTAAACTTGATCTTAGACAAAGTCCCAAACCACAGTGTTTCCTAAATCGTCTTTGTGCACTAAATTATCAGATTCTTTCCATGAACCATGTACCACTGAGCACTCTCTTGCACGTTGGTGATACCTATTTTATTTTGAAGTTTCGAACCAGCAAATCAAGTTGATAAGAACTTTTTAAATTTCTCTATCAAATTGTAACTTAAAAATACCGTCTATGTAGTCCCAAACAAATTTTATTATGCATCAAAGTTCAGTTTTTGTTGGAAACGTATATTTATACAATTACACGATTTGTCTATTAGGCCTACTTCAATACCTGAAAAAAACTCCTTAGGTCACCTCTTAGTGTTTGGAAATCAAAGCGACACCCTGAAGGCTTAAATAAACTTATAAAAAGTAGAAGAGTTTTTATACAAACTGAGTGAAAATGACATGATTCTATGTTGGATTGCTTTTGAGTTCTGATAAAGGCACGAGAATCTTGGTGAATGCATTCATGCCTGTGATCGCGACACCGAACCACCAGGTACCCAGCCATATTACAGCACACTCCGGTGGTTAGGTATTTTATTGCTAAGTAAATCAGAAATATCGAGTATATTCTCAATAACTGGCTGGGTAGCTGATTGGTTATAGTGCTCATCTTTGAATCCAAAGGTTGCTGGTTCGATCCTGAGAAAAGTTAGTAGCTTTTTAAAGGTTTGATTTGTTGCCATTTGTCATTGGGCTATTAATTAATGATTCTTTCTAATAACTGGTTGATGTTAAGATAGTAAGAAGACTGTGGTTTGGACCGTTCCCCATCAAAAAATAAAAAATTCCACTGGTGTAAATACAAAAAAAAAAAAAAAAAAAAAAAAAAAAAAAAATAATTTGACAGATATCAGAGCAGCGTGGTGCGGGATTAATAAAAACTCCAGACTAGTAGACTTAGCAGGGGTAGTATGCTCCAGTAAAATGCATGAATGGTCTACTTAAAACTTTCCACATTTCTGGACAATGATTGGATGGCTATGAATCATCGCCACCAGGAGACTAATTTTGAATCAGCAAAAGTATTTTTTTACATACTAACCAATGTAATACCTATCATGACTACCATAAAAAAGCTGTAAATTGTTGGCATATGAATAACAAATTAGCACTGAACTTTCAATTTCTGTATCAATAAATTTTATAACCAAAACATTGTATTTTTATGTTTTTTATCAAGTTTAAGATGCCAATTTATTTAGGCCTAATGCCTTAAAATTTTAAGTAAATCTCCCTTTATAAACAGTTTAAACACCAAAGGGGTCCCGGGTCTTTCAAGGTACATAGACATTATACATAGACAAATTAATAGAGTAGGCCTAAAATATCAATAATCTAGGTTAATTTTCACCGAAACCCCATCCAGATTATTAAATAATGCGGATTTCAAAATTACCTTAAAAAAGAAGCCGGTTACCACGATTAAGTTTTTTTTTTCATTTAATAATTTTTCTTACACAGTAAAGGGTTCAGAAATCATATGGCTTAAAAAAGTTTTGACGTTAAAGTTCTATATCGTATTTGATTTAGAGCAACATGACATCTTGTAATCTTATCGTCCAAATCAAATCAAAAGTTCTTTTATTCATGTACTGCACAAATTACTTATATAATAAAACTTTGTTTCTATAATTTAGGAAAAAGTTCCCGGAAGATGATCTGCACGAGCTATTTCCAGAAGGATCTGGTGATCTTGCCTCTGACAATTTTGAGCCAGGATGGTTTTTACTGGAGCATCACCATGGCACTTCATTTGATGATCTACGAGTTGGATTAAGCTACCTAAGAAGAAAAGTTGAGGGCCAAAAAGAAGGACAGTTGTCTTTTTTGAAGGTAACATTGTTCATTATGAACAAGGGCTAGTCTCGAATTTTGATTTGGTCCATTTGGGTATCTGGAGTGTTTTGTAAATTAGATTCCTTAAAAGTTAAAACTTAAATGTTAAACTTTTACTCAGGCCTACTGTAGAACAATACCTAAGCTGCTTTCAGTGTACGGGAAGGCTAAATCAAACAATTTTTGAAGTCAAACAATTGTGAAAAACTTCTAAGTCAGTTTTAGACCAAGCAGTAGTAATATCGATTCTAAACAAATTTGCTGAGTTTAAGTAAAATTTTAGTTCAGTACTATGAGTAAAATTTAAAATTAACTTTGAACATTTTGGTGACTAATACAGCATTATGATCAGGTTTTTTAATATCTCTTATGTTCTGTTTTCAATTTTAATAGGCAAATGTTGGATCTGTAATGGAGCAACTTGATACGCTTTTCATTTTGAAGGAAAAATTCGAAACAGACGTTATGGAGAGAGGATTGGATCCTACGATCAAGATGGAAAAAGCAATAAGAGGTAAATTAAATAAAGACAAAACAAATCAACCAAATTAGCATTGATCAATTTCATCAACAACTGCATCGATGCGATGGAGGCTGGGGAAACAGTAGTTGGCTGTTTTGCAGATCTCTCAAAAGCCTTTGATTGTGTCAATGCTGCAATTCTCATAGAAAAACTGGCCTCAATCGGAATCTCTGGTCTGGCGCTAAATGGCTTGAGTCTTACTTAGCTGAAAGATGACTGAGATCACTGAGATTTTGCAAAACTCTGCTTCAAAACTTCAAAAAAATTTCTCCACTCCAAAAATCATTACGAACGGCGTTCCGCAAGGATCCGTTTTGGGACCTCTCCTTTTCTTGTTTTACATCAACAACATCACAGACTGTGTCCCAATAGGTAACGTCTACCTGTTTGCGGATGACACAACATTATTCGTAGATGTGTCGGACTTGCCAAGACTGGAGGCAGAGTCTAATGAAAAGGAAAATGAATTCGCTACCTTTTTTCATCAAATAAACTCAATTTAAATTCACAAAAAAACAGTTGGTTTATGATTTTACTGTCATACAAAAACAAATTTTATCTCATTTTTTGGTCTGATTTTCAGGAATTGAATAAATCAAAGTTGTAGGACCTATGTTTCAACATGTATAGGTGAATTAATGTTATTATTAGGCCTATGTTGTTTTCAATATTGAACTCAAAAATACTGCAGTCCTAATTTTATTATAAATATTTTTAAACAATTAATATTTTACCAAACTAAAACTAAAAATAATTATCCTAACAAAGGCATTTCTATAACACATAATAGCTAGTAATTCTTTAAAAATTAGACTTGGAATAACAAAACATTTCATAAGCCATAGAATTTTAGGGTGTTTCTAAACTTTTTTAAATGGTTGTATTTCATTCTATAGCCTACTCCCACATATTTCATCAATTCCTACAAAAATACAATAAGTCGAAGTTTTTATCTTTTAATTTTTGTTTAAAATTGCAAATTTGCCCACTACAATGGTTGTATTGCTTTTTGACTATTTTATGATAAAATATAAGGCCAGTTATAGAGTAGGATAAACATTTGATTTAATCGTATATTTTCTTGCAATAAATGACTGGTCTTATTTAAAAAGCATAAATGTGTAAAAGTCAGAAAATTGGTGTCAGCCTGATTTTAGATGATAACCTTGAGTTGTTTCATGTTTTCATCTAAAATAAACTGAAAAACCGACAACCGGTGCTAATGAAAAACTGAACTGAAACCGAACCGATAAATTTTGCAACCAATCCATCACTATTTTTAATTATTTATTACATGTCTTGATATATTTTATAGTTTTATAGACAAAGCAAAAAAATAAATACACTGTTTTTCATTTGCACGTAAAAATCCATTATTTTAAAATTTAACTATTAGTCCGAACAAACCACTGGGTGTGGGAAAATGTTGAAAGCTGGCAGCTCTGGTTGAAGCAATGGATTCAACCAATGAAGGTGTAGTAGGTGTGGTCTTTAACACGTTCGCGGCGGCATGGGATCGATCGCTCCCGCGCGGAACCCTAATGCCATCCTGGTGGGTGCGATCGCTCCCAAGCTGCAATGCTTTACAACGTGATTTATTTTTAAGCCAGGATCTAAGCTAGAAATCTGATACTTTTCACAGCACTGCTCAATAGTATAATGTATTTCGGGACCACGTGGGTTTTCAATGGGCAGTGCTGCTGCTACGGCGGGGTGACGAAATTATTACTTCTAGGATGGCGAGGAGGTTCGAGCAAAAACCTCGCCGCCGCGAACGTGTTAAGGAACTCTGGGGTCTCAAAATTTCATCACTAAATTGCTCTCAAGCTCGACAAAAAATGATTTTGTGAAACCTTACAATAGCTAGTTTAGTGGTCTGGAAAGACCCCTTGAAAGAGACCTTGATATTGTGGTCCGATAGGACCTACATGGCAGCTAACATGCTAAATTTTAAACAGAATCCTTGAAGATTCTTATAAATAAATAATAAGTGAATTTTCGGCATTGCAGACTCCATGTTTGAGGCCAACAAGCTGTTTGAGGGTGTGCTGAAGCGGAGGGAGAGAGCGGACGCGATCAGGAATGCCCTCGGTGTGCTGCAGAGGTTCCGCTTCCTCTTCACTCTCCCGGTCACCATCGAGCGGAACATCCAGCGGGGCGAGTACGATGCCGTCATCAACGATTACGCCAGAGCGCAGAACCTCTTCGGCAAAACCGACGTTGTCGTAAGTGTTGAAAAATGATTATTGATAGATAAACTAACAATTGATTGTGGTTCTTAAAATGTAATATTTCCACTCTATTTTCAGATAATTGACTGTGTTTATATTTAAATTTAGCTATGGGAAAAATTATGATTCTGTAGGTATAAAGCACATAATTGATAGTGCATAATGCACATAATGCATAGTTCACATAATTGTATTCTTTTCCTCAATGAAAATTATATTGCCTTGTAAAGAAATATCAATTATTATGTAAAAAAAATTGCTTAAAATAATTTTTTATCACAGTAAGTTTAAATTACCAGTTTCAAGTTCAAAATTTAGCTCTTTAATAGTTGTAATTACACAGTGCAAAATAAAAAGGTAATAAAAGAAGAATTATTTAGAAATGCTGGGGAATTATTCATATAACTTCCGAAAAGTGGGAGGGTTTCCAAGGAGGCAGAGGCAAGCACATGAGATAAAAATTATTTAAAAAATTGTCGACCCAGAAGTGCTAAAGAAGGATATTTGGTATCTTAATGGTATGGAGAATCAAATGAAATCATCAATGTTTTGAAATTTTAAATTTTAAATTTTTTTTAATTTTAATCACTTGCCGGATGACATAAAAAATACTCACAATTTTATTAAATTTAGAAAAAAGTTAAAGTTGTTTTTGGTAGGGAGGCCACTTTATTCCTTGGATGAATTTTTTGAAGATACATAATATTTTATTATTAAGGTCATATAAAGGAAAATCAAAATGTTAATAAATAGGTAATTTCATGATGAATGTTTTATGAATCAATGCCATTATTGTACTAGGTTATATAATTGTACTTAGTTTGACACCATTCTGTACTATGCATGTACTATAACGAATAAAGAAAGTTTTGATTTGATTTGATTTGATTTGAAATAACAATCAAGACAACTGATATTCTGGTTTAAGACGACCGTATCAATGTTGGTGGCACACCGATATATCGTTCCTTCGCATTTTTCGGATGAAAGGCGAGGACTTGATATATCATTGCTTAGCATTTCTTGGTAAAAGACGATGAATAATATATCGTTCCATATCACCGAAAGGGTTATGGGAAAATTTATTTAATACTTTTAAACTTTCAGGTATTTAGGAAAGTTTTGAATGAAGTTGAACAAAAGATAAATGATCTGCGTGTACTGTTAAAAAATAAACTTCAAGATATGCCCACTCCTCTTCACGTTCAGAAAAAGATAATCAGGTAAGGAAAAAAGCCCATCACAGCAGTCATTTGTACTTCGGGGATTTATAATAGCTATAATTGTTTATTTTAATACTAAAAAACTATCGGCCTCATTCATAGAATTTATAATTGTTTAATCTACAAAGTATTTGTTGATATAAATGAATTGTTCTATACGAACCACGAATAGGTTGTATTATTCTTTATTTTGCATTACATGTAGGCATGTAAAAATAAACAAGTAATTAGAATCAGAATCAGAATCAACATCTTTATTGTCACAAACAAAACGTTTTACATGTCTAGCACAGCTAGAAAAACAGGTGACATTGTCAATGCCTAAAACTAAATCATACAGTGAAAAAAAGAACAGTACTTACAAATACATGTCAAAACATAGCCTATGCTAAACTGATACTTCTATGGAAAATAAGTGTGAAAAAAGGAAATTAATTGGAAAAGTCATCATTTAAATATTTGTTAACAGAGTAATACAATTTGCTAGGTAAAAAAAGATTTTATTTTATCCTTAAACTTAGGGATGTCAGAGATCATTTTGAATTCAGACGGTAATTTATTAAATAATTTCATTCCCATATACTGTAGGGTTTTCTCAAAAAGGTTAAGCCGGTGCTTTGGATACTGAAAATCATGTTTAAACATGGTACTATAGGGATGAATATGCTGCTGCTGTGATAAAGTTTGAATTATTTGGTTCTTATAAAAACTAAAACTTTAAAAATATACAAACTAGGTAATGGTAAAAGCTGTAGTTCACGAAAAATAGGTCTGCAAGATGTACGTGGTGGTGAAAATGTCATTATTCTTAGAAATTTTTTTTGAACTCCAGCAAGCAAATTATTTTTGTGAATCACTGCCAAAGCATCTGAAGTTACGCCCCAAAACTCAATACCATACTGAATAATTGAACAAAACAGAGCGTAATAAACTACTTACTAATCTAGTCTGAAAATTGACAACTTTTCTAATTACAAGCATTTGATAAACTGATGTATTTAGTCTTTTGACAACAAAGTCAATATGTGATTTCCAAGTAAGATTCTTATCTATTACGAAGATAATATCCTTATTTTTATGAGCACGTGATGAAATTTTGTTTACAGGTTCATCTGGTCCAAATTAATATTACTAATTTGGAAATTCGCTGAGTACACAGGTCTGTTGCAACGGGTTTTTTTCTTACTATTCTAGATGTTATAGTTTGGTGAATCACATGCTTTAATGGCATTCTTTATTCAGAAACCTAGTGCACTTGGATTGCGAGGGGGACCCAGTTTGGGAGGCCATCAATGTCCACTACAAGTACATCACGGAGCAGTTGAGGCTCTGCAAGGAGAAGCACATGGCAGCGGAGTCGGCTCAGGAGGAGGCTGGTCAGTCGACGTCCTCTCCAAACCATTTTAGATTTTTTAAAATGTTTTGGGCCTTTGCTAAAATTTATTATGAAAGCTTATCATTAAAATAAAGCAAATTAAGAGACAGTCTTCAAAAAGTTTTTCCTTTTGATGTTTTCTTAACTTAGATGTCAACATATCTAATCGTGAGCATAATCATTGAGTTTTTAGCGAATTTCCCATAGGGAATAAGCTATTACCGTAGGTCTCATGGTAAGACCTAAGCCCGGGACCATGTTACTTTTTTGTTTTGAGGTGCCCAGAGACCAAAAATAATAGTCATTAAAATTTATATATATATATATATGTATATATTTATATATGTATATATATATATATATATATATATATATATATATATATATATATATATATATATATATATATATATATGTGTCCCTAGACACGATAACTCTCGTAAAAATGGTCCGATCGACACCAAATTTGGTAGAGATGTGTAATCCTACATTTATTCGGATGAGTTCGTAAACCAGACATATCGACCTACCGGAAGGGGTAGTTTTGGGGGGTTTTGTACCCCAAAAATGGGTTTTTTGCATTTTTCATATGTAATTTTTAACAATTTTAAATTTTTATTTTGACCATTGGATTTAGCTCAAAAAACACACAATTTAGTATTTTGAAGCTTTGCTCTATCTCCATTGGTTACCGAGGTATTCAAAAGTCTAAAGACAGTACATTGTATTTTGGGGCTCCAATGTTAATCTTATGGAGAATTGGGATGTGTTATTATTTCATTTATTAACCAATATTTTTCGATGAAACTTGGAATTCAGCTTCATTTGGTTGAAATTCATCCATTTATGGTAAAAAATTTTGGTTTTGGTGCTTATCATGGCAGCAAACCTGCATACTCTTTTCCCATGTTAATCATATGGAGAATAGGCAAACTTCTTTAGCAATGGACAGATATTGATGAAACTTAGTAAATAGCTTCATATGGTCGAAATAATTTTTTTTTCATGATAAAAACCTACTTTTAGTGTTCCCCATGGCAGCATACCTGCATACTCTTTCCCTATATTTATCACAAGGAGAATAGACATTTATTTCCCTATTTATGAGCATGTGATTTTATTTGGTTTACAGTTTTATGTGGTCAAAATTAGTATTACTAATTTGGAAATTCGCTGAGTACGCAGGTCTGCTGCGACGGGGGGTATTGTGTACACAATTTAATTTTACCCTCAATTAAATAACTCAGATTTTTCATAAATTTAATAGAACTTTTTCATTTAAGTTTTTGTTTTTGTTATAGGTAAAACTCCTAAGAGTTCGAGGCATTCAAAAACACCAAGTAGCAGCCAAATTTACGATGCACAGGTAACCTTTTATTGATGTTTTTGGTTTGAGTGCACGTTAAATGGGTTTTGGTAGTTATGTCCAAAAGACTGGAAAAACTTGCATCTCTTCTTGAAAAAAATCAGTGTAGCCTATAATATTTTACATAAGTGACACCGTTACTCTAGCCCATAGTAAATGGTCTTTCCAGTTAAGTCCACACTACTCTTATGAGGCAGTTGTTTGCGTAATAGGGGGTGTTATCATGATAAACTATACTATGTCACTAATAGATAATAAAGTAATAGTTAATTAAGTAATGAAGTAGATAACACTTTTAATCAGTTACAGAAAATTTTTCTGTATGGAGTAGGCATGATGCCAGAATAGTTAAACTTGGTGGACCCTACTGCACTGGTAGTTTGTGTGTAACTTGTGTGTTGTTTGCCAGGAGAATGTTCCGCACCGCGTGCTCTGCGTGGAGCAGATCACGGAGATCATGAGTGTGTACCTGTCTGACCTGTGGAAGCTGGGACAGTCCTACTTCTGCGGAGAGTTGCAAGTGAGGCCACAACCTGGCCGCCCACATGAGTTCAAGGTGTGTTTTATTACATTTTTACTCAACATAAAGCCTCTTATTTTTCTGTTTTTCCCTTTTTTTGTATGACTAACTATTTTTTTTATTTATTTATTTATTTCCCATGGTTGAACCAAATTTACAAGTACATCAGTATACAAGACGGTAGACTATGACATGAAATTAAATTACTTAGACTAATAAACTATGCAACAAAAATAATGAGTAACAATATAGATAGATATACAATATCACAACAAGAATACAATATACTCAATACGGAAGACAACAAAGAAAATAGATATGTACATACTGCTGGTTTTGGATTATTTTTGTGGGGAGACCATGCCCCACAGACACTGGTGTAGCCCCTTAACGCAGCTACCAATAAATCACAAACACTATGTTGAGTAGGGAATGTAAGGAGACCATGCTGCGAACAAACACAAATGTGGCCCTTTAACGCAGCCACCAAGCACACACTTCACTGAATATACTTCATGCACAAAGAAGACGTTTTGTTCATCGTGAAAAAACCTGGGGAAATTGCAACCGATCAGATTAGTGGAAGTACAGTAGTAAGGAGATTTTTTATTTACGACTTAAATTATTTATTTTTGACTTCAAATTATTTATTTTTGACTTAAATTATTTATTTACGTAGACGATCAACAATGCAGGACGTGATGATTAACTTCCTACCATCATTCTCATTTTTCGTGAGTTTTAATATCTAATTCAATGTTTACATTTTTGTCTTTTGCCACGCGGCGTACTAAGCAAGGCTTATTGAGACCTCGGACAGATGCAGTAAGTCAAGTGTCGATGAGCGCTGTTGCTGCTCATTCAGTTGTCTACTTATTGTGTGGGCCACAGCACAGACTGAAATGTAAAATTTTATTTTTTTATCATGGCCCAAAGTTAATGAGTAAGAAAAATAACTTTATCAGTAGGAATTGTAATAATACCAAGTTATTATTTTTACTTATGACATCGCACCGTAAATGGGACACAGTGAAAGGTCATAATTGTGTAACGGGGCCGAAGGAGTCGACTGCGTGGCGTGGCGCGTTGCCCCGGTGTTTGTAGTATGATACCATGATACGGTATCAACTTCCCCGAGTTCAAACTAATACAGATCGAGGCTTTGTTATAGTTTTTCTATCGAATGATGGTGCCATAAGCAGATAAAATGGTTTGTTATCGTGACTTTATTCTAGGGATGGACGGGAATCCATTTTTAGTTCGGGACGGGACGGGAATTTTTATTTCCCATCCAATTTTGGGACGGGATCGGGACGGGATTGCTCTTCTCAACGCTATCGGGAAATATTCGTTTTGACTTTTATCTAAGTGTTGTATAAAGACAAATTCATGTTAAATATCAACTAGTTCTCCTTCCAACTTGTTCCACTTGTTATTGAATAAGTTACAATGAATGTCCTTTTGTTGAAAAAATTAAAATATATAGTTTTGATATTTGCAGGATGCAATAAGATCATGGGAAAGTATAAATTTTATTTTAATTAATTAAATTTAAGTTGAATCACTAAACACACATAAAGGGAAAATGTTGCCCATGTCTTATTTAATACAAGTTTTGTTTAATGAAATATTAAACGTTTTCTACGAAGAATAAAAATAAACATTATGTGCGGTACTGGTATGCAAAAAATATAGATTAAAACAATTGGAAAAATTGTAAAGAAAACAATACTATATTACAATAAATTAAGGCCTGCTCAGATAAAAAAGAACAAAAAATCACAAATTGAAATTAGAATAAATATTAACACTCAGAAAAGAAGTTGTTCGACAAGCCAATGCCATTTATAACCCTAAGAAATATTTTGCCAATTTCTTTTTTATATTCATTGATTTTACTGAGACAGTTTCCTACTTGAAGAATATAAATAAGAAAATTGAACTGAGGAATTACAACTATTACTCTTTTATTGTTATTTACATGAATTCATTTAACTATTTTTTGCTACTTCATAAAAAAAATTAAGGAGTGTTTGATGGAAAAAATTATAAAAATGTAAATTTAAACCCTAAAATCTAATAAATATAAACTATAGCTAAGCCGTGTTTTCCTCGTTAGCGAGATTGTCGGCCGCGATCGCCGTCCTCGTTAGCGAGATCTTCGGCCGCGATCGCCGGCTGCCGTTCGGCAGTTCCCATCCCGATAAATTCCCGAGTATAAAAAAATCTCGCCCGATAATCGAGACGAAAATTTCCCGAAAATTTCCCCGAAATTTCGGGACCCGACCATCCCTACTTTATTCACGGTATTGGCCGCATACTTTTTTCGTCCATGTAATTTTTATAACATGGCAATTACCGGCTGGTAATTGTTATTTTAAAGCTACAATTATTGTATCATGGTTTAACTCACAACATTGGCATTTTGTTGTACCTAATTTTCTAAACTTGATTCCCTGAAAGGAAGACTAATGAAGATTTTGTTGCAGAAAATCGTGATGTCAGTGATAGCCATGATGTGTGGCTACATGCGCGGCGCCATCATTCCGCACACACTGGACAAGACCAGTGCGGATCGCGCATTGTATGTGTGGTCCACGCATGGTCACAGCGCTCGCGCTGACTCGTTGGCCGACTGGCTGCCGCACTGTCTGCGCTACGTGCGTGCTGCCTACGGTCTGCTGATAACCCTCGACCTGCCCAGCGAACCGCTCGACACGGTGGGCAAACTCGTGTTCGACCTCAGGTAAGTGGTTTTATTTAGATATTTGATTATGAGCGATTATAAAATTTTTGTAACAGAAAGAATTAATTTAAAAATCTGTGCTCCTCTTTGACCTTTTGAGATATACAGTATCAGTGGCGAGGCGTGAGATTTTTCCTCGGTCATCGCATGCTTATTTTTAGAAACCCAATTTTTGTTCAATAGGGGCTAGGAGGAAATTTACAATGAAGTTAAACCCCAGAAAATTATTTATAAATAGACTATAATTTATTCACAACGAGTATATCATATCATGTAATGCGACTAAAATCATCTTCTAATGTTATTATTCACGTGATACTATTGTAAGGTTAACGATAAGACTGCGCATCGTCTGCTGAACAACTGTCGTATTCCGGAATGCCGAAACTTCACGGATGCTGCCGAGAAGTCACGAGAGCTGCCGAATATTGCCGGACTCGCTCGATCTAGCGTGGTTGAGCGGGAGCCTAAACGCGCTGTGATTGGTTGCAGGTTTGGGGGGAGGGAGGGGAGGGAACTCTCTTTGATGGGCGCGGGGGATTGGACGAGATACGCAGGATGTTAGCGCTTCCGCACGAGCGCTAGTCGTTGGCCGTTGGCGCTTGCTTAGCTTGATTGTGAACTGCGAGTTTGAAGCGGATTTGAACGTTACCACAATGACGTTGACGAAATTTTCATTAATCGTTCATGCAAACAAGGAATACATTGCATGTTTATCATTGTTATTTACTGATACATTAAATTTATTAATTTGTCCTGGTCATCGCCGAATCCAGTGATGACCGCACGCTTCGCCACTGTACAGTATGTAACCCAAATTCGGTTTGTGAAAACTCATGGAAATTTAATGAAAAATTGAAATATATACTTAGGCCCACATAATGAATACCATTATCAGAAGTTTATTGTCAATTAGATAATTAGAGAGTCCCAAAATATTACTCATATTTTATTTATTTAAGTTGAGTTCCTACGTAAACGTGTACAATTCTCTTACATCGGATTGTCATGAAAACAAAATAGGTCTAGTAATGAGTAAAGTCTTTGTTTAACAGTAAACTATACAACACAGAAGTCGATGCAATCCTTGCACTGGTAAAAGTAGGCCTGTATGTACTTTGTTATCAGAAGTGCTGAAAAATATTGTGTTCTTTAATAATTCAGGCTACTGTAATGATTTTTCGTAAGAAAGTAGACTTGCCAAATCTTCAATATTAATATGTTTAGGGCAGAACCATGATTCCGCTTTTTGTTAACAACAAACAACTGACTGTCTCTACTCACTATAAGACCTGTTACACACAAAAGGCCCGCCCACACCAGAGCGGGACATCTGCGGGAACGGGACGGTTGCGGGACGGTGCCCCGGGCAAGATTTTCAAAAACATGTTATTAAATATGAGCGCCCACACCAGAGCGGTACCGCTGCTGCCGTCGCGCTGCGATACCCGATCGTCCCGCAAGCTTGGAACATGTTGGAGTTTCCCGCTGGTACCTCGCGGGACGCTGGGTTCATTCGGTCCCCAGACATCAGCGAAGAATATCTCGTCATCCTAAAGTATATATAAAAACGCCTCTCATCTTTTCTTGGTTCTGGCATCGGAGTGTGGTATTCTCCAAGTGAGTTTCTTGATAGATTAATCTCGTGAACTCACGTGGACTTCACTCTCCCAGCATTATCTTCATCCTCAGCTATTGCTAGCAATAGAGAGCTTCTTTCTCTTTTTGCGTTAGGCTAAGAGCAAAGTATCACCCAAAAAACTACACATACAGCACATAAACACACACAATCCGTCACATCCACGCTGTAGCACTGCACAAAATTAACTGATGAGTCGTTTCGCGTCCCACAGATGTCCTGCTTTGGTGTGGGCCCCCTCTTTCCCGCAACTTTCTGCTTCACGCTGGTTCCCGCAGGTCATTGACACCGTTCCCACTACCGTCCCGTTCCCGCAACTGTCCCGCTCCGGTGTGGGCGAGCCTTTAAGTGGTGCCCCGTTGACGTAGTGGCAAAAGCGTCTAGCGCGATCGCATCACTTGGATGGGGCACGGCACAACCGGGCCCATTGTAATCCGCTCCGCTCATGCCTCTTCCAAGTGATGCAACCGCGCTAGACGCTTTTGCTACCGAGCCGCAGAGGCGCCCCTGAAGTAAGTGTGTAACAGGCCTAAGAAAGCTCCTCATTCAGGGTTGCCACTTATCAATAAATCATTGAATCACTTATTGAATCATCTCCCTTACTAATATTACTCTCTTAAACATTGCACATCATAATCACAATTTAAGTGCAATTTGGCGAGAACCCGCCATTAATGTTATGTTTATCGGTTAGTTTTGAATGCTGTTAAATTTGCTTGTGTGTTTTACAGACTCCATTGCCTGACAATGGCACTGAAACACGCTGCTGACCAGGTGAAAGCTTTACAGACCAAAGAGACATGGAAACTGGAATTTGATATGAAACATGGAGGAACCACAGAATTGGTGAGAATATTCAAATTCAAATTCAAATTCAAAATCTCCTTTATTTCCATAAACTTACAGGAATAAGCATTGGATTGCGTCAATTACAGAATAGTAATAGTATTTTATATAGAGAAATAAATATTCTACTATTAAGCTAATATACAAAGATTTACAAAATTGTATCAAATAAGTTTTCTGAGACTAGTACATTAAAAAATAAAAACTGATACGATAAACTGCTATGATAAAGTACAAACAATAAAGTAAAACACTGCTGAAATTAGTACAATAAAACCCTCACCATAAATAATAATCATTCCTACAATCTATCAGACCCCACTAAATTCCTGGATTGAGTAGAAGGCATTCTCAACCAAGTAATCTTTAAGTTTTAATTTGAATTTTTAATTATGTTAATATTTTTTATGTCATCTGGCAGAAAGTCAAATAACTTTCTTCCAGCCGATAAAGGTAACTTTTCCTGAATTACTAATCTATCAATAACGAAATTTTGAAAACCTTGTCTTGTGTTGTAGGAATGGTGGGGTGTAATGGTTGAGTGTGACTGATGCTGCTTATAATATAAAACAGTGCGGTAAATGTATATACAAGGAAAAGTCAAAATTTTAAGTTCTGGGAAAGCCAATTTACAAGAATCTCTCTGTTTTAGTTTAGCTATAATTCGACCAATTTTTTTTGAATTTTGAGAATTTTTAATTGGTTTTTTTTCGAAGAGTTTCCCCATAACTCTACACCATATGAAAGGTGACTGTAACAGTAGCCATAGTAAACGGACAGTAAAACCTTTATATTACATATTTGTGAAAGTCTCCATAAAAGAAATTTTTCTGAGTTCAATTTTGAGCAAATAAAATCAGTGTGACCATTCCATGTAGGGGTGTGCGAGTACTCGAAACTATCGAGTATTAAACTCGAGTATTAACTACTCGAGCTCGACTCGATGTTTTCAAAACTACTCGAAGTTTGAGCGAGTAGTTTGCCTCGTTGTTATATTAATTTTCATAAACATTGCACATGAAAATGTAAAATATCATTTGTGTTGTATTTTATTTCAACCTCAATCCATTTTAATCATTAAGTCAAATAATTTTTCCAGCCTACTTTTAACTTTTGTCATGGTGACGACGTGATGAGATGTCTGAAGTGACGACCAAAGGAATGAAGCAGGTTAAGTCGGATCATAAACTAAACGGAAAATAAGTCACGACACCCAGCCACCAAGGTTATATTTACCACTCAACTGAGCAGTTGTCAAAGCGTCAATTCTGAAACCTCTCGCTTGGAGCGCTGGCAGTAAAGATACAAGTGTTTCAAGCATTGGCCAATAACAGTAACTCTAGGCGCTAGTTTTTATTCCACCCACTTAGAGCGCTAGTAGCTGCAGGGCAATTTATCATTTGTAGTTTTGTCACTTAAGATTTAATCTGATGAAGATTACGATATTGTTTGTCAACGAACTTCAGAAGGCATTGGATGCATCACAATTTGTCCGGCCACACACTCCAACAGACAAGGCGAGGCGAGGCGGGGCATTTTGACTAAAGGCACTTGAGCGACAGAGAAAGCATTGCAAGAGGCGAGGCGAGGCAAGGCGCGAAGACGCGGACAGGCGTCTTTAGTCAAGGAACATACCGCTTGTCGTCAAGTCGTCTGCATTTATTTGTTTTGAGTTCTAATCTGATGCTGATTAGGTTATGTCTTTTTATCACTGATCGTATTTTAAACTGATTTGAACGTATTGTCTCTTAATTATATTGATGTCTAAATAAACAGACTAGAAAAAGAAAAAGTATTTTATTTTGAAGTCTTTAAAAAACTAAAAATGACTTTGCTAAATGCTTAGTATAGAAGCTGAAACTAGGTTATATTTTATGGTTGCAAATTGCAAATAAAATGATTAAGTCCTATTTTTTCGTGTGGTGCACTGGGATGTTTGCCTGGTGAGTTGTTTTGGGCTATTGCAACTCTCTTTAGTCATAGCCTAATAATAATTTAGTTCAAAATATTCATGACAGGTACAATTAGGCCCAATTAGGCTAGGCTAATATGAATGTTAACGTGGCAAATTATAAATATGCTTTGTTTTAAAGTTTAAAAATAACCTAGTTGAATTGTTGGTAGATTAATTAATTTGATATTCCTAATTTAATGAAGGCAAAGGCCTAACTAATAAAATGGCCTTAATTTTTCTAGGCCTACTACTTGCTTGTCTTTCTGTTGACTGCACAAAAATTTGATTCCAAAAATTATCAAGTCCAATCCTGTTACTCTCCATTCCAAACCAAATCTGATTTAAAAATTCACTATCTGCACACATCTAAAATTTATTATTAGCTTCTTTATAAATTTAGTAGAATGAAGTAAAACAAGTCAAAGTTAGTATGTAGCATACAGTATAAGTATCATTACCTGTAATTAGTAGTTTTATATTGATTGATTCCACTTTTTTGTAGCTTGTTAGGCCTCATTAGGTTTCTGAATTACTTACAAAAAATACTCGCTCGAAAATACTCGATACTCGAAAAAATAGCTAACTACTCGACTCGACTCGACTCGAATGAAAAAATCACTACTCGCACACCCCTAATTCCATGTGAGGTTGAAGTCAATATTGAGTCCTAAAAATTTTACCTCAGAAACCTCTTCAACCTCCCTTTCATCAACTACTATTTTTAGATCAATAAGATTTCTAGATTGCAAAGTATGAAAAAATAAGGCTTTTGTTTTAGAAATACTAAGGGAGAGATTAATTGAAGCCAAGTATTGAACCAGATTGTTTACCTCAAAGAAGATTTTTTGTTCATAAGTTGAAAAATCCATATTTCCCTGCTTTACAAAACAGAGTGTAATGTCATCCGCATATAATGTTGAAGTGGAGAGTTTTAATACTTTGGCAACATCATTTATATAAATTAAAAATAGAAAAGGCCCCAAAATTGACCTTGGGGTACTCCATAGTCAAGTTTTAACATCGGTGATTTGATTTGTAAAGCGATATTTTTTGAGGTTGATTCTAATTCCACAAATTGCATACGATTAAATAAATAAGATTCAAACCAATTCAAAGCGGGTCCTCGAATTCCATAGGCCTAATCAAAAAGTTTATTCAAAAGAATTTTTATATCCACACTATCGAATGCTTTACTTAAGTCCAAACAAATAGCGACAGGGCAACTTTTAGTTTTGTCAAGTAAATTAAATTTTTCAAAAAAAGAAAATATTTGATAAAGAACTATTTTTTAAAAAATCTTTGAAAAGACAGATAGAAGAGCTACAGGACGATAGTTAACAACCTCCTGCGGATTGTCTTTTTGTAAAGGGGTTTAACCTTAGTGATTTTAAGTTTGGTTGGAAAATGACCATCACTAATCGAACGGTTAATAACATGAGTAAGAGGGGTGATTATTTCTGATCCACACTGTTTCAAAACAGCATCAGGAACGTCATCAAACCCTGTGGAGTATTTATTTTTTAAGCTATCGATTTCTGCAATTACCTCTATTTCTGAAACATTCCTAAAAAAGAAAGAATTAGATAAAACTGGGTTGTTTAAAAATGTTGAATCGGACTTTCCATTCCAGAAATGTTTTGGTTTTCCAGTGATAATTTTTTACCTACGTCACAATAGTGTTTATTAAAAATATTGGCTATTTGTAAAGGGTTTGTAATTAAATTATTATCCACTTTAATGTTTGTAATGTTTGTAATAGGCTTTTTGTTGTTTAAGTCCAAATGATCATAACATGAAAGTATAAGAGACTCTTAATTAATATAGAGGACCTTAGTCCAGACAGATTTAAAAAATCTGTTGAATTAAGTGTGAACGAATAGTAATTTATTCTGTCCTTAAACAATACATTGTAATAGACAACGTCATATTGGCTAAAAAGAACTTTCCGACCAGGCCTATTTTACTTTTCAGTATTTACATTATTTCATGATCTAATTGCTTACCAAATACAATATCACAGTCAAGTTATATTTAAATATCACAGAAATATATTGCAATTTTCTTAATACAAAATAAATGAAAACAAGTGGAATGTAATGTGGCACACTTAATGAGAAAAAAATTACAATTGCCAGTATACTTATAGGCCTACCCAGTAGGTCGAAAATGACTTTTGACAGGAACCCTACATAAACATTGACATTGAGAACAGGACAGTAAAATAATAGGAACATGATATTAATTGGAAAATTAAAATACTAGAAAATTTTATTAGTCTAACAGATATTATATGTCTATAAGAACAAAAACAATGCTATAAAATTAATAAAACATGTAAAGTATTTGTTCAAAATGTAATTTATAATTCTAGTTAGTTAGTGCATAGACCCAGACAACGACAAAGCAAATCACATTTCATAAAAATTAGGTATAGTGTTGCTGGAAACCAAAATGGCGGATTACCGCAAACTGTAACAGGAGTGGCACGTGATAAAATGCGCCATGATATAAGTTCAATACCTTCATTCCCACGAGAACGAAATCAGAAACTTGTCAACGCTGCACCACGCCGCCATGATGGTCACCCGTGGGGGCAACTAATTTAAATGTAAAGTGTATTACTGTAAAGTGGTGTGTAAAGTTGGTTATGCTACTGAAATTTAATATTTGAATTAAAATAATAAATAAATAAAGGGTAAACTAATCTTGACTCGCTTGGCTTAATGCAAGAGGTTAAGGACCGGGATTGAACAAACACAAATGTAAGTAAAACATATGTTTAATATACACTATAAACTTAACCTAATAAATGAGATTGCCCTTCAATGATAAAATACGTATAATATTATTCAAAATCTCACAGAAGCACTGGAGTCCTTTGTTATAGTTCAGAACACAAATCGTAGTTTCACTGGATCCGGATTACCGAAAGTCTTTCCACCTTTTGTGTCTCAATGAGCACTTTGGTTGAAATAGTCGTCACCATGAATTCAATTGAGACAATATTGATAACTATATTTACATTCACAAGTAATCTAAGAAGTTCAGAGCCCTATGCTTTAAATCATTTTTATTACTTAGATTATATTTACAACCGTTCGTCTGGAAAAATCATCAATTAACTATAACGATAAATTGATTCAATTATTCAGATAAGGATCCCAATAAAAATAATGTTCATTAAAATATTTAGGACCTTGAAACCACTAAGATACACATTTACTTGAGTTAGATAAATAATGGAAACAAAGACCTAGGGTAAATAAAAAGTAATCTGTACAAGAATTAATGTAAGCTATCTATATAAAAGAAATATTTACAAATGAATATCCCGCGAGCTGTTTCTCACTATGTTCTATCCCTACAATGGTTTTATTTAATTAGTTTATTTAAACTGTGATTATATTATCCTCTCTTCCGCTTTAATATTAGCAACGATTAAATAATAGCGAATTTGAGTTTTGTTTTTACTGTTGAATATGATTAATTAGTTTTGGGCCTTTTCTCACAATTTTGAGGGCACATACCCTAATCATCCGACGGGTGTTGTCCTGGGCGCGGCGACGTTGTCCACCAAGGGATGATCCTCCGGGACGGTGGTCTCAAAGATGGGGCCCCCTGGTGTGGCCCCACCTGGTCCGGCTGCAACCCTGGTCCGTGGATGTGTTGTGGATTATTCGCCTCCGCTCCTGGGTGGTCCTCCGGGCCGTCTGGTGATGACCTCTTGGTCCCCGAAGTCCTTGTCACTCAGTGGGATGCACTCAAATTCGGAAGGGAGAAAAGGATATTTTCTTCCGAAGATACTGGTTGATGTGACTTCCGTGTTTGGACTTCTTCGTTGAGGGGTTGAAGTACTTGATGTCTGCAGTGAGTGAAGTCTTCGTTGTTCGAGTGGTGGAAGTTGGAGTCTTGGAGATAGGTGGTTCGGACGCTGGGGGTGGCTCACTACCTCGTCCCGCAGGTTGATCCTCTCCTAATCCTAACTTCTTCCAGACTAAAGTTCTCTTCTCTTCCTTTTCTGCCGCTCGGTTCTCGCTTCCCCTTCCCTAAAATTTTGTCATCCCCCACGAGACATCACATTAGCCAATCAGTTGATTTTCTGACCACGCCCCTTATTTTGATTTGCCGATGATGTCGTCACCGTTAGTTGCCCCCACGGGTGACCATCATGGCGGCGTGCTGCAGCGTTGACAAGTTTCTGATTTTGTTCTCGTGGGAATGAAGGTATTGAACTTATATCGTGGCGCATTTTATCACGTGCCACTCCTGTTACAGTTCGCGGTAATCCGCCATTTTGGTTCCCAGCAACACTATACCTAATTTTTATGAAATGTGATTTGCTTTGTCGTTGTCTGGGTCTATGCACTAACTAACTAGAATTATAAATTACATTTTGAACAAATACTTTACAAACATTACTACTTATATAAAATTAGATTATTTTACGCTGCTATAATGATATTTTTTCTTGTTAAAAAAAATTTAACAAAGGTTACAAAAAGGGTTTGTTGAAATCCATATATTCAATCTGGTTTACAATGAATTCAAAGGTAACAATCTAGATTAATGAATGTAATTGTTACACATCCTTATTCCTATCACAGAATATCTGTTTGCAGTTTTATTAAGTCAACAATAAGCCAAATCTACTTGGTTTTGATTTCTGGTAGTGTATGAGTGGACATATTTTCTTAAAACTAGGCTATTTTCTTGTTTCTTTATATTAACAAAACAGAACTAAATACTTATAAAACATAAAATAACACTGTCAATAGATAGCAGTTTAATGTGCCAGTCTCTGTGATTTTGTGATGATTCTACTTTTTAACTAATAGAACATCACTGACATGACAAACAACTACTACCCTATAACAGAACACCATAACTTAAAACAGAGGGAGAAAAGAGAGACCTCTTTCTCCTCTACTCTAAAGAAGTTCTCCATAGGGACGAAATATTAGTGGAAAAATGTGTATTTGCTGCCTGAACACAATCTTCTCAGGTAAGCTTGCTGAATCCTTTCTCCCGTACTAGCTGGTAAATAATTTATTGCAATTAAAAGCAGTAATGGAGTCCAAAAACTCAACAATCTCAGTCAATGGGAGCCAGAGACACAAGACAAGATGTGTGAAAAGTGGGGTATCAAAGTTAAAAAGCTCCAAAAGTAAAGATGCATATAAATGGTGTTTCAAATCATGTCATTAATCAGATATTCATTATGCACAAGCTCTTCTTATCAGAAAATAATAAAATTATTTTAAGATTTAATTATGAAGTCAGAAATTAGTGAAATTCTTTTACCACTCAACAATTGCATCATCGCCTAATTAAAAGTAGGGGTTTTCCCGAATTCTCAGAGAATATCAAGAGTAGTGCCTGTTTTTAACAAAAAGGGGAAAATCTGAAGTTAATAACCAGTGTCATTTTTGGTAAAATTATTGAATGTATTGTGAATGACCAGATGTGTTCCTTCCTAGCCAGTAATAATATCCTTTAGTAATCAGTTTTCACTAGAAAAAAGCTGTCTACAGTCGATACAATTGATTCTGTGTTGTCTAAAGTTATGACAGCTTTTAAAGAGAAGAAACTTGCTCAGGTCACAGCTTGTGATTTGAGCAATGCTTTTGACCTAATTGATCATTCATTACTTTTGAGGGAACCTTGAACAATTACAATGTTCAAAATTCAAGTTTGAAGAGTTTTTTAAGACCTTCTTGTTTGGAATGTCATGTTTTGTTAATGATGGAGGTGATCAAGTCAAGCTGTGTTGAGGTTACGATGGGCATGCCCCAAGGCTCCATTATGGGACACTCCACACTCATGTTGTTGTGTTGTTGCCGCGGATGTTTGAGAGCCAGGTGACGGAGGCGGTGACACTGGTGAAGGAGACTGTGGTTCAGCCTGGCCCCCGGGAGGAGCCACTCCTGGACACCCAGAGGAAGCTGCTACACTCCACACTCATGTTGTTGTGTTGTTGCCGCGGATGTTTGAGAGCCAGGTGACGGAGGCGGTGACACTGGTGAAGGAGACTGTGGTTCAGCCGGGCCCCCGGGAGGAGCCACTCCTGGACACCCAGAGGAAGCTGCTACACTCCACACTCATGTTGTTGTGTTGTTGCCGCGGATGTTTGAGAGCCAGGTGACGGAGGCGGTGACACTGGTGAAGGAGACTGTGGTTCAGCCTGGCCCCCGGGAGGAGCCACTTCTGGACACCCAGAGGAAGCTGCTACACTCCACACTCATGTTGTTGTGTTGTAGCCGCGGTTGTTTGAGAGCCAGGTGACGGAGGCGGTGACACTGGTGAAGGAGACTGTGGTTCAGCCGGGCCCCCGGGAGGAGCCACTCCTGGACACCCAGAGGAAGCTGCTACACTCCACACTCATGTTGTTGTGTTGTTGCCGCGGATGTTTGAGAGCCAGGTGACGGAGGCGGTGACACTGGTGAAGGAGACTGTGGTTCAGCCTGGCCCCCGGGAGGAGCCACTTCTGGACACCCAGAGGAAGCTGCTACACTCCACACTCATGTTGTTGTGTTGTAGCCGCGGATGTTTGAGAGCCAGGTGACGGAGGCGGTGACACTGGTGAAGGAGACTGTGGTTCAGCCTGGCCCCCGGGAGGAGCCACTTCTGGACACCCAGAGGAAGCTGCTACACTCCACACTCATGTTGTTGTGTTGTTGCCGCGGATGTTTGAGAGCCAGGTGACGGAGGCGGTGACACTGGTGAAGGAGACTGTGGTTCAGCCTGGCCCCCGGGAGGAGCCACTCCTGGACACCCAGAGGAAGCTGCTACACTCCACACTCATGTTGTTGTGTTGTAGCCGCGGATGTTTGAGAGCCAGGTGACGGAGGCGGTGACACTGGTGAAGGAGACTGTGGTTCAGCCTGGCCCCCGGGAGGAGCCACTTCTGGACACCCAGAGGAAGCTGCTACACTCCACACTCATGTTGTTGTGTTGTTGCCGCGGATGTTTGAGAGCCAGGTGACGGAGGCGGTGACACTGGTGAAGGAGACTGTGGTTCAGCCTGGCCCCCGGGAGGAGCCACTCCTGGACACCCAGAGGAAGCTGCTACACTCCACACTCATGTTGTTGTGTTGTAGCCGCGGATGTTTGAGAGCCAGGTGACGGAGGCGGTGATACTGGTGAAGGAGACTGTGGTTCAGCCTGGCCCCCGGGAGGAGCCACTTCTGGACACCCAGAGGAAGCTGCTACACTCCACACTCATGTTGTTGTGTTGTTGCCGCGGATGTTTGAGAGCCAGGTGACGGAGGCGGTGACACTGGTGAAGGAGACTGTGGTTCAGCCTGGCCCCCGGGAGGAGCCACTCCTGGACACCCAGAGGAAGCTGCTACACTCCACACTCATGTTGTTGTGTTGTAGCCGCGGATGTTTGAGAGCCAGGTGACGGAGGCGGTGACACTGGTGAAGGAGACTGTGGTTCAGCCTGGCCCCCGGGAGGAGCCACTTCTGGACACCCAGAGGAAGCTGCTACACTCCACACTCATGTTGTTGTGTTGTTGCCGCGGATGTTTGAGAGCCAGGTGACGGAGGCGGTGACACTGGTGAAGGAGACTGTGGTTCAGCCTGGCCCCCGGGAGGAGCCACTCCTGGACACCCAGAGGAAGCTGCTACACTCCACACTCATGTTGTTGTGTTGTAGCCGCGGATGTTTGAGAGCCAGGTGACGGAGGCGGTGACACTGGTGAAGGAGACTGTGGTTCAGCCTGGCCCCCGGGAGGAGCCACTTCTGGACACCCAGAGGAAGCTGCTACACTCCACACTCATGTTGTTGTGTTGTTGCCGCGGATGTTTGAGAGCCAGGTGACGGAGGCGGTGACACTGGTGAAGGAGACTGTGGTTCAGCCTGGCCCCCGGGAGGAGCCACTCCTGGACACCCAGAGGAAGCTGCTACACTCCACACTCATGTTGTTGTGTTGTAGCCGCGGATGTTTGAGAGCCAGGTGACGGAGGCGGTGACACTGGTGAAGGAGACTGTGGTTCAGCCTGGCCCCCGTGAGGAGCCACTCCTGGACAGCCCCGTTGTCCAGAAAGAATTGTCCACACTCATGCAGACCATACTGCTCAACTACGTGCAGGTCTGACTTCACAGCCTAACTGAAATAGCATAATCAGCGTAGTGATAAACATTCATTTTAAACTTAATGTTCATGCAATAAGCTAAATTTTTGGATCATTGGGAAAAGTTATTCGTTTTTGCAAACTTAGTAATTTATATCAACTAAAATCAATACTAGAGATTGTATTGTGCGTTTGCTTAAAATTTTTTAGAACACATTTGCTGTTGGCACCCTCTGTCATGAACTTTCACTACCATCGCCGTTGAACACAGTCATTGTACTGTTGATTCTTCTTTTTATTTATGTTCTCTGTTTTGTGAGATAATTGATTAAATTAAACCAAGATGTCTTAATGATTTTCCTTACTCATAAATGATAGTTTTAGTTTGAATTCTAAAAAAAATCTGCTTTGAGCTTAAGGCCGGTTCCTACGTGGGCGACGGATGCGACGCAACGAGAGCGACAGAAGCGACGCCAGCGGAACTCTTGTAACGCCATTATGTTGTAGATTGTTGTGTTCTACGTGGACAAGCGTTGCGGGCGACACGAGCGACACCGGCGTCTTTAAATGATTGAAACAATTACTAAAAAATATATCACACAACAATCATTGTCGCTGTGAACGCTAGAGTCGACGGAAGGCGCGTTCTATGTGAGCGACTCTAGCGACACCAGCGACAGCAGCAACACTTTGCGGGCGACAATAGCAACCAGATATGATTTTCTAAATATGCTCGCAATGCACGCTGCCAAATCATCGCTCTTGTCGCTCACTAAGAACGCTCCAATGCTTATACATTGGTTTGAAATTTTGTCGCTCTCGTCGCGTCGCATCTGTCGCCCACGTAGGAACCGGCCTAAATGAACTTAAAACTTTTTTTGCCTAATTTGTGGAAAATGTTTATATGACTCAATTTTTATAACTTTAGCATTATACCAAGGTCTTGTGTGACCCAGCGTTTGTGTTGTGTTCAGGTGCTAGAGGGCCTGGTCAACAACATGGACGATGGAGAGCCGTCGTCTGCGATGAGTCAGCTGATCGGCTCACCCAGTCAGTACCGGGACCACCACAGCTCTGGCATGGTAATTGGCAAATTAGCAACCCCTATAACCATTAATGGCACTCCCATAAATTATGCACTTTTTGTCTTACTTGTTGGCAGTAAAATTACTACAATTTTAATGTAAACAATTTACAAAAATTTTTGTTGATGAATTTCAAATACAATTTAGATATATTGGCAGCACATAGAATCAGTTGAGTTTAAAACAAAAAACAAACATTAAATGCTTGATGTATCCAAACTCGATAAGTTACATATAAATCAATTAAATGACTAGGTAAATAATCTGCCATCTTAGCTTCTAAGGGCCGCTTTCCCCAACCTGGTTTAAACTAGAGGTGTGCGGATAGTGAAATTGGACTTCGGATCGGATTCGGATCGGATAGTCTAGTTTCGGATCGGATTCGGATCGGATAGTAGGGGGTTCGGATCGGATTTTATTCGGATTCGGATACTCGCGCGGACAGAGTGAACTGTTATATTACTCAGAATTAAAATACAAATTAATTAACAGTAAAATTTTAGCACTTTATTCCTAGGAATGCATGAAAAATGTTAATTTTATTTTTGTTTAATATAGAAATGTAGGCATATATTGATTTTTTTGTTAGGCCCTAAGTATTTGTTCAAAACTAGAATTATAATTTACATTTTGGACAAATACTTTACAGTGATGAATAAAGAATTTTATTGTGTTTTTAATATGCATGTTTGATGTTGTCCTTGAGTTATTATGTTAAGTATGATACCATTTCATATTTGTATGATTTTGTGTATTATAGGCCTATTATAATATATTATAGCCTATATAATATAGTTAAAAATATTCTACTAACTACAGTAGGTCTCATCCAAAATAAATTCACTACAAGGCTATCGGTATCAAACCAAGTTTCAACTTAAGGTAGGCCTATTGTTTAGCTCTAAAGTCGGTCAATAAATAGGCTACATTTGTAACTATTTGTTTATGGTGAGAAAATCTTTTTCGATATTTATTTACATATTTGCTTTTAACCTAGATAAAGTTTTCTCTCTCAGAATTAGGTCATTTTCAGGCTCATTTTTTGTTTGAATACATTGATAGTAATATTTTGAGTAATAACTTAGAGTTATGACCAAATAAGGTCTATTTCATTCATTAGGCCTAGGCTATATGCAAGTTTTGATATCTTTGAGTCACTGTGATGACATTACTGTTTAACAGTAAGTTTAGCGTAGGCCTACACCTTCATGTAGGCTACAGTCTTGTTTGATGTTTAAAAGTAGATTGCTAACCTTACTTAGGTTCAATAATGCAGTAACATGTAATACTTTTAACAATTTAGGTTTTAAACTTACATCCCAATTTGTTTTAGGCCTATTACAATGAGCTCAGTTAAAATAAAAACTTTCCTATCTCAAAGAATTTATGAAGTGGAAGCAAGTCACAAGTCTCAATTTCAGTAATAATAAAACGACATTATTTTATTTTTCTACAAAGAACATTTTCTGATGTCTTAGTTACCCTACCCTTACCTTTAGAACCAGCTTGCACAATAGGCATTCCGCCTGTTCTTGGTTTTTCTCAAAAGATTTCCAAATCAAACTCTTTTTCTTTCTTGGATCCATAGCTGAGTAGTTAACAACTAGCCTATCCGATTTTAGAAAATTAAGTATATCACATTAAAAGTTCGTAACTTCAATTCAAATTTTATCTCGTACGCTGTCGGCTGTAGCAGTATTCCCAGACTTCAAAACATCGTACCACACGATAATAAATTATTGCACGCCACAAAAATGTCGTGTCTATCAATGTAATTAGTGATTGATGTCGGGAATGATTTGATTTTGTAATATTTTAGGCACGCAAAATCAATCATTTTCCAAAACTATCATTAATTATCTTGAAAAATTACGACAAATCTTTGGGAGGAAAATCAGTGTGACGTCGGAGAATGAGTACAATAACCAATTATTATCGTGTACTTGGAAACACTGTCGTCTACGGCGCAGTGCAACAGAATCAAATAACCACAGACTAAAATCGTGACACTCGGTCAATTCTGGTGTTCCCCCATACCAGGTAATTCCAAATCGGTGGCTGTGGAGTGCTAGCGAGGGTTCACTAGCGCGCGTTGTGGTTGGAATCGGAACATAACACTACAGCCAATCACGACCACTGTTAGAATGGGTTGTTTCACTCCATCCGCTTGAGTCGCTAATATATCAGATTTGTTTTGACAACCATTGCCTTGAGTGCGCTATATCTTGGGGCCATCCTAATACCTTGAGTGTCAAGACAAGTGTTGCTGACTCGAGAGAGATGATAATTGAGTCGTGTTTTAATCCAACATTGTATTCATACCTAGAACGAACGCGATCGTCAGTATCATTTCAAATGTAGTTTTTGGGGGTTTAAAGGTTTTTTTGCTCATATACACTATCTATCCGAAAAAATCGGATATTTTTCGGATAGTATCCGACGCCTGTTGTACATTCGGATCGGATCGGATATCCGAATCCGATCCAAAACCGATCCGGTTTTCCGGATATCCGCACACCTCTAGTTTAAACCAAAACTCAAGATTAAACCGGATTTTGCCATATGATTTAACATTGATATTTTCCTGGATTAGTTTAAACTGAGTTGGGGAAAGCGGCCCTAAATGTTTCATTACTGATTAGGTAACAATTAATTGGCAGAGGCGGTCTGGAACAGGTCGGCTGGTCTACTTTCAGGAAAGGATTCCCAAAGCTGCTAAATATTCTAAACAGAATACGGATACAACAAATGTTGTTGGGACGTGGAATAAATTATTTTTATCACAAAACTTTAAACAATTAAAAGTTTATAATACCTACATTTTTAGATTGTATATAACCATGAAGAGACTGGATGAGTTTACGTACTAATGTAATATGTTAAAAAAAAAACCTCTTTAGATCTCCATTTGTTCATTGTGTCTGTTTAGCTTTCATTTGCGATGATGAACGTTTCGAATTTGTGTACGATAAAATGATTTCCCGAATTCCTGGTCTCCCTCCACTAAAAGCCATACGATTATCATCATCAACTTAAACGTATAAAATGTCAACATAATGTTTTTTAGTCTGTTTTAAAAATAATATCCCTTATTACTTATTTAATTACCCTCAGGGGCAGTGGGCTTTCCACTGTACGGGTGTTTCTTGGCGACCCCGGGGTACCTGAGCCAAGCTGTGAGACCCTCCTCACAGTTCTTCCCGAGCTAGGGCCTTTCTTCTCATCTTTCAGGCCTTAGCTCACCGTCTTTATTCTTTCCTGAGCTAACCTTGCTCACCTTCTTGTTTTCGACCCCGAATCAAGGGTGTCTTTCCACCTTCTTTCGACCGGCGCACGCTGGGGGGGTCCTGGGAGTGTCCCTGTTGTGTTGCAGGGACTGATGTGTGCCTCGCACTGCCGATGGTCTCCTCCAGTGTGTCGTCAGAAGCCAGCCGCTTCGGACCTTAGTCAGGAAGTGCGGCATGGATGCAGAGATCGGACTCTGCATTGCCACGGTGCGACCCCCAGCACGTCCGGCACATTTTGTGTATCGGTGCTGGGCAAACGGAGGTTTCGGGCCCCAGAGTCCTGGGGTAGGGGTGTCTCCCTACGGGGGGTAGACCTCCGAGGGTGTACCCGCTCCCGGCCAATGAAGGGCCGCCTCTTGCCGCACGATGCGCTGGTGAAACAAAAGTATGGATTTTCAAAACCAAAACACGAAATTAAAGGAGAATGAGCAGGCCGCCTTTAAGCGCAGCTCAAAACTGCAGAGGTCTCCGACCACGAAGACTGGGACGCCGACGGGGGGAATTAAAGCCTCCCCTCCGCCGATCCCGTTCAAGGCTGCTGGTGTCGCCGGATCGTCGGCCGTAACCGGAAAGGAGAAGGATGAGGTTAAGCTGGGTATGGGGGTGACTGAGCCGGTAACACCTCTAGCCGGGATGCAAGGAATTCCTCTCAGGAAGAGCCCTCTTCGTCCGGCATTCGAGATGCAAATGCTTCGGCAGCAGCAGGACGATGCCAACGAGGAGGAAGACTCATGTCTGAAGAAAATGAACGATCTTTTGAAGGAGATGGCCAAGGCTCTCCTTATTCAGAAGAACGTCAACAAGGCGATTAAGGACGGAATTTCGAAACTCGAGGATTTCCTTGGCGAAATCGAGGAATGCCGGAAGATCAGGCTGAAGGCAATGAAGCAGGAGCGCGACGTTGTGAACCGAGTTATGTCTGCTTCGCCTCAAGCTCATCTGGCTGAGTCCCAGACTCAAGCCAGAAAGCGAAAGAAGAGGCAGAGCGGTTCTTCGCCGGGAAGCCCTGAGCTTGTTGAGGTGGACTCGGTGCCGAGACCGGTTTTTGTCACTGCGGCATCGCAGACATCTCCTGTCCAGGCTACTGAGTCCGCCCCGGGCGCTGCCTTGATTCCAGCGGCTACTCCTGCAGAGGTTCCTGCTCCGGCGGCTAATCCTGCCTTGGCAGCAAACTCTGCCTCAACACCTTTGGGGGGCTGGAAGACGCGCCTGTCTAAGAAAGAAAGGAGGAGACAGAAGCAAGCGGAGGTGGCTTCGAAAAGTGCGTCGAGGGTGGAGCGGACGCAAGTCTCAAACCCGGTTGGGGAGGCCTCTGGCAAGTCTGTCAGAAAGCCTAAACAACCCAGGCCTAAGAAGCCCAGGATGGAGGCAATCTTGATCAAGCCCTTAGGGGGGCGATCTTTTGCCGATGTTCTGGGTCAGATTAGATCGCAGGCCAAACCGGAAGAGACCGACACCGTTATCAAGTCTATTCGGCGAACCCAGAACGGGGATGTCCTCCTCGAACTGGGGAAGTCGAGTGACAAGATCGGTTTTGCCGCTTCCCTCAAGACTGCACTTGGGGACAAAGGCTCAATCAAGGCCCTAGAACCGAAGTGTTCGGTCGAGATTCGGGACCTTGATGCCCTCTCCACCGAAGAGGAGGTGACCCGTGCGATCCAGGTGGCACTCCCGGAGATACCGGCTGATGGAGTGAGGAAATATGGCTGATTAAGCCCAACCGAAGTCAACTCCGGATGGCTGTTAGTGAGATGGGCGAAAAGCACGCCAGTAAGCTGCTTAGCCTTCAGCACCTTAGAGTCGGTTGGGTCAGTTGCAGGCTCAAACGGAGGGTGGTAGTTTCGAGATGCTTCCGCTGTCTCGGTTTCGGCCACTCCTCCCGAAACTGTAAAGGGCCCGACAGGAGTGCCAACTGCTTCCAGTGTGGAAGCCAGGGCCACAAACGTAAGGAATGTTCCTCGAGCCCCTCCTGCTTCCTCTGCAAGGATTCAGGCTCCAGTGCCCTCGGTCACTTACCCGGGTCTGGTCAGTGCGGTGCCTTCAGAGCCGCACTTGAACAGGCAAAAGGCAGCGGCCGGTAATTCGCATCCTCCAGGCCAACCTTCATAGATCTGATAACCTTCTAGATCAGCTCGCCCGAGAACTTGGTGCTGACGCGCTCCTTATCAGCGAACAGTATCGGGACAGAGACCCAAACATTTGGATCTCGGACAGCCTCGGTACTGCTGCATTTTGGGCACGTAATACACGAGATGTCTTGGTGGGGAGTCACGGGCGCGGCCAAGGATTTGTCTGGGTTCGGTGTAGGGACGTGACTATCTTCAGTTGCTACCTCACACCCAATGAGGCCGTCCAGGACTTCCGCGACAAGATAGATAGCCTAGAGGAGTGCATTCTCGACACCACCGGGCATGTCGTCGTTGGTGGCGATTTCAACGCCAGGGCCGTCGAGTGGGGAATGCCCTCTACCAGCTCCCGGGGGAAATACATCCTGGATTTCATCGCCAGGGCCGGTCTTGTCGTCCTCAACCAGGGCGACACACCTACTTTTCGGCGCCCCGGGCAGAGAGGCACGATCCCTGACGTCACCTTTGCGTCTGAGTCGCTCCTTCCGAGGATCTCTGGCTGGAGGGTTGTGGAGGACTACACGGGTAGCGACCACCAATACATCGTGTTTGACCTGCATGATCAGGCAAATCGTCGAGTTTCCGCATCTCGGGAAGGGCCACGCCGGTGGAACACCAACAAACTGGACGTGGTCAAGTTCACCGAAGTCATCTCTCGGGGAGCGCAGGGGAATCCTGGTAAGGCTGGAGCCGAGGCACTAGTAACATCCACGATGGAACTTATCGTCTCGGCCTGCGACCAGTCTATGCCGCGAAGGAAACCCCGACGCGACAAACAACCCGTTTACTGGTGGACTGAAGAGATTGCGGAACTCAGAAGAACATGTTTAAGAACTAGACGAGCCGCCACTAGAGCGAGAATTCCCGCAGACAGAGTTTGTAAGTCGGAGGCCTATAAAGCTGCGAGAAAATCTCTCCGCCAGGCGATCAACAGGAGTAAGGCGAATAGCTGGAGGAGACTTCGTGACGACGTTGATTCCGACCCGTGGGGCCTGGGTTACAAACTTGTAACACAGAAACTCGGCGCCCGCTCTCCACCTTCCATCATGGAGGGCGCCACCATGGGGAGGATCGTCGCTGCGTTGTTTCCTGAACATCCACAGCGACCGCCGGTTGACTTCGGACGGGTAGAGGACGTTCCACTTTTCACTTTCGAGGAGCTGGAAACCTCCGTTCTCTCCCTGAAGAGCAACAAGGCTCCTGGCCCGGATGGGATTCCCAGTAAGGCTTTAAAGAAAGTATTTTCAATCAACGCTGACTTGTTGAGAATGTACAATGCCTGTTTGGTAGAAGGGGTGTTTCCGGCTCCCTGGAAAACAGCCAGGCTTGTACTGATCAACAAGGGCAAAGGTGATCCCAAGCTGCCGTCGTCCCACAGGCCTCTCTGCATGTTGGACACGGCTGGGAAGCTGTTCGAGAAGCTGATCCGTTCCCGCCTGACTTCTGCCGTGGAAGCTGCCGGGGACTTATGCCCCCGTCAGTACGGCTTCAGAAAGGGACGGTCAACGATCGACGCTGTCACCGAAGTTCAGAGAGCTGTGGAGAGAGCCGAGAGCCACAACCATTTCTCCCGCCGAGTAGTGCTTCTTGTTACGCTTGATGTCAAGAATGCCTTCAACTCGGCGAGGTGGGTCGATATGTTGGATGCGCTTCGCAACACCTTTCGTATTCCTGCATATCTGTTGCGGCTCATCGAGGATTATCTACGCTCTCGAAGCCTGATTTATGACACGAGGGACGGAACGCGGACGATGGAAGTCACTTCTGGTGCCGCACAAGGTTCAATACTCGGCCCGGATCTCTGGAACGTTGCCTATGACAGACTCTTGAGGTCCGAGATGCCTGAGGAAACCACTTTGGTTGGGTACGCCGATGACGTCGCAGCTCTCATTGCTGCACGCAACCTTGAGCTGGCCCAACTAAAGTTGAACCGAGTCATGCGTGTGGTCAACACCTGGATGTCAGATCACGGTCTCTCGCTTGCTCTCAGTAAGACGGAGATCGTGATTCTTACGAAGAAGAGGATCGACACCGTCGTCCCGTTTCGAGTGGGAAGGGAGGTGGTCACATCAACTCGTGCCGCCAAATACCTCGGGGTTATGGTGGACACCAAGTTAAGCTGGAGGGATCAGATCTTCCGTACGGCGGACAAGTCCGCTAAGGTAGTGACTTACCTTAGTAGGCTGATGGCCAATGTCGGGGGTCCCCGATCCAGCAGAAGACGTCTGTTGATGTCCGCGGTCCAGTCCGTGCTTCTTTACGGGGCAGAGGTGTGGGCAGGCGCTCTAGATAAGGAGTGCTACAGGTTGCGACTCGCCCGGGTTCAGCGTCAAGCTGCGCTCCGGGTGTGTTCCGCCTACCGGACAGTGTCCGAGCCTGCCGTCCTGGTGGTCGCCGGAGTCATCCCTGTCAAGCTCTTGGCAGGGGAGAGGAAAGCTATTTATCAGAGACAAGGCGAGATCGGCAAGGACACGGCAAGAACAGAAGAGCGCTCCCGAACCTTCCAGCAGTGGCAACACAGCTGGGAGCACGACACCCGAGGACGATGGACTGCGCGACTTATCAAGCAGGTCCAACCATGGGTGGAACGGCGGCATGGGGAGGTGGACTACTACCTGACCCAATTTTTGACAGGTCACGGCTATTTTCGGTCGTACCTGAACCGGATGGGAAAGACCGGTTCACCGGACTGCATTTATTGCCCGGGTGTTCCCGACGATGCGGAACACACATTCTTCCGCTGTCCCCGTTGGGAAGGGCCCCGCCTGGAGGCCACACAAATCTTTGGTGCATTTTCGGTGGACTCGGTCTGCCAAAATATTTTGGAGGATGAGGGCAACTGGGATTGTTTGTCACAGTTCGTCCGGGGCATCCTCCTGGAAGAGTAGAGGAGGTTTTTTAGTGGGTAAACCCGTTTTTAGGGGAGCCCCACACTACAGGCTGGCCACCTGTGTGCGTAATGCATTTTTCCGCCTCTCCCTCAAAAAAAAAAAAAAAAAAAAAAAAAAAAAAAATTACTTATTTAATTGTTTTAGTGCCCTATTTGCCATTTTATTGGAGTTAAAATTTTTGAAGATATAATTTGGTATATATAAAACTATTTGAGGTTGAATGATTAAAATTTATTATTCCACAATTCTATATTGAATCACTGATAAATAACATTATGATTCAACAGTGAACATTGCTTGTAAATACCTTTAAGTGATTAGACTAATTCAGGATATTGTTGGTTGGGGAGAGGGTTGATTTGCTGATTTCTCAGTTATAGGGGGCCCCAAACAGATTTTAGCCAAGGACCTCCAGAGCTGCCAGACTGCCAGTGCAATTGTAATTTATTTATTTATTAACAATTTAATTGTTGACAACAGAGTACAAACTACAATTACAGTGTGGAGAAATAATGTGTCATGTATGATAGTTGTCATATGGTGATTGTTTACTATTTTTGTTTACCTTGACAACCATGTTGTGAAATAAGTTTTGGTATAACTTTTTGATAAAATAAACAGGTTTTGTTAACACTCATTAATGTTTTATTAATATTTGGTTTTGGGTTAAATTAAAACTATAATTTTCGATAATTTAATCTATTTCCAACATTTTTAGTGGCGACCGTGTGACAGGACATTAAATAATTAATGAGTTTTTTGACCCTGTTTATTTGTTCAATCTGTTGACTAGATACTTTGTTTTGATTGATTAATTTGTGTGACAATCATTATTAAACTTTAAAGAAAATGTCAGAATTAGTCAAAAATAAGAAATCAAGAAGTGCTGTGCGACGAGTATTTACTTTACATGTTAAAAAGGTGGAAGAGCTTTTGGAAAAAAGAGATATAGATCTAGTTGAAGTGTTGGCTCAACTTGAAGTGACAAATTCACATTATCTCACGTTAAACGATTTGAATGTGAATATTTATGACCTTTTATTGAAGACTGAGGCTAAAGATGAGGATCTTGATGAAGAACTTCAATCACAAAGTGAATATTCAGTACAATATCACGTTATATGTAATAAAGTTGAAAAGCTAAAAAAAGAAATAGAAAAGGAACAAAAATCTGAAGACAGCCATTCTGAACTACCAGAAAAAAGTTCTTGTTCTGCTTTGGACAAAACAGGTCGTTCATATAAACTTCCTAAATTGAAATTTAGAGAATTTAACGGCGAACTTGGGGAATGGTTGCCGTTTTGGTCCCAATTTAGGAAAATTGATGAAGACAAAATGATGGACCCTGCAGACAAGTTTCAGTATTTGGTGATGGCTATGACAGTTGGATCTCCTGCTCGAGAACTTGTAGAGAGCTACCCTGCAACCGCAGACATGTATCGGGAGGTGGTAGAAGCCCTTAAAAACCGATTTTGAAGAGATGACCTGTTGAAAGAGTATTACATGCGACAAATGTTATCACTGGCAATTCAGAATGTAACACTGACTGAAAAACCATCATCGTCGGTTCTGTATGACAAAATACAGTCTCATTTGAGAAATCTACATTCATTGGGAGTGACATCCGATCTCTGTGCCCCACTACTTCTACCACTGGTTACATCTAGTCTACCGGAAGATATTTTGAAACTCTGGCAAAGAACCAGCAATCAAAACTTGAACAAACGCGACAGCTCATCCAAAGAAGTTCTGGAGAACATTTTAACTTTCCTAAAAAATGAAGTATAAGGAGAGCAAAAGGTGTCTATGGCATTAGAAGGTTTTGGCGTTTCAAAACCTAAACTTAAAACACAGACGAACCGAAAGATTATTTCCAGTTCTAGCTCTGATAACGCTGCTTCCTTTATTACACACAAACAACAAACTGAAGGTGTTGGTTCAGTTTCAAAACAAAAACATCTATCGGCAGCTGCATTAGTAGTAACAAAAAGCACGAATAGTTCAGTTTCATGTGTGTTTTGTGACAAAACTCATAACTCACAAGATTGTGTGAAAGCTCTCGACATGACACTTACTCAACGTAAGGACATTTTGAAGAAAAAAGGAGCTTGCTACAAATGTCTAAAATGTCGCCACATGAGCAATTCCTGCAAAGCATTTGTTAAGTGTGCAGTATGTTCAAGAAAGCATTATCCCATCATGTGTGAGGAATTAAAGAAAACTACTGATGAATCGAAAAAAACGAATGATTCTCAAATCCAAAATATAAATGAAGGAAGCTGCTCTAGTCAAGTTTTGTTTTCAAGCAATCATACCTCTTCAGTGATTTACTTGAATACACTCATAGTGAAACTTGCTGTTGGAAATAAGGAACACTCTGTACGCGTGTTGATTGATTCTGGAAGCCAGAAAAGTTACATTTTAAAATCCTGTGCCAATGATCTAAAATTAAAACGAATTGGTAAAACGTTGATAAGACAAGAACTCTTTGGGGGACAAAAAAACTCTCTCAGATCTCATGGAGTATTTTCAATCAAGCTAAAGTCAATTAATGACTCCTTTGAAGAAGATTTCACGGTTCTGGACACTCCCAGCATTTGTGGTTTTATCCCAAAAGTATCTGATATCGCTATATATGAGTCTCTGAAAGCTAAAGGTATAATCCTCTCCGACTTTAGCGAGAAACAAGATGACAACCAAGATATTCAGATACTTCTTGGAGCAGACAGCTGGCCAAAACTCTTAACATCAGAATACATGAAAGTTAACGAAAGATTGGCAGCCATGAAGACAAAACTCGGATGGTCTCTCATTGGGGAATCTGAAACACACAGAAGACCGAATTCCACATCTACAATGTTGTTGACTTTAACTCGTCATACAGATCTTTCGCATTTTTGGGAACTCAAACTCTTGGGCATTAAGGATCCTGGAACAAAGAAAACTCAAAGTGAAAAGGACAAAGAAGTGACAGTATTCTTTGAAGAAACTGTCAAAGAAGAAGATTCAGGTCGTTATTCAGTTCGATTGCCATGGATCAATGAGCAGCCAGTATTGCAAGACAATCTATCCGTTGCTGAGAGAAGACTACATTGTGCTACAAAAAAGTTACAACTCATTGGTAAATACAACGAATATGATGAAGTTTTTAAAGCGTGGATGAAACTTGAAATAATTGAAAAGGTTCCTGATGATCAATTGGATAAGGTTAATGTGCATTACCTTCCACATCGTCCTGTTTTTAAGGAAAATAGTACGACCAAAGTGCGTCCTGTATTTGATGCATCAGCTGTTGACAAAGATGGGAAAAGTTTAAACAACTCAATGGAAAAAGGACCTAATCTGATTGAACTTATACCTCTAGTTCTAATCAAGTTCCGTAAGAACCCGATTGGTGTAATCGCCGATATTGAAAAGGCGTTTCTCCAGATTTCAGTATGCCCTGATGATAGAGACTGGTTAAGATTTTTATGGTGGAAAAATGGAGAAATAACTGCATTTCGCCATCGTAGAGTTGTTTTTGGTGTTTCTTCGAGTCCCTTTCTCCTGTTAACCTATCACCTTCGACGAGCTCCCGAAAATTTGCAGGAAACAGCTGAAAAACTGGTTCAATAATTTTATGTTGATAATTGTGTGACCTCAGTAACAAGTGAAAAAGAGTTGGACAAGTTTGTTTCTGAGAGTCAGCAACTCCTAAGTTCTGCTTGTTTTAATTTACGAGGTTGGGTGTCAAATTTAAGAAACCCAGAAGCAGAAGAAAATGTTCTTGGACTTAAGTGGAACTGTGGATCTGATCTGTTGGGGTGTAACATGAAGTTAATGGAAGGAGTTCCTATCACACTTACACGAAGGACTCTCCTGTCTATGGCTCAACGGGTTTATGATCCCATTGGATTCACAATGCCGACAAGTGTGTTATTAAAATTAATTCTGCAAAAATCTTGGGATAAAAGTAAAGACTGGGATGACTTACTTCCTGGTGAATTGGCAAAAGATTTTAAGAAGTGGCTTTCACAGATACATCTGTTGGGTGACTGTAAAATACCGTGAAGGATTTTCATGAACCAGAATAGCTCCCTTCACGTTTTTTGCGATGCTAGTAAAAGTGCTTACGCATGTTGTATTTTTGTGAGGGCCCCAACTGAAGAGGGTATCAAATTGAGTTTATTGATGGCAAAATCTAGAGTTGCACCAACAAAAACTATCACTCTGCCCAGACTGGAATTGATGGCTGCACTAATAGGAGTAAGACTTTATTCCCTAGCTATCCAAGGTTTAAATCAGAATATAATGGAAACAACATTTTGGTCTGATTCTGCTGTTGTTTTGGCTTGGATAAGAAGACGTCAGCAGTGGTCGGTATTTGTGGAAAACAGAGTAAAAGAAATTACTTCGATTACCTCACCTCAACAATGGCGGCATGTACCCGGGGTTTATAATCCTGCTGATTTACTTTCAAGAGGCTGCATGCCAGAAAAGTTGAAAGCATCCAACTGGTGGGAGGGTCCGCAATGGCTACTCCTTCCTGAATCTGAATGGCCAATCTGTGAAAAAGTCCCTGACCCACAAGAAGTGAACAAAGAAATTAAGAAGACTGCAAATTTAGTTGCTGTAACAACAGAAGAAAAAGGTGTGTTTTCATTATCATTTCTGGCTAACAAAATTAGCAGTTACCCTAAGATTGTAAGGACTCTAGCAAGATCTATTGTATTTGTATGTCTTTTGATACCACAATTCAAGCAGTTTTGTGGCCTCGCCGATGGAGTAATTTTAGATTGCAATATATCTAGCGAAAAATATTTTAATGCTGAAATTGTCCTGTTTCGTTCTGTACAGAGAGAATACTTTTCAACAGAGCATGGAAAGAGCAAACTGAAAAGCCTCGATTGTTTTGAAGATGATCGTGGATTAATTCATGTTAAGACACGATTGATGGAAGGAGAAGATGCACCTAATTTCGTATTCCCTATTTTTCTTCCTTCATCTCACCTCATCGTTGAAAGATTAATTGAACATGAACATTTGAAGAATAAGCATGCTGGTACTCTAACACTGATTCTCATGTTGAGAGAAAGATTTTGGATACCACAGTGCAGAAGAAAAGTTAAGACTGTTATTAATCGCTGTTTGGTTTGTCGAAAACAAAGAGTGAAGCCTCTGGATGTCCCAATACCTCCATTGCCTCGTGATCGAACAAGTAGCTGTCCTGTTTTCCAAACAACAGGTGTTGATTTGATGGGCCCAATTTTCCTAGACTCTGCTGAGAAATGTTGGGTTATTATTTTTACTTGTGCCGTATACAGAGCTGTACATCTTGAGTTACTTAAATCACTTAGCACACCTGCTGTAGTACTGGCTCTTAGGCGATTTATCTCTAGAAGAGGAAGACCTCAGACTCTACAATCTGATAATGGAACAAATTTTGTGGGGCTTGACAATGCTTTTAACAATTTGGATTGGGTCAAAATTGAAGAAGAATGTGGAATTCAAAGGATCAAATGGAAGTTTAATGTCCCTGCTGCGCCATGGTGGGGAGGTTACTGGGAACGTTTGATTCGTATTTTAAAGGACCTCCTGAGGAAAAATTTGGGTCACGCTTCACTACGTTATGAAGAATTACTAACACTTTTATGTGAGTGTGAGTGTCTCATGAACAATCGTCCTCTAACGTATATCAGTGAAAATTCAAATGAATTGGCTCCACTCAGTCCTTCCCTATTTCTCTATAGCTTGCCTAAATCAGAAATGGCTGACTTAGATGAACTTGACGCTAAGGGTTTACAAAAAAGACTACGCTTTGTTCAAAGGCTTCGACAAGGACTTCGCAATCGGTTCCAAAAGGAATATCTTGGATTTCTACGATGCACAGAGAAACATCGTCACGATAAGCTGAATATTGGTGATGTTGTTTTGATAGGTAACGAGAAAAAGAGAATAGGATGGCCTATGGCCAGAGTAATTGATTTGATTCCTGGACGTGATGGTGTTGTACGTCTCGCAAGATTAAAAACAGCAAACGGAACTTTTTTGAGACCATTGCAAAGACTGTATCCCTTAGAAATAAGTTCTCAAGAAGAAATTGGAGAATCTAAACCAGCAGAAACTGCTGCACAGAACAATTTGACAGGAAAATTTGAGAGGGATGGACAATGAAGAAGAGACTGACTCGTCACCTACTACCCACAGTAAAGACCCTGTGAAAACTCGAAGTGGTCGCATTGTGAAGACTCGAGAAGTTTTGGACTTGTGATTGAACTAATGATTATCTTTTGAATTTTGATTTGTCTTTTGAATATTTATATACCTATTGTTTGTAAATTGTTTGAAGATTTATACAATTTACAAAGGTGGGGAGTATGTGGAGAAATAATGTGTCATGTATGATAGTTGTCATATGGTGATTGTTTACTATTTTTGTTTACCTTGACAACCATGTTGTGAAATAAGTTTTGGTATAACTTTTTGATAAAATAAACAGGTTTTGTTAACACTCATTAATGTGTTATTAATATTTGGTTTTGGGTTAAATTAAAACTATAATTTTCGATAATTTAATCTATTTCCAACACACAGTAAACAATATTACTAAAGGTAAATACAAATAAACAAATTTCTTACACTGTGTTTTGTGTATCATCCTGTGACAAATACAGCTCAAAAATGTTGTTTTATAAGATCATAAAAAAGTCATTGAAAAAAAAAATTAACAACAGAAAAAAAAAACAAGAAAATGCCAGGGGGGGGCAAAGGTTGGAAGTTTTTACAAATTTATTTCATTACTACACCATAACTAGTGGCTAAACAGTAAAGCAGAGACCCTCAACTTAAACTGACTGTCGCTCAGATGAAACATGTCTATATCAGGGTTTAGGGAAACAATATAGTTGTAATTTCTTATCATGCTATTTTTGCTAGTATTTATTAAATAATTTGTCTGGCAAGTTCTATTGATAAATACCCCCGTCGCAGCAGACCTGCGTACTCAGCGAATTTCCAAAGGGTCTTGAGATTTTTTATTTTCCCCATAAACACCATAGGAATGAGTATGTAGGTTTGCTGCCATTGAATGTTGTTAGAAAATGTTAGTTTTGTTAGAAAATGTAATATTTAAGTTAAATATCAAATTTTATCAATATTCGACACTTTTAAATTTTCCCCATAAACCCCATGGGGGTGAGTATGTAGGTTTGCCGCCATATGGGTGTTGTAAGCAAATGTCAGTTAAACCCTACACAGTGAATGTACATACCAAATTGTATCAAGTTATTCCAATAAATAAGCGAGATACAGGGTTTTGTTGATTTCCCATAAGATTAACATTGGCAACCTATTTTTAGCTTTTCTCCCTAACCTGTTAAGCCAAGTTAAAAATTCAAAATACTACATTGTTTATTTTTTAAGCTCTTTTAAATGGTTTCAGTTAAGATTGTCGAATTTTTAAAATTAAGGTCCAAAAATGCCAAAAACCCATTTTTGACCCCTTTGAAAGCCCATAAAACCCCGCTCCCATAACCCAATCAATCTGATTCGCGAACTCATGCAAATAAATCTGGTCTTACACCTTCATACCAAATTTCATCAAAATCGGATGCCCCTTCAAAAGTCATCAGTACCACGGACACATAGATAGATAGATAAATAGATAGATAGATGGATATATATATATATATATATATACATACATACATATGAAAATGAACTAACGGTGTTTTTGGCTTCTGAAAACCTCAAAATGAAAAAGTAAAGTGGTCCCAGGCTTAGGTCTTAACATGGCTACTACCGTAAAAGCGTATTCCCTATAGGGAAATCGCTAAAAGGGTGTTTGACCTTCTACTGTGTAATGGCGTATAAAAATTAATTTTTGACAGAGTAATGGCATCATCTATTTTTCCCAAAAACACTTTATTCAAATACATTATAGACGCATCGTCTATAATTTAATAACACAATGTAATACCATGCATCGTGTAGGTGTGGGAGCAGAGGCTGCTGGCAACCCTGAACAACTGTCGCTACACGTCGTCAGTGGTGCTGGGTCGTCTGTCTGAGCTGCTAGCACGGCACGGCTACCCGCCACTCACCGAGCCCCTGTCCGCCGCCAAGCTCCAGTTGCAAGCACTCGAGCGTCGCATCACTGAGACTTACCTGGAACATAAGAGTGACCCATTGGTGGGCACCATTGAGCCCTCCATGTACATCGGTGAGTGGTTGTCGTTGTTATCGCTGTTGTTGTTACTGGTGAATAATGAGAACCCGGCTAAACATCTAAGGACTGCCTCTAATGAGCAAGCCCCAGGAAGGATGTTGAAAGAAGGAAAGGATGAGAAAACGGGAGAGAAACCTGTCAATTGACCACTAAGAGGGCCAACTCTCGTTCATCAACTTATTATCAGGCTCACACAGGGCTCCTCCCTGTAACTGGCCAATCAATCGAGCATCCACTTATGTTCTTCAGCTTATGGTTGACATCAAACCCCTATCAGTCCACAATATGAACATATCTTAAGAGATGAGAGTTTGTCATAGAGGGCATTTTACAAACCTACCTTTTTAAAGAAAAAAAGTTAGCTTATTGGTTTCACCTAGTTTATAAAAACATCAACATACTATGTTGCTGTTTCTCATTTAAAACATCAGCTACCTGAGTTTATCGTACTTTTCATTCTGTGATAATATTAGACCAGGGTACTTCCCAGAAAATCCCTGAAATCATCATTACCCTAAATCGAGTATTTTGTTGGCCCTCCCGAGACTCTATATTATAATTTTGTATTACTTTCATTCACAGGTCGATGGGACTGGGACACAAGTCACACCCCGAGTGATCTCCGACCGTACGTCAAAGAGATCATTGCCAACCTAATTGCTGTGCACGCTGAGGTAACTGCTCACTTTACATAACGGTAATATTGTGTTTAAAGTAGTTTTTAACATACAATTTTGTTTCATATGATGAACTTACTTCCAACAGTATTTATACTGGATGTTTAAAAAAATGACTTTACAACTTTGAAAACCCATAAAAATTCATTGAGAGAATCTATAATTGTGATTGTGGTGTCAATTCGCCCGCCTCATGTCCTGCGTCACATTAAGCTTGTAACTCTTGTGCCCGCAGGTGAACCGGGTCTGTCCGGAGCTGGTGGGCCGGGTTCTGTCGCAGATCACGGAGACGGTAGCGGAGGAGCTCGCCCGCCTCATGTCCTGCGTTACCAAATTCAGTGTCCGTGGCAACCAGCAGGCCAGGGTCGATGTGCAGGCGCTGCAGCGGTGCCTCAAGCCATTCACACTGCAGAGAGCCAGGTACATGGCGGTTATTGGACACCCATTTTAAATATGTTTTAGTCCAGGTTGTGTTAGGTTAAGTCACATTATCGTAGGTATTTCAAACTATGATCCAATATGTTTGTATCACTTAGTGATGGTTACTCCGGGTTCACCAAAAGAATTATTGAGGGAACTGTACCTCTCATTGTGCAAAACTAATAATTTTATCAGTTCTAAAGAATTTTACTTTTAAAACTAAAGTCTCTACTCAAATTTGCATCTTTTTAAATAAGAAAATATAGATTAAAGTGTGACAACTTGGAAAGCAATGTTGAGTAATGAATTGGTTATTTCATCACACTACACTATTCAATAAACTCTTCATGATGATGGGGTCCGTGCACCGAAGTCAAATAAAAAGTGTCGCCCGACGGTCCAACATCTCATTGAAATTCTAAACTATTAAACATAATATTTTTATTTGCCCATAATAAACAAAAATTACCTTAACGAACCTAGTGGGATGCATTACTTGTTTTTCCGGTTACTAGGCAACCATTTAACATCAGCTACCGGTTTATATTGGTTTCCTGTGGGAAGTTGTAGGGCCGGATATTTTTGGCCCTAGACCTCAAAAGCATGATTTTTGTTGTTAAGTAAGGGTTGAAAACACGTGATATTGATGTAGAATGACGAAAAAATAGTTTACAACTAGTTTAATGAAAATTGAAAATAATCTTACTTTGCAAAAATTTTGCTAAAAAAAGTATTTGAATTTTAGGGGATATTTTGAAGAAGCCATGGAAGCATTACCACCATTAAAACCTGATGAATTGAAGTGAGTATTTATGACATTTCAATCAATTGAAGGACTCATTTGTGATGATATTTTGTCCAAAAACTAATCTAGAACAAGGAATCTAAAATAAATAAAGAGAAGGTAGGGGTCAAGACACGCAATGCTCTCTATGCACCAGGTGTTCTTTTGCACCTATGACGTCATCATTAACATTAACAGTATTAGTAAATGGTGATGTCATAGGTGCAAAAGAACACCTGGTTCATAGAGGGCGTTGCATGTCTTGACCCCTACCTTGTCTTTATTTATTTTAGATTCCTTGATCTAGAATAACTAATTTACATAATAAGTTCTAGAAGAATCATGGGTTCAGTCCCACAACAGAAGCAGTTAGCTACTGCTGGTATAAAGGCTAGATTGTTTGTAATGATTCAGTTTTACTTTTCTGGACAAATACCTTCTTATCCGTAGTTACTTTATCAATCCCTTACTTTCTATCCCTAGTTACTTTATAAAAAAAATAGATAAAATAAAATGAAAATTAAATTAATAACTAAAAACAAAACTTTTACACATCGCTTTTTATAGTTTATCAAAACATCTCTACTCATTACTTCAGTCTTTGGTTTACCAAAACAATAGGGTACCTTTAAAGATACTAACAATTCAGTTAATTTTTATTATCTTACTGTAAAAAATTTCAGACTTGTGGATGAAGTTTTGAGCAAAAGCGAGTCAAAAATGCGGCTTCAACTCTACTGCTTCCAGAGTGCTTCCATCTCTGAGGCCAGCTGAAAGTTGCTTCTGCAAACTATCATCATGGGTTGATAGTTTGGAAAAACTTCACACTACTTGCCTTAAGTGCATGCAATACTGACTGATAAGTAAGATGAATATTGGAGTAATTTAAATCACCAGTTAGATTTCATTCCTTCAACCAATGATTTATAGGAACTAAAAAACTGAATGACCTTATCCTTTGAGCCTTCCACCAAGCCTTTTATGACAAATTTAGTCAGAAAATATTGCAATGTACTCTATTCTTATTTGAAATCAGAGTATAGTAAGACATTAAGTCTATTGTGAAATATGCTCAACAATTGTTAGACCCTGAAAGACCGTGCACTTGTTCGATATTAACATTTTAGATTTAATGTTAGTCAAATGAATCAAGTTTCAGGAAACTGGTTCTTTCAAAGACAAACTCTATTGCTCTGCCCACTCCCTTCCCCCCCCCCCCCCCCCACCTTGAACTCCTTGGTTTCGTTCATGTGACCTTCAGAATGTCTTTGTAATAAAAGGGGTGGGAAGTGGTAAAAAATCTATACTTTTTTAATACGCTACGGGTTTTTTTGTGTAGAGAACTCCTACAATTTTCAACCGATTTTCAAGTTTTTGGTGTCGTTGGGTAGAGCTTGGTCTGTAGTTGTTTCCGCCAAAAACTGAGAATCTGACTGAAAATAAAAGCGCTATGCACCATTGAAATCTCAAAATTTACCATTAAAATAACATTGGGATTGAATAAAGCATTTTAAACATCCGTTAATGTTCAGCTGTAAATATGTGTAGTTTTTGTGATTACAGATATTCACAACTTTTAATTGGTCGGATTTCATTGATTTAGAACTAAAAGTAACATTTGTTTTGTATCTAAATAAATTGCTCGATTTTGAGCAACACGTAAACTAGTATTAATAATTCTGTAACACTTTCAAAAAGGATTGTAAAATTCAAAATATAGATTTTTTAATTGCATTGTATTGTACTGTTATAATAGATTTTACTTACATAAAGCATGTTAAAAAATGCCAATGGCTGATATGAATGTTCCTAAAGTAATATTTAACCGACTCCAGTACTACATAATGCTTAGCTTTTCCAACACTTAGTAAATACTAAATATTTAGAGTAAAGCAAAACAGAGTTAAGTTTAGAAGCTTTAATGTATACTAGAGATCGCCTCCTGATCGAAATTCGATCAAAATTTCAGTTGATCTGGACCCAAGAAGCTTAAAAACATTTTGCTAAAAACATCTGTTCTTCCTAATTTTTTAGCATTTGTTTTTACAACAGCTGTCTAATGATTCATTCAATTCTCCTTTCTCCATAAGATTAACATTGGAACCTTGAAAGCCTGTGGGGCGTAGCCCTGGAGTCCGATGTGAATTTGAATGTGATTCTGCTCATCCACAGGATTATACCTTTCTAACGGTATCCGCGGATTTCTCCTACGATGCACACAAGCTGAGAAAAAAGGAGGAAATGAAACATGCTTGCGTATTAATATATAGATACTAGTTGATAAATATTCATATTTACCTATATTATTATCTGTGTAAAAGATTTGTTGTAAAATACTCATACGTTTTGCAATTAAAAAAAACTTAAATGTATAAAAAGTTAATTTATTATTGACTTGTTTTTTATTCCTGGAATAATTGTTAGTGATAAGTACAGTTTTTGATCACTTATTCATTGTGTAAAACGCTGATGTTACGGGAGCGCATTTTGAGGTGAATATAAATGGAGGCTGAGTCTACAACGGGTGTGATGCCTTGTGTGGCTTTGTTACTGTCAAAGTCCGGCGGATTCTTAAGAAAGGGTACAAAAATTAAGAGCTCAATAACAAATGGCAGCTGGATCAAACCTTTAATAAAATATACACACTTTTCTTGGAAGCAAACCAACTACCTTTGGTTTGTTTAAACGGGAAGCTTTATAACCACTCAGCTCTCCATTAAACAATTATTATTAAAAAAAAATTTGGTGGACTAATTAATAATTTTGTTCTACTTTTGGCATTGAGTCATAATTATTTTTCCTTCAATCAAATCTATGTTAGCAAACATAATAGTGTCTCTTTGATCTAGAGTTTAATGTAATTTGATTCCCAAAATGCGCAATACTTGTACAGTAGAACCTCCCTTATCCAACCTCCTGAAAACATACTCCTCCCGACATCCGACCATCTATCTGTGGTTCCCACGCTCCCGTTGTTGCAGCGCCTATCGAAACATGAAAGTCTTATTCAACGCACTACGATTTGTTTCACACATATGTATAAATATTGTAATTTTTCAGTTATTATACATATTTTTCCTCCACCTACTATCTAAAGCCGTATTTTACTCCTTGGAATAGAGTAGTCAAGTACTAATTTCTATCCCATGTGACTTGAATACTTAATTTTTCTCTCTAGGGAAAACTCAAGTTTTTTCGTACCACGGGGCTAAAGTTAGTTACATAAGAATAACATTAAAAGAGAGCTAAAAAAGAACATGAACCACAGTCAGCTGTTGCTTGTATTTGTTTCGTTACTCATTGTTTTGACTAATAGCAGCTGTAGCTGTTGCTCACCTGCTGACCATTCTGTCAGCAGTGAGCAGCATCTCTAGTACTAGAGATGGCCGTGGCAGTGTACGTGTTTGTTTACATTTTGCTTGGGTAGGCTATTATACCCCGTTCAAAATAAACGTGCGGTCGAAATGCAGATTTCAATTCCCCCATTTTTCCCGTTCCTCCCGCTGCTAAGAATCCAACCAATCAGAATCACTGAGAATTACCACAGCTGTTTAATATCTAATGTCAAATTATGCCAATGTTTTGATTTTTTCGTAAACAAACATTCTAATTTTGACATTTGAGATGTAACAAGAAGCGCTTCCAACGGCAAGTAGGGGAAGTAACACGATCATCAGCGCTATTTTCTACTCTAAATTTTAGGGGCCAAATTAAAATAACATCTGATTGTGAGAAAAATCGGGGAATTCAGGAAAGTATTAGGGGAAATTTCCTTGTGGTGAGAAATGAAATTCTATCTTTCGACTGCACATTTATTTTGAACGGGGTATAACCCAAGAAGTCCAAAACATAAGTGTAAAACTTTTGACTAGGCTTAAATTATATTTTGTTTTTTTTCGTGTTCTTTAAAAATGATATAGCTTTTTATGTTGATGTGCCTGATCCAGCTTGACGGAGCAAGGGATCAAATGAAGGTAAAGTTAAATTATGTACGGTAGACCTATTAGGCCTAAATGTTATTCGTGTAGGTGGAGGAAAAATGTGTGGATCAAGGGACTAAAGTACTTTTCTCCCTCAGGGAAATTGTCGCCCGAAGGCTTCGCCTTTGGGCGACAACACTCTCCCTTCAGGGAGAAAACATTGTACTTTAGTCCCTAGAAACACAAATAACTATTAATGTTTTAATTAATGTGATATAGGTGCAATAAAGTTGTATTACTACAATAGTGTATAGCTGTTTTTCTACCTAGGATATGCATTTTATTTGCTCATCCTTATATATCCGACTCTTTGGCCGTTCTGACCATTGACGTCAGGTCAATCAATCAATATCTTTATTAAGTTTTGTACATACATACATGAACTTAACATTGCATAAATTGTTTAAAAGACAAAGAGAGGAGAAGAATAGAAAACAGAGAACTATCCTTTGCAACTATGACAGACTCCAAATTCCAATTAAATATACCATCTGGTTGAGCATCTCAAACTCTGCTAGTTTACTTAGATAAACAATTCTTGTTCAGAGTAATCACTCTTGTTGAGCAAGTGTCCCCTATCCAAATACCTAAAAAATTTTTGATTAATTTTACACTTCAAGTTTGAGGGTAAATGGTTAAGAAATTTTGACCCCATATGACTACATTTCTTTTTGAAAAATTTTGACTGTGCTTAGAGATATTTATATCATTTTTATTCCTAGCACTATATGAATGAATATTACTTCTAAGATCCAATTTGTTATATTGTTTTTTACACACATAAAAAAAATCGGATATGGGAGGTTCTACTGTATAGCATGTGGACCTTTTTTCCCTGAAATGGTTTGTGTTACAATGTAATGAAATTCCTCTGGTAAAAAGGTAGAAATAATTTAGAAATAAAATAATTAGCTCTTCTATAAAGTAAATTATCCTATCAGCCCAATTGCACATAATGATTAGATTGAGATTGAAGAAGAAAATGGAGATATATTTGTTAGTTAATTTCTTAACCATAAGTTTTAGGTTAAATAAATGTTGTTGATAAAAAATAATTTTAATTTATTTTCATAAAAAATTGTACAAGAATAAAAACCATTTATTTTTAAAATACACTCTATAACACATTTAAATAAACTCAAATGAAAAAGTATTCATTACAAGCTTCATAAAATGGCTTGTATTAAGCAAGAAAACATAAAAAATTATATTAACTATTAAACTAATTTATGATTTACAAGGACAGTAGGTATATTCCATTTACTTTTTACAACATGTATATACAAATAAATAGAAAGAACATGTAGCCTATCCTAAATATCACAACAACGTTAAGACCTAAAATTGGTCAGGAACAATTTTTAAAAGAAGATGTTTCTTTCAAACTCTGGGAGGAATTTCTGGTAGGCAAACTCTTCTGCTGCCTGTTAACAAAAAATGTAGAGAATTAAATAAAAAATAATTGATTTAGACTTGAAAAAGATACTATGATTTATACTTAAAGTAAATTTTATATGGAGTATGATTACAATTCGGCTTAAAATACTGTGATTGACAGCTATCTGTAGAAAATTCACATTTATGAGCACTATAGATCGTCCACTGGTCGAACCTCGACCAAAACTTTAGTCGGCATATACCCAATTTGTTGAACCTATTTTATAACTGAATTACCTGATTTTTGCTTATTTTGCTACTGTTGTTATTACAACCCTGACAGCTGCCTAATGGTTCAAGCAATTACCCTCTTTCCTTAAGATTAACGTTGAATCTTTGAATGAATATTTCACCTATAAATGGAAATAGATAATGAAAATTTTTATAAATTTATTTTTAAATTAGTTTTACTTTTATATTTTTTGCAGTATGATGAAAAATATCGTTCACCACTTGGACGGAAAGTGTGTTTTCTGTGCTTAATCCCTATTTCCAAAAAGAAAAAAAACAACACTTTCAATTCTAGTTATGAAAACTTTGATCATTATCACACATCACGTTGTTTTACGAAAATCTGGCTCAGCTGGTAAGACAAGTGACAGAGTTAGTGCAGCTAAATTGTCTTAATTTAATAAATTTTCCTAAAGCTCAGCTGGGAGCATTATTGTCCAAATGTTTATATATCAAATAGTATTTTTGTTTCGGGAAGTACAATTTAATTTTTTTTTCAAATTAAAAACATAATGTTTATGTTTTAGACTAACATGCAGATTGTTGTTAAGTCTTAAACTAATGTAATAAGGATATCTTTAGAAAAAGGTTTTTCAGAAGTAAAAGCTTTTTCTGCAGTACATAAATGGTGGCACACTGTTTATGATTTTAACTGTCCACAAACTATACAACATGTAAATAACATGCATATTTTTCACCCTCACAGGTGAAGTTTCCAGCTATTGGAGTTCCACGAATTTTAAAACATTGGAAACAATATTAAGGTGAATTATATACAATTACACTTACATCTTTCATGGTCTCCATATCTTCCTTGTACTTCCGGCGGAAGAAGCCAACCTGGAACACAATATCAGTTGCTATAACGTAAGGTTCACAATAATATTTTGCTTGAGTATTTGGAATTACCAGCATTGTGTCGTGTCATAAGTACTATTTAAATGGTATGTTGCACTATCATTATTCTTCAATACGTTTTATTATGATAAAGAGATCTTACATTTAAGCTGGGGCCAAAAGTCATTTGCCTGAGTTGTCCATAGCACCTGCCATTAATGGTTGTCAAGGGAAAATGGGGTTGTTGTCGTGAATGGGGTATAAAACTCTTTATAAATAAAAAACCTATTTTATAATCAATTATTTATATTCTTTCCCCAACATCAAAGAATAAAAACGGATTTTGAAACCTATATATTTCTTAAAGGATAGTTAGTACCAGGTTAACCGAGCCTTGCTCGTTGGTTTTTATTCACTTTTGTTATAGTATCAAGGTTAAAAAGCAATTAAATTTCCACCAACAACCAACTATACCTCTTCACAGTTAACAGCTGTTTCAAAAAGTCTGCTTAACATTAATGTTTCTGTCTTTTTGTTTACATTTCGTTGTTATTTCGTTACCAAAATAGCAACCCATAAGACTAATAGTAAAAATTACAATTTTAAAACTTAATTTTAGACAAAATTCGATTTTTCCTGGGGTTGAGGCTGTTTCTAAACTTATTTTTGGGCCAAAACACTCTTTAATGCAAACTTTAAGCAAAATCTAACAGCTAGATTTCGAGATTGTGGAACACACATCCCTTCAGATATTCCTCGTATTATAGTATAGGGTTCCATCTTCAGTCAGCTCAAGAGTTAATGTGCTCTTATTGGACATTTTTATTAGACATTCAAAATAATCATGCTCCTCCGAATGTGGTAGTGGGTACAACTTGGAGAATACTGTGGGACAGCCCTCCTCTAGTAAAGAAGATTACCGCACTTTTCCTGCTGTCCTGATAGTCAACCAATTTCTATGTTCTGTGTTCTGTGTACCAGATACTGTGTTTGAGTATCACCATTACCGCATTTCCCGCTAGGCCCACTAGGCCCAGGCCTAGGGCGCAAAATTTTAGAGGCGCAAAACTTCGAGGGGTTGAAAAGTGGGTATTTGTTATTCATATGCGTTATTATTGCCGTGTAAACGCCTACGAAGTGTGGCGGCGCAACTCAAAGCTCGTGCAGACCTTTCTGCGTTGCTATGGGGCTCGGCGGCGGCCAAACAAATATTGCCAATATTCCACTTCAGAATTGAATTTTTGAAGAAGTGAAAACGATTGAAGAAGTGAAGTAACAGTGACAGGTTACATACCAATTACTGCGAAGTATAATATGACACAATACATTTTAGAGGATTTGATTATTTTAAAATATCATAATAAAGTATGTTATTAAACCCCATCACTGACTATGCATATTTGTATTCTACACATCAATCTAAAATGTATAACATTTTTGTTTATTTCGGCTCTCTTTAGCCTCTACCCGCCAATTTGTTTTTTCACTTAATATTTATATCCGTAAAGGATCACTATAATAATTCAACATTTTGCATTAAATTTTATCACAGCAATGTTCATTTTTAGGGAAAAATATTTTCCAAATTAAAACAAAATGGTCACTATTAAAAAACAAATAACTCAGATATTTCAAACCCGGTAAAGTTGAACAATATTTTGCAGGAGACAAAAAATTTTAAAAAAATAAATAAATAAATTATACAACCAATGATACCAAGATAAGGATTTAACAAAAGTAATTTAGTTATTCAGATTTTTCTGTATGAAAACCTTGATTTTTATTTTAATTCATGCAAATTAAGGTTATTTTATTGAAAAACTACAATAAGCTACACCCGCACAACGGCGGCACAGCACAGAAGGATGGGTGGTACCGCAATTTTAAAACGTTTTTAACATTGAAACTCATGAGTGGGCGAACTATGGCGATACGGAATGCAATGGACGATTCGCACCTGCAGTTTTGCAAAAGATTCGGGGGAAGGAATCTCAGGACTTTTCCGAGCTACCGTACCGACCGTGACGGCTCTCCGAGACGGGCAGCGCGTTATTTTTTGCGTTTTTCCCAGCTCGCAATAGCAAAATTAAGTTGTTAAACGACTGATCTCTTTTAACCGAAAGTGCAGATGCCTGGAACGTCGGGTGTCCGCCAGCGATCTCTAGTTATAGAGATCTAGACCCGGTTATAGAGATCTAGAGTATAGAGCCTTATAGACCCTCTAGTTATAGAGATCTTATTGTATCAGTTGATACAATATACCAGTTTTGAGATATTTGGATTTTAAGTGATCGTCATTTTGAAACTACACGTATCGGAAAAAAATAATCGTGTCTTTATATTTCGTGGCCGGGGTTGCGGTAGGGAGGGAGCAACTGTTTTATGTGCCTAGGGGCGCCTAAATGGCTAAATGCGGCCCTGAGTATCACTGTGTCGCTTCTGTGAAGAGCGAGCTACATTTGATTGACAAGATGAGTATTATGTTGCTTACCGTGGACAGTATTTTCACCACAACTGATAGCAAGATCAGCCCGAGCACCGTGGCGAGGAGCAGGATCCAGGGAGACACCGGCTCTTCAAAGTTGCCCACCAACAATGTCGCCACGTTGGTGAGTTTCCTCCTAAATAATAACAGAGTGTTAATCCCCCAACGTTCCCAAAAACTTTCCTTTTATCATGAAATAATCAAATGTTGGTTACATACAAACAAGTAGCCTACGTGTGTTCAGCAAAATTTGAGTTTTTTGACTGATTATGTTGTGTTTTAGGCTGCTTTCACACTGGCGACTTTTGCGGCAGCTACAATTGTCGCTGTCGTTGTTTACGCCACCAGCTGCATTTTGGATTATTGAAACAAGATTCTATGTTCGGTGGTGTAGATAATTTAGTTGCTTTTCTTATCACTGTCGCGTTGTTATCGTTCATATGTTTTAGTAAAAATCATAAATTATTTTACATTGTAAATTATGATTTATCCAAAGACCTACAAAACATTAAAATGGCTTTATATAATGTTTTATATAATAAAAAATATTTTTATAAATCAAACAAAATAGACGATTGCTACTGTTTAATAATTATATGACAATAAGCTGTAATGTAGTGATTTATATAAAAACGATTGGACTAACATTTCAAGGTTGTCTGCCGTTATGTTAATTATGTATCTTTCACTACGATAACTGTGTGTTTTTTATGAAATTGGGGCAACCCCTAGGTGGGCAGAGGAACTTCATAAATTATTATCAAATTAAAGTAACCCAAACGGGGGGCATGGGGGCGGAGCCCCCATCGAGCCGTAGGCGAGTATTCATTATAATATTGCTGCCCTAAGTGTATTCAAGATTTTAAATATCTACGTACTGGTGGTTTCGTCCACAAATATCATATTGACAGTAAACTCTTTAGAAAACTCCGCCGGCTGGTCCAGAATAATTGATTGCAGAATTAAAAATAATGCTTCCTCTTTGATAGAATAGAATTTTAAAAGTAATTGGGTGGATCAGTATATGAATATCCAGGTGAAGCTCATCTCCCTTGAGCTTTTCAACACCTTGTCATCTTCTGGGCTCATAAAGCAAGTCGACCGCGACTTATTTATCTGCTGGACTGCGTCTAAATCCCCTATGCCAATCATCCATCAAGCCTTCAAAATTGAAGGTTTCTCTTGGGTTTGGAGCTTTTGGATTGCAAAGGATCTGTGTTTTCCTGTCACCTTGGGAGCGGACTTTATTCAGCGCACTGGGTTGATTTTGGATTCAGGTGGAGGCCAGTATGATACTTCAGGTTTTCTCGGCTGGTGTCTATCCCTTCCTCTGACAATGTGGCTGGGTTCGCTGCTGCGATCAAGCCTGACGCAGACAGTGAGACCACACTTGATCCGTTCATTAAGGCATCTGACTCAGGCGGAGGTGGACGCCATCAGAAAGCTCTGCAACCGTTTTCCTGACGTGCTGACGCCAAAACTGGTGATAACCGACCTCTTAGAATATAAAATTCGTTTGACGGACACTTAGCCGGTAAGACCCCACCTTCATAAACTGGCTCCACCTAAGATGGAAACCCTGCTTCAATGACTTTCTCAAAAATGGGGTGATCGAGCTTTGGCGCTCAAGCTTTCCTTGTGCCGAAGCCGAATGGCAGGTATCGCATGGTGCTTGACTACAAAAATTTGAACTCAAAAACTGAATTTGACTCTGTACCTCTTCCTGATTTGCACTCCTCTCTTTCCGTTGGTTCGGTAAGGCCAAATATTTCTCCGTTTCCGATCTCAACCAGGCTCATAATCAGATCCCATATTGAAGGCTGAGTCTAGACCACTGCTTTCTGTGTTTCGTGGAATCTTTATCAGTTCATTAGAGTTCCAATGGGCCTAGCTGTGGGGGCTCAGACTCTCAAAATAATTAATAAATTTATAATAAATTTAATCCGACTTCTGGATTAAATTTTTCAAGATGTCAAATTAAAATTTCTTTTCAACTACCTGGACGACCTTCTGGTGTACGAGAGTTTCAATGACCACCTAATTCATCTTGAGGAAGACATGGACAGATTGCTTAGGGCAGGCCTTACCGTCAGTCCGGACAAAGTCAGCTTTGCCCAAGCTGAGATTTTGTTTTTTGGGTCATCTGGTGTCTTCCAAGGGCGTCTGCATTGATCCAGCTAGGACCCAGGCCATCAGGGAGTTTCCTCCTCCTAAAGATGCAAAGTTTCACGCAAAGTTTGACGTTTGTAGGCATAGTAGGTTTTTACCGGCACTTCATCCCCAAAATCGCTGAGTTGGCGGAACCTCTCAACGCTCTCTGGAAGAAGGGTGCCAAGTTTGTTTAGGGTGAAGCTGAGCAGATGTCCTTCGAGCTCCTCAAGAAGACCATCTTCCAAATCGATCAAGTTGGTTGGTAATCAATCGCTGTCTTTTGTTTCAAAATTTACTATCGGTCACATAACAGTAGGATGGGGAACTCTACCTTTGCCTATTCCATTAAATCATAATTATTACAAACGCCAAATTAATTAACAAATATGCTTTATTTATGATAATATTAAAACTCATATTTTTATGTAATATTCGTAATATTGCTCTTTTTTGTGATTTTCAACCACTGATTTTCAATTTTATGGCCAAAATTATCATTTAACTATTATATACATGTATAATAATATTTTTAGTTCATAAAATTATCAGCATTACTCGACTACTTATAATTTAGGCAATCTTCATTTAAAGGCTTATGAATTAACCAAGGCAATTAGAACCCCAAATTCTATTTGCCTTGGAATTAACCATTAATGATACTGTCTTCAAAAACAGGTGATACAAGAAACATTTAACTGACTATAACGCCATCTAATGACTATATTTGAAAACAACTTGTTTATTTAAATTAACACCAGTTGTGCTGCATGTCAAAAACGCCACCTGGCTACAAGTGGCACGCCACTTGCGACAATAATCGCCAATGTGAACGTACCCATTTGATTCAATGCTTTTTCAAAACGCGCGACCTCTTGCTGCCGGCGTCAGCTGTTTTTGTCGCCAGTGTGAAAGCAGCCTTATATAAACTGGAAAATATCAAGAAAATTTTAAATGCAATTTATTTCAATTCAATTCAACTAAAACATATGTTTGTGAGAAAATGTATGTTTGAAATATTACTATGCACTTTAAACTACATATTAGCCATTTGAACTTAAATACCACCTACAGAGAGTTAATATTACTATTTTATATTCATATCTTATTGCAGCTCACATAAAGTATTTAGTATTTTACTAATTAATGGTTTCCTAAAATGATTTCATAATGATTTTTTATTACAAATTCTAAAGAAAAATGTAAAAATACCATTAATCATCCCCATTTTGCATTTTCTTTAATATTGCATGTTATATGCATGGAAATTAACAGTTCCTAATTTTCTCTCCTCTACGTACAGGTTAGATATCTGATCCTGTTGTGTTTGCGTTGCCACATTTAACAATTTTGAACATAGAACTTCCTTAATAATACATTAAAGGCTGTTTACTTATTTTTAGCAAATCACTTGTTACTCTTTTATATCTCCTTAGATGCTCGGTTTCCGATCCTTTATAAAACAAAGCAGAACTAAACTTTGTAGAAACCCTTAAATGTTTTTATTAATTAACTTATATATTGCTAGAGTAACTTAAACACATACATGTCAAGAATATTGGTATGTTACATACTGATTGTTGGTAGGTTATACTGACCTTTTACCGGAGGGTGTTTCATATTTTTCATCCATTTCCATCCATCCAGTCGATGTTATCTGTATTATATCCTTCTGTTGTATGAGATCTAAAACATTTTGAACTCAGTTCACTTGGGGATCAGAATTTTTTAGTATGAAAGTAAAAAAATACAGTTGAGTTTGACTCATTTTTTTACTTTAAAAGACTTAAAAACTGATACCACCAAGTCGATTATTTAATAACAGTGAGTGATTTAATGTTTACCGCGGACTCAGATTTTGTCACCATATTCACTGTCAGTTACTATAATTTACGATTAGCGCACCAATCAGCTGTTAAATCCTTAAGTGATACTTTTCGGTTACAGGCATCATCTATTATTTCAAATTTACATGGAGGAAAATGATGAATTTAGACATATTACCATCTTTTCTTTTAAGTGTATTTTGCCAGTTGTATTTTTTAACGTTTTGACGGGTAACGGTCCAAATCCCAGTCTTGTTGCTATTTAACATAAACCAGTTATTAGAAAGCATCGTTAATTACGCGTAATAGCCCAATGACAAATGACAACTGGGTCCGGAATCGAACCGTTAAAAAGCTACTAACTTTCCTCAGGATCAAACCGGCAACCTTTGGATTCAAAGGTGAGCACTATAACCACTCAGCTACCCAGCCAGTCAATTACTGATTTTCGTTAACATTTTCACATAAATTTCAGGTTAAAAAAGTTTTGAGGCAGAGATGTCAGCCAGGAGAGTGGAGTGTTCTGTGAGTGTGGTTTGGTTAGGTTAGTCCAGGTTAGCATAGATGAGTAAATAATAGTTCCAATATCTTTGTTTAGTTATTTTAAAAGTAAAATCACATAAAAATATAATTTACAGAGCAAACTAATATATCACGAACCCAAACGTCTAATTGTATCAGAGCAAGACTGACAAAAAGCTTGACCTTGAATGAACTTTGTACCCGTACACCATATGCATATGCATTGTTGTCAAACAAGTTACAACAAAGATGACAGAACCAAGATTCACCTCACCTAACCTAATCTTACTTTACCACATATCAAACGGGTGGTGCCTATAACCGACAAGTAACCTTTAGGTTAGCATGAGTCCCTAGAGTCTCAGTGTGATGGCCAATCATAGCCAAGAGAGAGGGGCCTCTCTTGTCACAGCCATACTTTTGATTCATCTTTTATATCTCTATCCTTCTTGCTTCTGAAAAGCTTATCTCAATAATTTTTCTCTGAGGTACTTACTATGAATTATGCCTCACCTATCATTGTCCTGTTGATGTTGAACTGCAGTCTGAGCTCGGCTGTGTCCCCGCTGCTGACAGGGCCCACCGCACACGCCACCAAGGCACAAGCAGCTCTACTGACACCTTCCTCTGAGCAGTTCAGGTGAAATATGTTTTTGGTGAGGTATATCTCTGTTTCATTACCCTCCAAAGCTAACGTGTCTCGCTTATGTCTAGACACATGGGTGTTCAGACTGCTGTAGTCTACACTGCAACGCACTGTATGGCCTCTGATTGTCACCTGAAATCGGATTAAAATGGCTTGCTTGAGAGAGATCCTATGCCGTAAGCCATTTATGGCGTAGGAATGAAAACACTAGGTAGCAATATCACAAAAATGTTTTAAACTAAAGCGCATAAAACATTGGTAGGAAAACTATTAACTCAGGTTTAACACATGTACAGTATAAAATTTATCAGTTTGTCATTGCTGAGAAATGCAACAATTTGCTTTAGGAAACTTACATAGTTTTGTATAGTATATTTTTAAACCTCTTTGGAGATTATTATGAACACCAAGTGCAAGTATTTATTGTTCAGTCAGTACATTAAATGTGCCGTAAAATTGAAGGGAAATGTAGTTTGATTGATATTTACCACTCGAGCTCGCAAATGCATTGAGTAAATAATTCACCAATTGCTGCATTATTGTACTACAAAAAAGATAAAAAAAATTGATAAAGAATAAAATCATTTGAGGTGTACCTATGCACCACATTAATAAAATTGGGTTGACATTTTCCACCAGTTTAATTGCTCCTATTCTCCTTTTAGCACGTTTTAAATTTTTATGTGTGTTCTGTTATGCCATGTTTTAATATCAATAGCTGTTTAAATTTTCAATTCAATTAAAATTATTCCTCATGTTAATATTATGTGTAAAAAAAGAATATGAATTTTTCAACACCTCAAATATTAGAATTAATCTAAAAATAAGAAAGGAGTTGTTTTAACAAAAACCGATTCCACGTCTTTAAAGATTTGGCAATCTCCACTATTTAAACTTAATTGATTTACTCAATTTACCCAAGGCTACCATCAAGGTTACCATGCTCAAGTTTAGCTCCTTCGAATACAAACCTGGGGGTTGATAATTTCTGCAAAAATTATCACTCCAAACTTTTCATCAATCATCAGGCCAAATGGTACACGAGAATAAATTTTTATCTCTCCAACTGGGCTTGGTCCAAAGTTCGTTACCTGAAACATCAAAATTTGTTTCCAAAATTAGTTCTATTTAAATAATGGAATGTAAACTGTCTTTTAAAAAAGCTACTCAGTTGGATCTCTAGTGGAGAGTCATTATTAATATTAATAAAATTAAAAAAGACAAGAGATCTCTCCAAATTTGAATCTAACAAACAAATTATTGCTGCAACATCAACAGTTGCCTACATTTCACGAGAGAAATGTTAGCCAAAGATCAATAATGAGGTTTTTTAAAAATTCAAATAAATATTCTAAAAAAATTTTAAAAAATCATTGTGATTATTGTTTTTCATCTTTTATATTAGAAAAAACCTAAAAAAGTTTATACATATAACTATTTGAAATCAAATTAGTTGATTTTCTCCATTTAAAGCAACATGAGCTCCTCGTCCCCACTTTATTGATGAAAATAATTTTTTTTTAAATATTTTTTTATTTAAATTATAATGGTAAGTACATTTTTTCAGCCCAAAGTGAACAACACTAATTTTAGTGTTGAAACATTAGGACCCTACTCAAAACTTAAATGTAAAAGAGGGTACTGAACTCAATTACCTCATATTTGTGGATGACAGATATTGAAGATGGTAATTTTTCATCTTTTGATGAGAAAATTAAGTGCTTTTGCATGGTGTTTCTGTAAAACAAATTCAGATATCAATTTTATATTTATATATAAGGTGAAATACATTTTAGCAATTTAACAATTAATTGTTAGAAACAAGATTTAAACTATACCCAGAAAAAAGTCTAATTGGCCCTCGAATCACTTTCAAGCTTAAGTATTAAAATATTAGAATATTTAATTGTTTGCATATCTTACAAACTATTTCCCAAAGATTAACAAGAGAACTTTGAAAGCCAGAGGAGTACATATTGCCCCTGAAGTGCATTCAGTTTTGTTTTCTGCCATCATATCTTTCAGCCAAACCCTTTCGAAATAAATAAAAAGGAGTCTTGTCACAACCCTTATTTAGACTCCAAACGTCACATAACATTTAATTATCTTCCAAAGAGTAAAAATGTGCATCGCTGATCGCTAACTCAACGACCACTTGTGGCCCTTAGCTCTGTCTGTTATATAAGCCTGAAAGTTTTATTACTGTGAAAAGAAAACAAGTATCTTTGATTTTTAACATTTAACTATGATTTCACTCATTTAAAAATCGTGCTAACTTTAGTTTCAGCGAATTTCAAAGCTGATAGGTATACTGCACACAATCCCTTAAACAAGGATTAAGCTTCAAAGTTACTATTTTATATATTTAAGCTAAAAAATCTGGAATAATTTGGAAAAATCAAACCCATGTCTAGAACACATCACATTTACATCACTTAGCATTGGCTATTTGGAATGTTATTTAAGTGGTGAATAAAAAAAGTCAATAACAAACCCAGCAATTTCCACCTCACTGATGCGTACAATGGGAACTTCTATTACAACAGAGTTGTCATTTGGTGTTTGTTCCTCACTTGCGCTCCAAGTGGTTATGTTGAAAGTTACCAGTGAAGTGTCAAAACCAATGCTGCTTACATCAATCTCAAACTCAGTAGTCCTTTCCTGTGGCAATTACAGATTAATTATTAAAATCATCACACAAATACTGATTAACGACCTCACGATGCCCCCCACTTAGCATTATATATTTTAAAATAACATTATAAGGCCTTTTTTCTAAGTAAATTAGAGTCCCAAAGCTAAAATTTATTTTGAAAATAATTGATAGAAATGCATGTAAATAATTCCATTAAACTTTTAAAGTCTTGCTCTGCAAAGTAATTACTTGAAGAATAAACCCATTCAAAAAAGTTTAAGTAGATCATTCGTGATGTTTCCAAATTATAAAGTTAGAGTTTTCGCATATAATCTGATCTGAAGATGTTACTGAATATTGTCAAAAATATTATGATACGCTCTTTCTAAAACAATTGACTGATACAAATACTTACTTTGAGGGTTTTTGATTTGTGGTCTGATTCCAAAATGTTGCCCAGTCCACAAATTATTAAATCTTCCTCTACATTATTAAAAGATCCATCCTCTTCTTGATAACAATGCTTGGGAATTTTCACCAAACTCGTTGTTTTCGGCAGAGTCATTGACATCTTAGAAAGGTATGCTGGTTCTCTCAGGTTGACAACATTCACTGACAAAGAAATTTTTGCATCTTTTGCCAAAACAATTGCTTTCCTAAAAAAATAGACCATTAGTTTTTAAAAGTAGGTTGTTTTACTGTAGGCATTTTAAATAGACCTATTAAGTTTTGGTCTATTACAACTAAAGTCTATATATTAATAGGCAAGCATTTTGTTGATTAAACATTAACAGCCATTGTAAATTTGTTAAGTATGCAGGTCTGCTGCAATGGGGGTATTTTAAGAGTACCTGTGGCCTCAAGGAATTGAAATGAGATCCTGGTTAATCAAACATAAAAGGAGCCTGATATGGCTGATACGTCTGGTCCCCACTGAAGTTTGTTCCTACTAAGAGCTTAATTTTTTTATTGTTTTTTTTTTAAGTATGTACCAGCCCCATCATGCTGTTTGTTTTGATATTTTATTATTTGGAAGTCCCTAATAAGGCGTTTCTATAATAGGATAGCCTTTTAGTAATTGAACTCAAACTATAATTTTATTTTCATATTCTGTTCATATAGAGTAACATTTACTATACCCATTGTTTGAGGATCGGGCCTCCAGTTTTAAGTCTGCCAAGCAAACACTTTTGCCTCCACAACCATTTGCAAAAGGAATCTTGATTTGAATAGAAGAAGTCTTCAACGGATCAGTGACTGGGCACATCTTACAGAATGTTGTATCTGAAAAAATGTCAATTGTATAAGTCTTGGATGCTGTATAACATTATATGAATTAGTCATTCTAATTTAATAATATGGCTCAATAAGTATATATTTATATATATTATACGTAGCTCTAAATTTTTGACTGCTGATACCCTTGATGGCAACACTGTCATTAAATACAATGTACGTATTTAAATAATACACTAATTACGGTATTAGATAATGTTTTTTAATTGAGAGAGAGTGTGAGGAAAGCACCATGACAAATAGCAATATTGATTCATTTTATTCAAAGAAAATATAAATTCTTAAAACTAAATCCTATTTATTGTTAACTTAAGTTTAACAATATACCAAAAATTTAATTCATGACCTTACCACTGTTGATATCTGGGCGATCGATAACCCTGTAGTCCATAGAGAATTCTATAGGCTGCATTTTCTGCATGAGATTCAACTGAAACCATATTGTTAATTTGATAATAAAATGAATTACTTGAAATATATTTAATTCAAAGTAAGCAAAAAGGACTTGAAAATTCAGTTTTCAAGGTGTGTTTACAAAAGAGGTTGGCAACCAAAAATGGTTGACTTTAGCCATATGGATATAACAGATAGTGAAAGTCGACAACTTTTGGTTGTCAACCTCTGTGTGGTAAACATTCAACTAAATATGTATTGGTCGTATTTTTGTATTGGTTCTATTTTTTCTGTGCCTTCTTCTAAAAATAATTTCAAACCCGCATGTTTCCTTAGGTTTAACAACATTACTTTACCTGGTTTGTTTTAGCCTTGAAGCTTAAGTTTTGATAACGGTGTATTTATCTGAAATATAAACACTTAAGCCCCTGTTACAACACTACATTGGACACGAGCAAACCGAACGTTCGCCCTGGTTCGCTGGTGTTCGCGAACACCAGAGAATACGTGCGGTCACACCAGAGTAACACAAACAAATCGCACACGTCAATTATGTGCGAGTACAGTGAGGAGGAGTTAGTTTTTATGTGCCCAGCAGTAAAATTTAGTTTTATGAGGAACATTATTTGTGTTAAATCATCTATTCTATCAGTCCATCCAAAAAAAGAATGAACTTTGTACAGAACAGTTCTGATAATAAGCAGACTGGAGTCACTCAATGTAGTCACAAGCGAGCAATAAACTCGAATTAACCCTAATTTCTTTGGATGATTTGCTCCAAAACAGACATTGGATGGAGCTGCCACGAAGGCGAGACATGCGACTACCGAGCTCTGCACAACACAGCCGAGTGGGGTTCATTCTCGATTAGCCAGTCACACCTAAGTGAATTTTACATTTTGTACTGCTCAATGGCTCGTATTCGTTATTGTGTAAGCCACAATGTAACGCTTTATAAGCTGGTAAATGTCTTCATTGTCATTTATTATGAAGAAAATAATAAAATTAGGTATATACTGTAGTTAAGATTTTTATATAGTTCAAAATGTATATTAACTGTATACGTTTTATTCTGATATAGGTATTTTCTTATTTAAAAAATCGGATTTTATTAGGAAAGAAATTTACTAAATGTACCTACAATGAAAATCATCATCAATATAGCAAAGAAAATAACAGATCAATGTTGTAAAAACTATTAAAATACCGTACTATAATAAATTTTACTTCTCACATTATATTTTAATAAAGTTTACAACTCAGTAGTACGCTGTTAACAATCAAATGAGGTTGATATTCTCCAAACCACAATTGACACAATCGTCTTTCTATGCCTGAGGCATTTTATTACGTTTTGAAGAGGTTTGCCAACCCGACGCCTGATATGTCACACTAATAATGTAACTGTTAATATCTAATATCAACTTTTTGTTAGATAGCATCGTTAATTAATAGCCCAATGACATAAATGGCATCTGAGTCCGGTATCAAACCTTAAAATGCTAGTAACTTTTATCAAGATCAAAGCGGCAACCTTCAGAATCAGAGGCAAACACTTTAATAACTCGGTTACTTAGCCAGTCAATACATTGTATTTTACCTTGAGTAATACTTCTAAATCCCAACAGTGCATTTGGTTACGATGCAGGCGAACTTTTGTTTTCTGAACATGACCTCCTGACTTGAAAATTGCTCTCTTCATGGTGGAGTCTCCTTTTATAGTTGTTTCAGCATCTGTTATGAACAAGTTATGGCAATTATTGTCCAATCAGAGTTCCATATAAGATGTTATTGGTAAAAATATACTTTAAATAAACATTTTCAAAAATCACATTGTTTAATTTTTTGATTATTGATTAATTTTGCTAATTTTAGACCATTAAAATTGCATAAATCCATAATATATGGAATTTAAGTGTAGTGTGGTACTTAACAAAAAGATATTTTTTTAATTTAAGGCAATAATAATTTGCAAAGCCATCATTACTTAAAAAACTACCCTGTTCAATAGTAGAAGATGAGTACATTTCAAGAAATAATTGACTTTGGTTATGTAATATTAGACAAGGCATAAACTAATAATTGTAGCTTTGAGCTTAGAATAGTACACTAAATGAAAGATACTGATAATTTAGAATTTTTTATTATTTTATAGTGTCAATATTTTATGACACCAAAAATACAACATCAAAGAAAATCTATCATACATTTCGTTAAAAATTAAAATATTTCACCAAAGTTTTATTCATAGAAGCTATGAAAGAACAAGAAACTGAATATTTTTTTTCCGATTTAATCAAAACCATCATAAATTGTTTGTGGAATTGAGTAAGTATAAGCACTGAACCTAACTAATTCATTAATTTTTTTATGTAAACTTCACACAATTTGCTATCTGAATTATTTTGGCTGATACTGCAAACTTAATATTTTCAATTTTAAGTGGTTTTGATAGCCATGAATGAAAGAAAAAATGTAACTTAATGTATAGAAGATTTCTGTGTCCTGTGTTTGTAAATTTCTACAACCATGAAAAGTGCTCTATATTTTAGCTTTGACGCTGCCGAAGATGGGCGGTAAATCACCTGAAATGTGTACAGCGTGAATATTGATGTTTGACACTTCAGCCCATTTACGTAAATCTGAAATAATATATATAAAAATAACAGTGCTATCCATCATTGAGATTTGAAATGTTCCCATTAGAATAACATTGCGATTTGGTCGAGCATTTTAAACATCAGTTAGTGTGTAGCCATGGCCGGTGCTAGCACTTTTGCCACCCTAGGTAAAGGTTACATTATTAAAATATTAATTTTGGTATAATTTTTTAAATATTTTTTTTTTATTTTTTTGCTGCCATAGGTGGTTGCCTAGTTTGCCTGCCCTGTAAACATCTATACGAAATAAGTTCAGTTTTTGGTGATTACTGAAGTTCGCACAATATTGGATTGGTCAGGTGTAATTAATTAGTAAACATAAAATGTTTAGCAATGACATGTGAAAGTGCAAATTAAATTGCTCCATTTTAAGCAACAAGTACACTAGTTATTAATAATGCGACAATATTGACTTGAGTAAAATATGCAAAATAATATCTGTACAAAATAATATTCATCAATATTAACCCTAGAAGCGGCCATTGCCGGATATCCGGCAATTTCATTTTTGCGAAAATCGTCAATTGCCGGATTCCGGCAATATAGGCCAATTTTGGTTCAACTACTCATTACACATGGAAAACGATCAATAAATGTAATAATAGTGATACCATTTTAAAGAGGATATTCCAACCTTTCATTTTCGTATATAATCGAACATTGTACCATTAAGAGATCGACGCAATTTATATTATAATTTGAACAAAATTAAGCGCACGAACCATTTCCGGCTCAAAAACGGCGAAACGTCTAAAAACATATGTTTTAAAAAAAATTTTACTTTTTGTATTTTTTTGACTATCAGAAAGCCGTTGGTATGATTGAAAAGAGCACGAGTTCTTCTTTCGTTTCCAGTGATAAACATTTGTCATATGATTTCGGAAAATAGGAAAAATAATTTTTAAAATCAGCTAAAATGTGCGGTGCATAGTTTGGCCAATTTGCCGGAAATACGGCAAATTATAAATCACCTATTAAAACAATTAATAATGAGTTTAGCGTGTTATAAATCATACAATTTTGTTGCCAGGTAAAAGTTATACGTATTAGTAGCGATTCCTACCTCTATGGTTTGTCCGGTGGTCTGTGGAAGAAGACGGAAATAGTTGTATTACTAGGCCATTCTACCTATTGCCATTCTACCTATGAGACGCCTCACGCGTCTCATCCCGAAAATTTTTAAGGAACCTTAATATTTTTTATATTTTACTTGTATATATTCTTGTTCAGGAATATATACACTTCAAATAAATGTACTAGTTATCTTATTATAAAATTGTAAGATAATTATATCAGCTTTTAATAACTAAATTAGGGTTTTTGTCAAGAACAAATTATGTTTTCCTACACATGATAAGTAATAAGAAAAACAGTTATTTTTTGTTCATAAGTGTATTAATACCAAAGAATATATTGTAAAGTTTAGTAAAATAAGTGCTTTTTATGTTTACCTATACTTTGTGTCAAACATAAAACCTAAGTTTGTCAATTTTGCCCATTTTACCTATTTTTTATCAATTACTGAGGATAAAATAATTATTTCCATTAAACCAAACACATTTATGTAGAGAAATAAATTAAATACAGTTTATTATGTATTAGATTGAGTTTAAATTAAATATTATAAGAGTTCTCGTAGTAATTAAAAAATAATTCAAAATTATTTATAAAATTGATTGTTTGCATTTTGCTAATAATATACTAGCAGCGATTAGTTTAATTTTATTTTATTTAAATGCTATGTTCTTTTGTGAACAAAATGAGTATGCATATGATAGGGTTATCTTGTAAGGTTAAGTGTCAGAGAGGGTTTGAAGTAATTTTTGCAGATTTTGCTGGAATTCGACCTGAGGGGTAGATTTTTGTTCTAATTTCGACCCGTGCATCCATTCACTCAAATGTCTTAAGAAAAATTGTTTTTTATTTCCTTATACTTATATGTACATTTTCTTGTTCAGAATAATCTGTACTACAAAAATATGTACAATTGATCATATTATCAAGTTGTATAAAAATTATATTAAGCTTTGAGTAACTAAATTAGGTTTTTTGAAAATAAAAATAAAAAATTTAAACACATATAACATAAAGAACAAATTTTTTTACGATACGAAATCGCATTATTTCCAATAACTACATTGTACAGTTTAGTAACATAGCACATTTACTGTAAAATGTATATATTATTTACTTTATTTTTATCTTTCAAATGTACAGGGCACGTTTGTAATTTTTTCCATTTTCCGTAATTTTTCCTGTAACAGTTGTAAAAAAAATATTTCTAACAAACTAAACATATTTCCACGTAGGTAAATAAATTGCCTACATTTTGTACATCTTCGATTTTCTGTATAAAAATCAATGTAAAAGTTCTAGCACTCTACTTTTGAAAAATATTTCAAAATTTTTCAAAAAAATTGTTTTTTCCACATTTTGTGAAAAACGTACCAACAGGGATTTTATTTAATTTATTTTAGAAATAATCTACGTCTTTTTCCGAACAAAATAAATATGCATATGACTAGGTTATCATTGGTAGTTTGGACACTGTTAATTTTTTAAAAAACTTCTGCAAAATGGCCGAAATTGACTGGCCGCTTAGCGCACACGCACCGATTTGGCCTGGCCGCTCCTAGGGTTAAGAATATTTTTCTTTACCTGATTATCCACTTCAAAACTTACCAATATAAGTAAGTAGATCAGGATGTGCACTTGTCGTGTATCCCAAACATGATTTGATAGTCACACTGTCAGCATTGATGTCCAAATTACTGACGGCAGGCTGAAGAGACGCTTCCATTTCAATTATTGGGTGACTTCTCACTATCACGACATTAGCAGACTCATAGCTGCCGATAACAAGATCTGCCCTTCAACAAACAGTTACAGTAGTTCTGGTTATTGGATCTGATGAATGTTGGCAATCTAGTGTAAAGTATTGCCAGAAAGGTTAATTGTTCCCTTGTCATTGTCTGGCAACGGATGGATACCTCCTGTTTGAGAAATCTGCAGCCCTAATGGATGATTTTTTATGAAATTGCCAGGAAGACAACCAATTCGAAATAAGATTCATGAAGGATTGATATTTAGAATCTATACTTATTTAATATACTAAGGGATTTTTGTGTGGAGAACTCCTCCTACATTTCTCAACCGATTTTAAAGTTTTTGGTGTCGTTGGATAGGGCTTAGTCTGTAGTTGTTTCTGCCAAAAAATTATTATAATCGGACATAAAATAAGGGCGCTATCCACAAATTAAACTTGAAATTTTCCCATTATAGTAACATTGAGATTGGTTTGAGCATTTTAAACATATGTAGTTTTTGGTGATCTGTGATACTCACAATATTGGATTGGTCGGATTTCATTGGTTTAGAACTAAATGTAACTTTTGTATTGTATCAAAATAAATTGCTTGATGTCGAGCAACCAGTGCACTAGTAAATTAAATTTTTCATTCCTTTATTACGTTTCATTCTTGTAAGTCAACGTTTTTACTCATATTTTTCACTTTTCAATTCCTGTGCTCACTATGGTCTATGTTGGTATCACGATAGAGGTTATTTTGCTTTTCCAATTAGTTTTATCATGAATTTGATTTTGTTTTCAAAGGAACATTATTTAATAAAAATGTTACTTTTACTACAAAGTAAATGAAAGCCACACATGGTATTTTTCTTGCAGGACCATTTCTTAGTGGTTTGGAATATTCTATAGGAATCATAATTCATTATTACTGGTTACCTAGAAAGACATATGATTTTGTAACTAATATTATTGCATGTTTAGATTTTTCTTCTAGGGAATGTCTATCCTTTTATTACTTTCCACAAACCATATAAACACTTTAAACTAACATGTACGGTATTCTCACCATTGAAGGAGTTCCCATCGAGATCCAGACCAGAGGTAAAGCTGTAACCGAAGCCTCGTAGATTGCTGCTGATTTCCGAGGCACTTATGCGCTGGGAATGGCTACTGCTGAGGCCGCCACGACCGCCGAGGTGGATGTAGACGGCCCCACCGCCCTCGTATGGCGCCCCCACCACCACATCTGTCAACACAGTCACTGATGAGACAAAACTGTAGACAAAGCTTCGCAGGTTGCCCTGTATCTTGGGAGTGCAGATGGACTGGGAGTGGCTGTTTCCAAGGGCCCTTTGCACTTTTAAGACAATAGATACATGTTCTAAAGTACTTTAGGGAATAAGAACCACAAAAAGACTTGCTGCAGATGCTCAAGGGTACAAACACTGCAAATACTGTTCATGTACAGTACGATCAATTCCTGTCCTTTTTTTATTTTTTCTTTCCTATAACTTTATAATTAGTTATAAGAATGAATGTAACAATCTATATATTAATAATCAAGCATGTTTCGTTTCCTCCTTTTTTCTCAGCTCGTGTGCATCGTAAGAGAAATCCCTGCATACCGTTAGGTATAGTGATGTAGATGAGCAGAATCGCATTTTAATTCACATCAGCCCAACAAAATCCTACATCCTACAGGCTTTCAAAGTTTCAATGTTAATCTTATAAGACAAGGATAATTGAATGAATTATCCGACACTTGTTGTAATAACAATTGCTAGCAAATCAGGAAGAACAGATGCTTCAGTTATAACATATTGGTTTAAATAATTAGACTTAGACACTCCAGATCAACTGGAAAAGTTTTGGTGGAATTTTAACCACGAGGCGATCTCTAGAATAAATTTAAACAAGGTAACAATAAAATGTAAAGAGATAGATTAACATAAATATGGTTACATTTTACTGTTGTACACCAGTAAAATGTTTTAGCAATTGAAACTGAAGATAATTTTCAGATGTCATGATTTTTTGTTCATTTTTTCTTGTTGACACAAAATAATACTATTGATGGATAAACAGGTACAGTTACCATTATAGCCGTCCCGGTTGATGTCCCCAATGACAGAGATAGAGGAAGCGAACCTTGCCCCCGCCACAGAGGAGCCGACAAGCATCACGTTCACTGGCTCCAGGCGACCCTGTGGTACAACAGACATGAGTCTGCTAGCAACTCTTAATATAGCAACTCTTTGCATGAGACGTAAGCTAGTCTATATGCATATTGAGGGGGTGACAGGTTGGATTGGAGGGGTAATAGGGGTAAATAACTGCAGGTCCCAGTCTCATGGACTGACGCTTGCCTGTCCAGAGCATATTTTAATGGATTTGCACTGGTAGACATAGGGGGCGCAAATACGGCTGTAGGGTAAGTCTGGAAACACAGGCAACATATTTTAAATGTTAAAACTTTGCTCTATGTCTTTAAAAAGCTGAAAAATGTAAAAATTTAACATAGACAAATTTTTTATTAGAATATGTTCACCTTAATGTAATGAAAGTGTTCATTTATTTAATGGAAGTAATTTCATTTGTATTTAAAATCATAAAAGTTTCTCGGCACCAGCAACCTACTAGTTGACAATATCTTGGAACTGGGCTACACTTATGTCGCCCAGTTAACATGTTATTTATGTACTGCAACTAACTCCTGTTTGGTAGGAGGAGCAAACGGAAGAGTGACTTTGCTATGGAAGCATGAAAGAACACAGATAAACTAGCTTTCTTTGAAGCTGTCCAGCTGGTACTCAACACATTTTCAATCACCTTTTACTTCATAGGTGTTTGCAATGTATACAGAACCGAATAAGTAGGGACATCCTTATGGAGAAGTGAGACTGCCGCCCTTGAAACACCGATAGCACCACCAATTATGCTGATGTTGAATGGAAATAGATGATGAATAATTTTTCAGAAGTTTATTATTTTGTTGATTTTTTGTAAACAATTTTGCTCATTTTGACACTTAAGAGGTTAGAGCGCTTCCCGTGACAATAAGGAGAAGTAATGCTAGCATCAACACTTTATTTTCCTTTGGTTTCCGAGGGCCAAACTAAAATTTTTAACTTGGGATGTCCCTACTTATTTGGTTCTGTAGACATTGGTGTTTGTTTTTAAATAGCCCAAATCTGGACGCTTTTTAATCCATAAAACATTTAAGAGTGGAATCAAATGAATATCCATAGCTATAAGGAGGAAAATATGGTGTTAAACAGAAAAATACTTTAAAAAGTTTTACTGTGCACGAGTTTGCAAATTAAAAGTTCAAATGTGGAAATATTTAAATTCACCTACCTGTCCCACATTTTTATACACATAAAGTCGTCCGTGTTCACCCATGTCCGTGGTAGAAGACTGCCGCAGGCTGTGTAGCGGAGCTCCTACCAGAACGAGGTCGTCCACTCCATCCATGTTCAGGTCCACAGCCGTCACACAAGCTCCGAAATACTCCCCCATCTGCTGGCCTTCTAGCTTAGTTTCCAGAGACCACTTGGGCTGATGGGCACCATACATTATGTAGACCTGGACAAAAATAGAAAGTTTTAGCAACATACGGTCAATCTCACTGTAAAAGTTAAACGATAATTTAATTTTAGTAAATTTATGGATAATTCCGTCTGCAGGGTAATGGAGAGAGTTTTTGGCCAATAGAAAGTTTCTTGCACATATGGTAAAAGCTAAACGTTATTTTAGTCATGGCAGATTTTGCTATTTTACTGCTTTGAGAAACAGGAAATCAGTGGCGGATCTAGAACATTAGTAAGGGGGGGGCTAACCGGGGGGTCTGCGCCCCCTCCCCCACCCCCCCCCCCCCGATCGGCGGGCCAGACCAGCGGGGGGTTCGGGGGCCCTCCCCCGAGAAGTTTTTGAAATTTAAGTGTTAAAAATAGCAGTTTCAGGTCATTTCTTCACCCGTTGCTTTGGAAAACAATACTAAATCGCCAATCAATTTTTATTACAAACAACAGTTTGGCCAATGTACCAACTTTCATTGCTCTTATTATCATTAATATTTAATGAGAATTTCTTTTGCATCGTGAAGTACAATGCATACACTAACCTTAAAAAATTTGGTTCATTTTTATAGGCCTGTTGCTATCTAAATTTTCATTATCTTTATTTTGTATTGAAATGGTACACTCTCGTGTTAACACTTTTAACTTTAATTTACTAAGTCGGTAATAGGTAGGTAGGTTAATATTTTTAAATACTATTAAAATTTAACTTTAATATACAGTACATTTCATCATGGATTAGCCACTAGATCACGTATAGGTTTTGGGTCTTTTTGACCCATTATGTGTTTACAGTTACAATTACATTAATCCTTCAATAGTAAAGTTGTCGTAGTATTAAAATTAAATAGAGACACAGACTCCAACACGGACACGGTACCTACATTTCAATGAATAAAAACTGGCCATTATGGTATAATAAAATCACGTGCGTCGGCACCAAGTGATGAGACTCGGCCTTTCAGACTGTTTTAATGTAGGACTACCGTTGCGAATGCTGCACTCTGGTTTATTTATTGTCGGATCAGATGTTCTAATTTTTTTGTTAACAGATGATTTCATTATTGTTACTATTTCAAGTTTTAAATTCAATTGCAACTCTAAAAAGTGCTTAGTTGTATTATCTATTTACTTTACTTTTATTTATCTAAATATTTAAATATTTGAGCCTTCATTATTTCTTTTTTTTTAGTTTTGTACTTCATAAGACCATTGTTAGTTAACGTTAATTACGTTAATTAACAACGTAACGTTATGTAACGTAATTAAGCACGTAACGTTGTTACGTTAATTAACGTAATGGTAGGGGAAAGAACTTAATTTTACTTACTAAGCTAACTAATTTTTATGTTATTCGAATTGCGGCCTTAAAAACACATCTATTGAAAGAAGACTATTAGAAACGTGTAATTTTCACACGATGTTCAAAATTACACGTTTCTAAGTTTTACTGTTTTTGAGTTGGGCTTGCTTAAAGTCAGCCATGTCACCGATGATCGTGGCGAACACATCTCCGCTGAAGGCTGTGACACTGGGTTAGTTATAGCTGTCTAGTCGGTCTTATGTATGACTTATCACTACCATGTGATTTGTTTTGAGTTAGTGAAAGTATTTCTGACCTATATATCAATAACAAACATAACCTAATCATCGCAGCTCATTGTAAACTTGGCTGAGTACTTGTAGCAGGCCCGGTGTCAGGCCGCGGGCGGAAATGCGTTCACCGCGATCATCGGTGACATGGCTAACTTTAAGGAAATAGAACCGAAAAACCGTAAGACTTAAAAAAGTGAAATTTTACACAATGCTCAGTAAATAGTCTTCTTTCAATTTATGTGGTCTTTAATACTGCAGATCAAAATAACATAAAAAATAGCTGGCTTATGTCATATAACAATAGACAAGTACCCGAAAGAAGACTTTCCTGACATGGAAACCTGTAAATATAGGCCTTATCATTTTTATCCCAGAACTGCTTTATTTGAAAAGTTTGAAGAAAATCGTTGGAACCTTTCTCGATATCCGTGTGTACATACATATAGACATAATACAAATATACCTCATCAATAATATTAGAGTATAATAATATACTTTTTTGTTAGTAGGGATCGAGTGCCGATATATATTATAATTAGTTTATAAGTAGCCTATTTTTGCAAAAATTTATGATTGCTATTTGAATTAGTAATTATTTTAACGAATTTTACCTCCAGTTGGTTTTCTCCAGGTTCAAATAATATACACGGTTCTGGCTTTGATAAAAACTTGAACGTCAATTTAGACTGCTTTTCGTCGTCTTTTATTTAATCAGATCATCGTTTTCTTTAGAATGAACCTCAGTCTTATTTTTTCAGACATAACTTTCTTTAGAACTACTTTATTTATTATAATGAATCTTAATAATTAATTAAGTGATCTCGTTTGAATCAATAGGTAGTCATCACAAAGGGTTTATCAGACATTACACATACAGCATTGCGTTTTGCTCTGCACTGTCTGTTGTTCTTGATTTCGTGTTGTGACAGGAAAAGTTTGCGCGGGCAATGCAACCAAACATTAAATACAACATCTAGTTGTAATTTTGATTTCCCTTCGCCTCCCTCCACCGCTTCTACTTAGGCCCCTATACATCGCATTTTTCAAGGCACGTAAAATAAGTACATTGCACTAGATAGGAGCATTTATACCCGGCGCCAGACGGACGTCTGTCGCGCGTCATTCATAGGCCTACAGCGATTCGAGCGACACGCGGCGGGCGCAAGCCCTCGCGGCGTCGCTCGACGCGATGTAAAAGGGCCCTTAAACTTGAGGATGGAATACGTCACTCCCCATCTCCGCCTCGTAACTATACGAAGACTCGGCATACACACACAGAGGGACTCTGGAAGCCTCAGAATTGGTGCCCCACCGATTGAGATGGCGTACCAATAGAGACACTAAAATGACAGTGTCGTCTAGTTGAATTACCAGAAAATGACATTATAATATCATTTTTAAGAACAAATATTTTTAGGGGTGATGTTTTTATTTCACAGTGTGCATAACAGACACAAAGTAGTTTACATTGAAAAATATCGGAAAAACGTGCGCTGGTTTGCCGGTGACCCATCACCCGGCCTGCGCCGCCCGACACGGGCCGGCGCCCGCTCCGGGCCGTCGCGGCGCCCCACCTTGGCCCCCAAGGGGGGGGCTATACCCCCTTAGCCCCCCCCTTGGATCCGCCACTGCAGGAAATCATTGAAAAGACAAAAAGTGATCAGTGGCAAGCATTTCACATTATTCATGCTGTTTAACCATAATGGATTAATAATAAATATGACAATTTTAAAAGAGCTTTTAGCGTTTACCTTAATTACCTTAGCGTTTACCTTATTGTATGTTTGAAAAATCTCCTTATTAATTCAATTGCAGCAGTTGGGTTGTATAGGTTGTACGAGTTTAAAAATCCTATACTACAATACAAGCACTGACTGAAGGGATGTGTGTTCGACGACCTAGAAATCTCAAATCTAGTAGGTAGATTTTGCTTAAACTTTGCATTTAAGAGTGTTTTGTCCCAAAAATAATCTTAATCCTCAATCCCAGGTAAAATCTAATTTGGTCTAAATTTAAGTTTAAAAATCGTAATTTTTAACACTGGTCTTGTGGGTTGCTATTTTGGTAACGAAATATCAACAAAAGGTAGGGCCTATACAAAATTAAAGGAACATTTAATGTTAAGTAGTGTTTTTTAAACAGCTGTTAACTGTGAAGAGGTATAGTTGGGTGTTTCTTAGGCTGTGGCCACACGGGCGTTTTTTCACGCACGAACGCAGCTTGAAAACACGCGAGAAATATGAACAGCATTAAATGCAATGGGGTATGCCACACGAAGTGTATTTTCCCGCCGTAGCTTTTATAATTAAAACTTAATTATAAATTTACGCAGCGTGAAAATAAGCTAGTATTTACCGCGTGAAAAAACGCTTGTGTGGCCGGGCACTTAGAATATTAAGTATTAAAACCAACAAGCAAGCCTCGGTTAACCTGGTACTATAAAATAAAATATTTGTAACTTTTGTGATTGGGGTTTTTGTGATTTCTAATAATGGATATAGGGCTAATCTTAGTAAATTTTTACTACCCTGGAATAAAAAACTGGTTGTAAAAAGTTTTAAGGAATCTAATGTAAGATTTCAGAGGGATGAGGTTTTATTCTCTTGAATGTATAAGAATAATAAAAAGAGGCAATTTATATCTAATCCAGTAAAGACATATAAATTATTAAATTTTTATTGCTTGCCAAAGAGTGTAATGCAACAGCCTGTGTTGTCTATAACATTAATTTTCACCACTCAATACAGTATAATGAAGGAATTCATATGTAATTTTGAGCTGAGTTTGTAATAAAAAATAACAAAAGGTTTTGGTGGCTAAATGACTTAGCTATGACTAGTGAATGAGGTTGGTGAGTAACATTCGTGAGCACATGGTTTCATTATCTATTCCTCTATCAAATTATAGTATTATAAGGAAACAACAAGATAATGACAACACACAATCTAAACTTGGCAAACTGTTTATTGCAGCACACGTGGCAAGTAATAAATAAATAAATAGTGTTCGGAAAACCATCAAACTACCATGATTGGACTGATTAAAGATACCAAGAATTATGCTATGTTAACAATGTTAACATAATTCTATAAAAGTAGTATGTTGGTTGGTTATTGAACTGTAAAAATAAAGTTACAACGTACCGTTCCTGTAAAAAGGTCAAATCCATCATCCCTGGGGGCTCCTGCGAGGTAGCTGACTCGACCATCGCTGTGCAACTTGGCTGATGTCACCGAGTAACCTGCAAAAACTAACTTTAACTAGCCAGCTTAAAAAAAATGCCAAAGGGACAACTACTATTTTACTACTTCACATCGTAAAGTCTCGTTCGGCACAAACGGGATGATAATTTTTTTAGCTCTCTAAGGGAGTCCCGATGGGGATGGCGCCACTTTAAATAAAAACTTGTTTACTTATAATTAGAAAAATAACTATATAATTATGTTACAATTGCACTCTCAAAGATCTTTGTTATAGCATTTATATTTTAAGAGGTAGTTTTTATTTCACTTTAAAAGTGTTTGTAAATGTATGCACAGGGGCAAGATTTCTCCAGGTAATAGGGTAATGGTACCATGGGTTTTAATTAATAGAATCTAAGGTAAATAAATAAAAATGGTACCAATTTTAATTATTTGTTACAAAATTGTAAGTTTTAATTTACAATTTAAATACAACAATAATATAAAATTTGGATGTTAAACTAAAAATGAAAGCTTAATATAAAAAAAAAAAAATTATATAAAAATGTTGTAAAAGAAATTACAGCTAATTTTTATAATTTTGCAAAACATAATGTTTAAACCACAAAAAGACAAAGTAAGTACCATATCATCTAAAATGCCCGGCATAGAGTGACATCATTATCAGATTGACAATATGGTGGGACAGAGAAAAAAATAAAAAAAGGATATCATAATAGTTATTTAAACTCCCTTTTCATATTTGTTAAAATATTATAATTCCTCGCTGAAGGACCAATACCGTACCGCCTATCTGACAAATTGCAAATTTTATACAGGGGAGAAGAAAAACTATTTTGGTTATTTTCATCATTGACTATAGATCTATGGTGAGAACTTTTCGACAACCTGGGCAGAGAGGCACGATCCCTGATATTTGACACTGCATCAAATCTCAGTGGACTATTTTCGTGAACCTTACTACAGTATGGCACTATTCCCCTAGTCTCCCCTGCGTTTCTTAGTTTCATCTTTCTGTTTTTAAAGAATTTAAGAACCAAAGAATGTTAGAAAAATTTTTTGCAGAGAAAAATCCAAATTGGCAAATATGTTACTATAGATTGCACAGAAATAGTCTGATAATAGTTGATGCCCTGTTGCCAAATCCACCCAGAAGTGTAATGTAAACATAAAAATAAATGACAACAATGCACAGGGTGAGGGGGGACCCATCTGTTACAATTCCATTGGACTTCATACAATCTTCTATGAGATATCCACTGACACATTACAAAGTCATAAAAAAGAAAAGATGATGTAATGACTTGGTCTCCTAGCCAATACTTCTAAAAAAAACTTAAATGACTCACCCTAGCCTCTACTGTATTTAGAGAAAACCTACCTAAGTAACTGTGTGTATTTGTGGGTAACTTCGGTGCACTTAGCTTGGGAGGATCTTGATAGAATGGATGGTCTTGCTCATACACAGTCATTGTACCTGTTAAAGTAATAAAAAATTAATAATATGTAACCTTTCAGTGTCATCAATACCAACAAAATTCCTCCTTATCCAAAACTTCGTATGCATTAATAGTTGTGTTTAAAATTTAAAAACTACAGGTCTAAGTGCAACTCTCATGGTTTAGCATTCAAATTTTTTTCCCAGGGCAGTTCTCTCTTCTCTTGGCGCAGTTCAGTGAGTACAAAAAATTTCATCCTCCAAAAGCGAGCCATTAGAATTGTAGCAGGGATAAGACCCCATCTATGTTGTTGCCCTCACTTCATGATGAATCTTCTAACAATCCATACTGTCTATATATATCTGCTATGTATATCCATTGAAAATAATCATGCATATTTTTTGTCAGGAAATCATGCATATCACTATGACACACGTCATTCATACAGAGCTCTGTACAAAAAAATCCCTAATTGTACATGGGGAGGATGGTCTATTACCACCTCCCTGATCAAATCAGGTCTGAAGCAAAAATGACAATATTTAATAAAAAGCGTAAAGAACACAAGACACTAGTGTACCCTTACTCTATTGAGGATTTTTTTCAAGACAATTAATTTTAAATCTTATTTTTAAGGTTGTACTTTTTTGTTTCACAAAGTATATTTTTTGCTGCTTTTGCTTCTTCAAAAATATAATTTAAGTTTTATGATAAGTTAGATTAAGATTTTAAAATTAATCAACTTAAACTTTTGAAAAATAACAACTGTTGGCAAGTCAGGAGAAGAGACCTGGACTAAATATAAAAGCGTTGTCATTGCCGAGGCTCTTCTCACTTGTCAGCTATTTATGTAAACTCTATATGACAAATAACGAATTTCATTTAATTTTGTCCTGCGAATCATGGAGCTTTCCACCATTTTTACATGTTCCTCCAATTTTATGCGACTAGTTGAAATAAAAGTATATTTTGCTCTCAGGAGTGCTGGTAAGTACCTTACCTATAATGTACCTTACACTAGTCTTTCTGAGAAGCGGTTTGGGCCATTTCCACCATTTTGACTTTGGCCAATTTAGTAAGGGAGTGAATTCTAAAAGTACGTTGACACCAGAGGTTGACATCAACCAAAATTATCAATTTTCTAGTATATCTATATGGCTAAAGTCGGCAATGTTTGATTTTCAACCTCTGGTGTAAACACACCTAAAAAACTAATGCAGATAACCTCCATGCGCGCCTCGATGTAAACAATTAAAACATGGAGTTACCTCCATGAAAGTCCTTGTATTTAACAGTGAGATTATTTAATTAGTTAAGTACTTTATATCTATTGTTTTTTATCAAATTTTTTATGTTGAGCTGTCATTTGATTCGTGAAAAAAATTTTGGAGTACCGTATTAAATTAGACGAGGTGGCCCGTGCGCAAATTGCGCATTTGATGTTTCTGTATGAGAGACATTTTATGTTTCTTTTATGTTGCGCATTTTATGTTTCTGTATGTTATGAAGCAACAGAGATTTATTTTTGTTTACAATCTGACCTAAAAATTCACATTTACAGTACACTCTCGTTCATCGGACTCGGCGACATCGGAACTCCGCTTCATCGGAATTTAAAATCTGTATATTATTAATTTTTTTCTTACAAAATAAATAATTTTTCCGTTTTAGCGCCTTCAATTTCTATTCGTTCTATCTGCACAACAGTGAAGTATCACATTTTGCATCAAAAGTCATCATGTGTGATCCATAATCTGTACCCATCGATGTGATTTACGAGGCCGTGAAGTATTCGCACAAAAATAGAAGGAGGAAGCGGGCAGGAAGTGAACATCCGCGTCGACCGCTTCCCAAACTGTCATTTAGTCTGTCTCGCGTCGCGACTGCACGTGTGTTACGTGGAAGTTAGTTGACTGCTGGAATATGAATATGGAATGTGAGAATAAAGATTTTGGATCTTTATTTCCTGCGTTGTTTTTATTCCTATGGGTTCATTGTTACCATGTCCAAAGTTTGAGTGCCTTATTTTCATAAAATCTCTTGTGTTATCTTAAAAACAAGAGTGAATACAATCACAATAGGTCAACGTACGGGCGGAAATGATGACTCACGACGGACTCCGCTTCATCGGAATTTTTTGACATCCGAACCGGCCGTCCGCCACATTAGTTCCGAAGAACGAGAGTGTACTGTATTTATAAACAACGTACAATGAGAGTTGGTCAACATTTTAAAGCGCCCTCTAGAAATAAATCAAAGGCGAAGGGGGCGAAGCCCGAAACGATATGACCTTTTTAATTACAATTCGTCCACGTGCTATATCCTAAGCTTTAAAATGACACCTCGATCTTAAAAATCGGTTTGGTAGTTCGAGAGAAAAAGGGACGTAACAGACAAAACCCTTATAGAAATAAGAAGATAGATGTTTTCATCTACTGTTTACTTTCCACTTATACTTTCAGTGTGGATTTATTTTTGGGACTGAATACTTAAAAACAGCAGTGGCCTAATTTTGAAGTGGTTCAAATTAAAAGCTTTAAATTTGATCTTAAATTATGTTTTAAGAAAGGTAGATAAATAGTTAGTGTATCAAATTTCAAAATTTTAATATTTGCCTTTTAAAAGTAAATTGCATACACAAAGACAGCTAGATGACAAACTAATTACAGTAAGATAGAACTATAAATTATTACCTTACGTTATAAATTTTGTTTGTTTTTCAAGGATTCACCTCCTAACAGAGTTTCGGAAGAGAATTAACTGAAAACCCTGATTTGCCAGTAAATGAAAGTTCAGTAAATAGCTCTCTACAATATACTGGATAGGTGAGTGAATGCTATTACTGAATTAGGCCGGTTCCTACGTGGGCGACAGATGCGACGCGACGAGAGCAACTGGAGCGACACCAGCGAGAAGCTTGCATCGCCATAACGTTATACATTGTAAATTGTTGTCGCTCCTGTCGCCCACTAAGAACGCTCCAATGCTTATACATTTGTTTGAAATTTTGTCGCTCTCGTCGCGTCGCATCTGTCGCCCACGTAGGAACCGGCCTTAGAGTGATTTGTACAACCAACCTGTAAAATAGTCAACTCCCGGTGCTCCAACAACTAACTCATTTGATGTAGAATTCTGAAAAAATAAAAAAAAACATTACAAACTTAAAATTAAGAAAAAAGCATTTGAGCTGTTTTCGAGATCCGTGTGCACACATACACATGCACCTTACTCATATTAGAGTATAGGATAGGATAGGTAAATTACATCTCTTCCCCCTCCCATATACTTTATATGGGACACCAATAGACACCACGAAATAAGAAAAATAATAGCCGAAGCCTTCAGAGAACTAAAATATTGTGTATACGAAGAAGTGTCCTGCATTGCAGTAAACGGATCAAGTAGAAGATGCGATATTTTAGTTATTGATGAAGCTAAACATATGGGCTATATTCTTGACCCTACCGTAAGATTTGAAATTAATAAAGAACAGCCAGAAGAAGTAAATGAAGAAAAGAAAAAAATATATGAGGCAACCATTCCTTTCATTCAAGACAAATACAAAGTAAAGAAAGTAGAAGTCATTGGTTTGCTTATTGGATCCAGAGGCACTATTCCAAATTTTTTATGTGTGTTTTGGAAGAAATTTCAATTAAATAGGGATATCCTAACCAAAATTTCAATTGTGGCGTTAAAACACTCTATATCTATCTTACGGAACCATTTATATTCATCATGAACATCATATTCAAAATTATTGTAGTATTAATATTTATTTGTTTCAGTATCCTTTGTTTTGTAGCAGCTTTCCCAGTGGGGAAAGAAGGTGTAATTTTAATAAATTATCTTATATACAAGTGTCTTTACCTGTACAAAGTGCGCTGACATGCCCGACTGGGCCAAACCAATGTAGAAACCATTATTGCGATTGTACGTTCCAAATTGGTAGGCTGAAAAAAAAATTCCATTAACATATATTTTATGTACTTGAGGTAAGTAAATGGAAGTTATCATATATTGGTACAACAACAATAAGTTACATAAATATAAAAAAAAATGTTGTATCAAATTTCTACAAAATGACTATATTGAAGAATTCCCAGCGCATTACAAGATGAACACCTGAGCAAGGGTTGGCTTTACCTAATAAGCAATAGCCAAGGGGCCTGGGGCCTGCCGGCCGTCCACAATTGCCACTAATCAGCCCAGTAATGCAGACAGGTAATTGGAAAGTAATTTTCATGTGTTATTATGATGAAAACATTAACCCACTCCTACTTCTTGGTGACTGAAATTAAACCTTAGTAAAGTGTGAATGATTGTTTATTAGGCTTTTATATTTTTCAGATAATTATAAAAAATGTACTGTACACCACATTACGACTTCTGCCAATTGTTCCCAAATTTCCTGACATGAAGCAGCCAAACTATATTTATTTCTGTTGGAGTGGGGGGGGGGGGGGGGCGCTAGCAATAACTATGCCCAAAGAGCCAAACTCTCTTGAGCTGGTTCTGAGGCTCGATTACAAAATTTTGATTAAAGTAATGAACTATTTATTTTGTTGCCGTTCCAAAATAGTTCAGGAGGGGAGCAAATTGAATTCCATCTAAATTATGCCCTTATAATGTTTATATACATTACCTGTCTTTAAAGGAGCTAATGGGAGCACTTGGTCTTCAGTCTTCCAATAAAAACACATTCCTGGAATAAACCAAGTGTCTTTATGCAGCATCTGCTTCATCCTGGGTGCGCACACCTGCAACGTAGAGTGCATTGGAGCTCTTATCAGACAGGGCAAATGTCAATGTATTGCTGAGTTATTTACACAAGAAAATTACTTGAATATTATTGGATTTAGATACTTTAGAGTATATGGAGTCCTTAGTTTTTTTTTTGATATTTAATTTAAATTATGGTTTATTGTTATACATTTTATTCAGTCTTTCAATTGATCTAAATATACACAAAATGTCTTGATGAAAAGTAAAAATTACATTATTATAGTGGTTATGCCATTTTTTAGTTTATAATGTAGTTTAATACAAAATTAAAATCATATCAAATGCTTTATCTTTTCCAAAAAATACAATTCTCTATAGTAAAATATTTCAAAGACCCACATACCACCACTGCCCCATTTGGTTCGTTTTTCACCGTGATGGTGGCCCCTAACCATGCACGTTTTGGGATGTTCACAATTTTCCACCTCCAGCTTAGATCTTGTTCTTGCCTGTCCTCTGTTAAACAAAATAAAAAAAAATACATAATAAAGCTATTTTTTAAGGAACACTACAATTTTTTACAGACAGTGGAAGAAATAGTCCATTATTCTTATGTCCTCCTTTAAAGCCGCGACACCACACTGGCCGAACAAGTTAGCAGAACAAAGTTCTTCCAAACTTTTGTTTGTTTGTTGCTAACCTTTCAGAATGCAAATCATATGGCCTTTAATTGTTCGTTAGGACTGTTTGTTGATTTTTGTGTTTGCAGAACAAGTCCGCCATGAATGTTCGGCCAGTGCGGACACTGCTTAAGAAATGTACTAGAGATATCCGTGGTTTATACCCCGTTCAAAATAAATGTGCGGTCTTTAATAATATGCTACCTTTAACATAAAAACATGTATTTACAACCTGCATTCTTCTAGAATACTACAGGAACTCAGATCGAGCTCGGTATATGACTTTCATCCATCGTCTCAATCTCAAAATATACCTTGTTGTCCACAATAACGTTTTGGCCTCCCGGCCGCATCACGGGACTATAATACTATAAGTATAAAGGGTTCTAAGAAATCATTGTTTTAATTAACTCTGTAGACCAGTAGGTCTATAGCGATAGATAGCTATTTTGAGGCACGAAAAGAGCCCTGACAAAAACCATGGCCATCTCTGTGACTTTGTATTTCCTGCCAAATATAGTAAAATTTTCTAGATAGAACATTTACCACATTGAACATTTAACAAGACTAGGCCTTCATGTTGATCTTAGTACAGTATAAACAACAATAGTCTTTGAATTTCTTAGGCAAACCCTGCCTTTTAGTAGGCACATTCACTTTTGGCTTAAGATAAATTAGACACTGTATAAAATTACAAGATTTGTTAAGTGTATTTCCTGATACTAGACTTACCTTGTCCCAGAATAGTGACCTTGCCGCACGTCGGGGCGTCCACGTCGGCCAAGCTACATTTGTACACGGCGCCCGGCTGCCGCACCCGCTCGCCCCTGAGTCCCGTCTGCTCGGCCCGCGGCGCACCTATTAGCAACCTGTGACAACAACAACACTCACTCACTCACTCACTCTCACTCTCCGTAGTCTGTCCCGTGGAAACCCGACGAGGCATGGGACCCGTCATGGAGTAGGCAGCCGATTTGGCCTTGTCCAACCAGGTGTTTGGGTTTGGGTTTAGGTAGTGCTTTGGGTAGGGTACGGAAATGTAATTTAGGAAAAATCAGGTAGCTCATAGTAACACATGTTCCTTCAGTTCTCTCTTAAATGTATTAAAATCCTCAATTTCTTGAATATGTCTTTGAAGCTTCGAAAAGAACTTAGTACCGGTATAACTAAGGTTTGGTCTCAAACAATCTTAAACTACGTTGGGTAACACTAACAGTGACCTCTTGTAGCACAGCGGGGCGTCCACGTCGAGCGACGCCGATATATTTTTTTGTACCGCAGTTATAAACTGTGCAATTAAGCTGATTTACATTGTAAACATTACAATGTAAATAAATTAGAGAATGAATAGTAGTGATATTGATATTATGCAAACTATTGAGATTATAGTAAAATTAGATTTAAGTAAAATTGTAGTATTTTCTGTGAAATATATTTTTGTTCTTGGCATTTACATATGTTATTTAAAACTGTAGGTCACACACTTAAACTTATACATATTGGATGATCAAAGGTATTTTGTAAAATTGTCAATAGGCCTAATGATGCACGTTCATCGTTTACACTTTTGTTACCACACTGCATTACACATTGACGTCTCTTCCGGGTTCCTAGTTTGGAATTCAAGTGTTTTGAATAGGAAAATAGTTTCGCGTGGAATTAATGTGTGTAGTTTTACTCCTCAATCCATTGATTCGTTTCGCTTTAAAATATGACATCTACTAGTATAAAAGAAAAAGATTGTGCCAATGGTGAGCGATGGGAATTGTCTGTTCTGTGCAGTGACATACGATATTTACTATTTGTTAATCAAGAACAAAACAAAATTACAGTACAAGAATCAAAGTTAATGCTAAATAATGCAACTCTGAAAAAATACGAACATTTTATTATTGTTGAGGATACGTTCCATAGAGAACTAAAAGCGTGCAAAATATTTTAAAGAGGAATAAATTATTTTGTATGGTAGTTGACAGCTTTATTAATTTACCTATGCAAGATAATGGGGTTTTTCCTTTTATCCTGTTTGTATTGATATCCCAAAATTTTGATTATTTGTGGCTATAAAATATTAGAAAATTTTACTGATTGCTGAATCCAATGTGGTCTTTAAATTTTCCTACAAGAAAAATAATTAAAATAAAATGGCAGTTTGAAAAGTACATTATAAAAACAAGTTTCACACCGCATCTGCCAAGCCCTCCACTCAAGAGAAAGGAGCTCCATATGGAGCTGAATCTGTCGAGTACCCTATCGACGGGCAACAACCATTTTCTTATAAATATAAAAGGGTTAACGAATACGGTCTGCTAAATCACGTACATTACCTATTTATTTTTGTTGAAAATGCGATAACTTAACCCTGTAAAAAAGGTTTAATAATGTTTTGTTATATTATTATTGTTATATATTATTCCGTACGTTAAGATAAAAATAAAACCCAACTAGGCCTACGGTAGATATTTTAAAATCAATTTTAGAATACCGAAATGAAACTATTCTACCGATGTATGGCTCTGAACTTTCGTAAGCCAACAACCGAGAGTTTTTGGGGTTTCCCGAATTCCCAAACCAAACATTCCCTTCCACTCGAAGATAAGGATCTTAAACCGCCCTTTTCTGTACTGTAACTGGGAACCCCAGCTGATTTAGTTGCCCAACTTTCACAAGAATCCTTCCTATACTCTTATACGAGCAATGTTTGCTTGTTTGCTTGCTTGCTTGCTTGCACAATTATCTCAAAAACGGCTCCGACGATTTCCTTCAAATTTTGGAATATGGGGGTTTTGGCCACCAGAAATCGATTGGAGCTGGTCCCATAGCTGGGAAAAATCCGGTTTTCGCGCTAGAGCCCTTCAAAGATCCCATGTTATCCTTATGGAAATTTTTTAACTGAACAAAAATCAGCTGATAACTGTAGATAAAATAAACCAATGTGTTACATCTTTAACCTGTGGTTTTAGGAAAATCATACCAATGTGCAGCAAACCTTCCGCCTGGCGAGTGAGCGGAGCGAACGAGCTTTGTGTGAGAAACGAAAGTAATAATTTTACCGAGCTTAAGCTCGGTCCCCCTGGTACTGGTACTGAATAATGTAAGTCGAAGGCATAAATACCAACAAAATAACATTGTTCGTTAGCATAGTGCATCACATTGCAGTGGGCTAATTATTCTAACAGTAACATTTGATTTTTTCACTTTATACAAACTTTATTCAAATTCAAGAAGTTACAATAGACTTTATTATTATTTTTTTTTCAAACATCATTCACCGTTCTATTTTTTATTGAAAAAAATACCTAACTCACCGTCGCCACGATAAAATGAATAAATAACTAATTTATACCATCATGGTAATGTTCATAAAAATAATTATATTTTGTTTGTATCAACAGATCGAGCTGTTTGGTTAAATAGTGAGTTTAGTCAACCGAGATCATATTAACACAGTAATTTGTGTGTAAAGCTCCTGTTTTGTATTTTAGTTGTTGTTTAACAAATCCCAACTGTTCGTAACATAACATTTATGAGAGAGAAAGGTAGGGGAAGGTCGGCTACAGTGGCGGCCGGTGGTTAGGGACGCTGCTGAGGGGGCTCCTATCATTATTTTATTTATATTTACGCCATTGAAGATAGTAATGTCTGCTTCAGGAAAAACTGTTAACTCTTATGTCAACAAATTATAGTTACTCCATCAAACAGGTATAGTTCAATCACAAAGTTGAACTAAATTTCAATATAGCCTAAAAATCTTAATCACAATTGCTGACGAAAAGTCATCTCAATTGTACATGACTGATAATCTGTTGTATTGTAGAGTATCAGCTATGTACAACAGAGATGACTTTTTAGGTCAATAAAATTGACCTAAAACAAGCAGTTGTTTACCGTCAATTTTATTCAGTTTATATGCATCCGTTTAATGCTTAGGCCTACTTATTTTTCGTGACATTTGTTTGAATTAAGCCTGGTTTCGACTCTGTCAAAATTTGTCGCCAACACTGTTGGCAACAAAGTCGGCGATAAAGTCGGCAACTTTAGCAGAGTGGAAACGCTCAAAAAATGTTGCCAACAATGTCGGCGATAATTTTGTGTCGGCAACAATTTTGTGGGGCAACATTGTCGCCGACTGAGTTGCCGACAGCTGTTTTTGGGAGTGGAAACAGCAGAATGTCGGCGACAGTTGGCAACACGACTCCGCGCATGCGCACTCGGAGCAATACGCCGGTGTTCGCCTGTTTCTCGTTTTTTCTGCTTTTCCGATTTTTTTTTTGGGAAAAATAATAATTTCCAGAGGCAGGACGTTATTTTACACATTTTATTTACACGTTATTGTTTACATGTTTTTAGCTCTGAACATGAATCTAATATCTAATCTAAACTAGTAATGTGAAAATCATAAAATAGGCAAATTTACTGGGTTGAGGATTAACTGTGGTTGCTTAAGGTCCATTAATTTTTTTATTCAGAGTAAAACATTTAAATAATAATTAGAGAAGTCTTCAAAAGGCAAAACCACATAGTGTATTTGGCAATAGTGGTTTGATCACCCATCCAGAGACTAGTGCCAGACTAAAATCATAGAATGTTGCTTCAAATGTGTTGCTGTCGGCAATTGAGTGGAAACAGCCAAAAAATTAAAAACAGTGTTGCCAACAAAGTCGCCGACAGGTTTCACAGGCCGGTTTTGGACCAGTCAACTTTGTCGGCAACAGTGTTGGCAACAATGTCGCCAACTTAGGCAGAGTCGAAACCAGGCTTGACGAAGATGTCATGGAAATATTATTTGCTGCATGAATTGGTACTCATGACATATTGTTCAACTAGACAAGAAGGCTATTTTAATATATCTATACTTATTTAACACGCTGGCTAAAGGGATATATATATATATATATATATATATATATATATATATATATATATATATATATATATATTTTAATGGACCTATAATTCTCAACCGAAGTTTTTGTGTCGTTGGATGGATAGGGTTTATCTGTACTTGGTTTCGCCAAAAATTGACGAGAATCAAAAATTGAGGGCAATATCTCAAATTAAAATGTGAAATTTTACCATTCGAATATTATTAGGCATAATACCTGTTACCTCCTATGTCTGTCCCGTAGACCACGAAGGCATGGGACCCGTCCTTAATTTAATTTCCTTGTAGTGGCTAAAACTTGGCCGTCAATGGGATTAAGTTGAGCATTCAAAATCTTTTAATGTACGGGTGTAAATATGTGTAGTTTTGGGTAAATTAATCACTATTGGCTTGGTCGGAAAACTAAACGCAATAAATTTAACAATAACACGTCATAGTTTAAATTAAATTGCTCGATTTCAAGCAATAAGCACACTAGTTAATATATAAGACGCCTTAGGAAGCTTTTCATCCTCATTGCAGTTCCGTATTCATTGAAGAAATTACGAATGACAACTAAACACGTGAAAAATGACACCAATCGCTCCGCGACTGCGACTGAACCTGCCCCCAGACCGGACCCGCGATAATCGCTCAGCGATAGTCGCAGCCGCGCCAGTCGCAGTCGCTTCAAGGACAACGGTCCCATTTGAAACAACGCTACCAGTGCCGTAGCTACTGTCGCTCAGCGATTATCGCTCAGCGACTATCGCCAGAGTCGCTTCAGGGACAACGGGCCTTAAAATGTCACACACTTCCTTCGCGACAATATATTTCCGGTCTTCAAACCATGTTTACGTCTGGGTTCATGTACACTATTGTTCACGTACTAGACTTATCCAGTTCAGGGGAGTTTCTTATTTTTTGTACTTCATATTTAAATTCTTTATCGTACTTGAAAGCCTTAATACAATCGTTTTATTACCTGAAAAAAGGATACATCACAATGTGAGATTATTTTGCCATTGACTATGAATACATAGTCAATGATTTTGCTTAACAAAATCCAGCAAAAAATAATAAAATAAAATGAAAATAAAAAATCTGCATCTCTTAAGACATTTTTATGCCTATAGTTTTATTTAATGTCGCAAATCTAATGTTGATCTTTCCAAGTACTTCATCAAATTCTATGCACCCCTTTATTGATGTGTTTGTCACTCGTTTTATGTATCTTAACTTTTTAGTTCAAATGTTTAATCTCCGAAATACTACCATAGTCCAGGAGCAAACTGCACATATCAGACTTCCGTGGGATTTTTTGTGAAGGGAAGGTGTGACTATGTGGAATCTCTTTATTATATGTCACATAATAGTGTGTAGTACCGGGTGTTTACCTTCAAATTGCGGTGGGTAGTTTTTATGAGGTCGTAAATCCAAGATGGCTGCCATATGTGACATCTATTCATTAAATTAATAATAACTCTTTCCAGAGTAAAATAATCGAATTTCAGTTTAGGCCTACACCATTGAATTCAGCTTGAAAAAACAAACAATTTGGTACGGTATTTGAATCATTGCTCTATATCCATTGGTTACCGAGATATTGAAAGCGTAAATCCTTATGGGAAATAAGTAAAATTCTATAACTCGCTTATTTCTCAACACATTTAATAAAACTTGGTATGTGGCATCATCTAGTTGAGATCTACTTGATTATGGCCTAAAATCCCCAATGTTTACATTTGCGTGGCAGCAAACCTGCATACTTATTTCCCATGTTATTCTTATAGAGAATATTTTTACATGCTTATTTCTGAACATACAACGACAAAACTTTATGTGAGGCTTCTTTAAATTATTTGTTGAAGCATTTCAAATTCGCTGAGTATGCAGGTCTGCTGCAACGGGGGTCTTAAAGTTATAAACAAATCTCACAAAATGTAATATGTATCTTCAAGCAAAAACAACAAACAATTCGTTAAAAATTAAGTTTTTCCGAAATTTAGATAATCAACCATGACACTAAGTTGGTCTCAGAGACAGTGTGTTCTGTTAAATTTATTGTGTGATTGTGAATTTGTTTCATGTCACATTTGCCAAAATGGTGAAAAACGTTAGTAAATAAATAAATACAATGTTTTTGAAAATAACTTTTTTTAAAGTATTTGGTAATATGCTTAAGACCGGATACATAAGACAAAAAAGTTGAAACTACGATTATAAACATTTCTAGTCATAAGTTTACTACACTACGTAATACTTAGGTAGGCCCTAATAACCTAATAAACATCAGCGTAACACTCACCAAGTAGTGTTTTGCCCGGGGAGGGACTGCCTCCAGTAGGCCAGTGCGTATCCGAAGTAGCTTCCCCGGTCAGACTGTGGGTCGTCCAGGATGACAGCATGCCGAGGGTCCAGGTTGAACGCCCTGGCGAGGGCGACGACTGAGAGAAGGACGGCCAGGGTGGACATGATGGGGCGAAGGCCTAAACACTACTGACACTGACAGCACTGAGCACCACCACCACAACCTGCTTCCGGTCTGACCCATTGCGCCCGCCGCAACAACCACAGGTGATAACATGCCCGGCGGCGACAAGTGCTGCCAACTTGACAGATACTCCATACCCCCATTAGTTGTTCTATTGTGGGAAACACTTGAGCCACCCTATTGCGAGGGGCGTTTGTTTAAACCCAAAGATAAATTTAGGCCGAATAAAAATTAAATAAAGTAAATTTTTATGCAGTTCCAACATGGCTATAACAAAATGGTACGATTATGAATTTGTTAAATAAATGCTGAATATTTTCGATTATGAGTTACCGAACCGGTACTTAAACTGCTGTTAGTTTGCTGGGAGGTAACTTTGTGGTACTTGACGAAAGAAACGGTTAAGATAATTCTTGTTCATAACTTCCAACACAGAATGACAAAAAAATTGTGTAAAGCTTGCTGAGTAAAAGAAAATTATTTTTATTTCGCAACAAGGGCCTCAAAGACGTGATTTACTGGCCCAAAGTAGGGTCGAGTGCGAGTGCATCTAAACTTGACCGTCGTCTCTGGCCATTGTGGCTTGATTCCTTGATTGTCTGTTGATGTATTTCGAAGAGGGTAATCACTAGTCTCCACTTATAATTGGCAACACTGGTTATCAGTCTTTCCGGTGGCGTCACTATGTCTCGACAGGTAGCGAGAGAAAGTTACTGACTAATTCTGTCAATAATAAAACCAATAGATAAAGCCAGGCTTGAGGAATTCCCGGAATTTAATCGATTCACATTATTCTTCTGAAATGAGGTGACTTCACACGTGTTCGCTATTAATTTTTCTGTCCTTTAATTGACTTTCACTCTACTCTATTTTTGTCATACGGGGGAAACAATGGCTAAATTTTGAACATGAAAGGTTTTTGGCAGTCTTGCATAGGCCTACTCTATTTTTTTGGTGAGATTATTTTCCTATGATAGAAAATAAATTGAATTTTATGAGTTTATTAACTCAGTTAACAAAATTCAGATTTAGTTACTCCAAGAATCACTAAATAAGAAAAATGTGTTATTGTCGCGGGCAATACATCGGGCATGTCAAGGTCAAGACTTCTAATAGGTGATTATGCTATATGTTATATTAATTTATTTAGATTGATTTTCACAACTACAGTATTATTACTTAAAATTTGTAAAGGGTATCCGAAGATTTGGAAAAGTATGAAACGCTTTTTTAACTAAGGCTTAATTTAATTATTTAAATTATTTAATTATTTAAATTACGAATGTTTTGCAATTTTTAGCAAAATAATTAAAAGATTATTAAAGTTTGTTCAACTTTACATAAATTTTAGTAAACTATTTTGATTTACTATGAAAAACTTACGTTTGGCAATCTGTGGAGCCATCTAACAGTAAAACAGAAATAACCAAAACACCATAGCGACATTTGAGTTGCTACTGATGCGTTGCATAAGTCATTACGATACCGATTAGTGATAGCAATGTTCAACAACACTAGAATTAAAATCAAAAGTTTAAGTTTAAAAATTAAAATTTCAATATTACTGCTCAAAATTAGTACACATTTTGGTTATTTTATTTTCTCATTGTATATTTTATAGTATGCAGAAGGATTTTAATTCCGTACCCTTTATTACAAAAAAGGAAAAATAAATAGATACGAAGATGGATTGATAAAAAATTTCCTTATGTAGGACTGTCCTCCCAAAAGCAACAAAAACTAACGGGTTTGATTTGACTGTTTCGACCGTCCGTTGTTTTAACCGACAACGTCAATTAACTTCAGTTTTTCTGATATTGTTACGTTCCTGCAAAGTTTAAAATTAAGTTAATAATACCGCTGCAAACAATGATTAACCGATAAGAAGTTTTGACAGTCTGGAAACATCAGAAAAAATGTTAAAAATAAGAATGCAGCTACTTGAACAATTTTCTTGTTAGTACAGCGTACAGATAAGAGAAAATTTATTATTAATTTAATGTTACTTATTACTGTCCAACCAGCTGCAAATTGTTTGAATATTAGCCTTACAAACTCTTTTTTAAAAGTTTTCCTAGAAAATTAAAATGTATCATAGCATTTGAATTCCGAAATAATAGACATTCAAAATACGCGCATATCTGTTTCACACTTCCATTATTTAGCTGCATGCTTGAAAAAAAAAACATAATGTACTATAGAGAGTTGGTTGTAAAGTAGGTTTAAAACGAAGGCAACTAATACCGTCCACATATAGAGTGACGGAAATTCCCTCTACAACAAAGTATTTTATTCTATTTCTTCACAACAAATCTAACATTTATAAAGGACACCCTTCTCACCCTCACCACTAATCCTCAAAACTCATATCCTTAGGTTCTGAAATAAGAATGATTCTTTGAGTCAACAATTATATCTAAGTGGTTTATAGTTCTTCCATTACATAACTTCTTTCGATACATTAATAAATTATCTTTTTTCTTTTCACAATAACGGCAATGAAAATTTATGAAAATACTGCAGTATACGACAGTACTCACATATACGAGAGATAGACGTAAAAATTTATATTTAACTATCCATTAACCGTAAATGAAGGATGTCCGGGGGTTAACTAACACCACAACAATTCACAGTGTCTCCATGGTTTATGGAGCATAAACGGAGCATAAACGGAACATATGAAACACGGAACACGGCATTGGTATTGATTGGGCGATACTGATTAGGATATATTAAATTAAATATCTCTAGAGCAAAAAACTAGGCCACAAGAAAACAGAGTAATCCCTCGTGAATATACGTAGGCCAGAGTAGGACTTGGGAATCTGAAGGCAGCGGGCGGATCATCAAATAGGGTACCATTAAATGTGTTTCATACTTTTTACATAGATAAAAACGCATCAACATATTTCTATTTAAAAAATAGGTTAATTATTTCTAAATCTTTCCTACAAAAAAACCAAGGGGTATATACGTTTGCCATCTTATGGGTGTTGAAAGCAAATATAAATTAATCATTATCTCGTGAAGCTACATTAGGTACATTGTATCAAACTATATAAAGTTATAACGATAAATAAGCGAGATAGAGTGGTTTGTTTATTTCCCATAAGAATAACAAGGGAAAGGTTTTGGGATGTTCTCAGTTAGACCTACCAGTAAAGGCATTTTAAACATTTAAAATAAGAACTTATTATTTGTTTTTTCCGAGCTCATTTATGTGAGTTGTTAAACTTTAAAATTTTGGACAATAAATTCAAAAACCCAATTTTTGATAATTTTGAAACCCTATTTTCATGGTCCGATAACCCTAGTTTTCGTATTTCATCTGAAGAACGCTGCCCTACACAATCTACTCACTATTGGAGTTTTTTAGATTTTAATGACCTCAAAACTAAAAAGTATCATGGTCCCAGACCTAGGTCTTACCATGGCTACAACCTTATAATTTCCCTATAGGAAAATTTGCTAAAAATTTAAAAGTTTATTTCCGAGCTCTTTATAGCGTGGCGTGTGATATAGGCCGTTTAATAGCATTAAAGACGACTACATGCCTCACTTAATTCGGTTTATGGACTATAAAGCCGGCCATGTCAGCCGGGCCTGTGTGGATAATGGAGTTACAGTACTTGCATAGCCTAGCCACCTTGTTCCCGTCCATTTGACGGCTGTGTTACGGCAGAGCGTAAAACCTTTACACCCACAACTCTTAATCAATACCAGTGCAAATGTGGCCAAGTAAAATCTTTGTCCACTACTACAGTCCGATTGATCACTCACAGTACCAACCTCATTCTCAAGAGTGTTGGAAACATACACGAGGATAATAAATGTCAAGGAACATAGAAGAGTATAAACTCTGAAAACGTGTCTTACGGATTAGTCCTTAGTTACCGACCAATGTAAAACTAATGCCAAAAAGTCTTAGAGACTTTATGAACGAAAGGAACTTTTATGAAACAATTAAATGCCTTATAAAATACATTTGTTTGTGTTTGAAAACTATATTAGTAATGATAAGCTTCATTACAAGTAGCAAAACCATTAGATAGGGAAAATAAAACGTGATTAATTTATGCAGTCAACGTTGAACTGACACACAAACAAACTGCCTCACTGAGTCATACAAACTGATAAGATCAGAACATAAACGGTAGTTGAATAGTTGATTCTGTTAAATAACTATTTTAATCTTTTTAAATAAAATTTTACTTTACAAAAAGATTTATAAGTAAACAAGTTTAATAATTGGGTTGTAAGTACTGTCAGGTTAAGATATTTTTACTTCAAAACTATGCTGTCGGAATAAAGGTTGTTGAGAATTAAAATGCATCTTAGGGCCAAGAGAAGAGGCAACGAAGAGGTGAAATAAAATAAAATGAAACGTATACTGAAACATAATGATTTATAACAATTTTATTATTACTATTTATACATCTATCTATCTATCTATTCTATATATATATATATATATATATATATATATATATATATATATATATATATATATATATATATATATAATACGTGATGCCCTTTTTTTGTTAACACTACTCCTCCCATATTTCTGAACCAATTTTAAAGTTTGAGGTGTCAAAAGAATGGTCTCAGTTCGTAGTTTTGCAATAAGGTTTTAGATTTTTTATATTTTAATTCTGAAGCTCACGGGAAGCGCTCAAAGTTCAATTTCAGCGAATTTCCCATGAATAAGCTATTACCGTAGGTCTCATGGTAAGACCTAAGCCCGGGACCATGTTACTTTTTCGTTTTGAGGTGGCCAGAGACCAAAAATAATAGTCATTCAAATTTATATATATATATGTATGTATATATATATATATGTATATATGTATGTGTCCCTAGACACGATAACTCTCGTAAATAAACGGTATCAGTTAACTGACACATACTTTCTCCCAACAATATAAAAAAAGCTGTTAAAAGCTTCAAACATAAATGTCTTGATGACTCAGTCGGATAGCTACCAGCTGAGCAGCGCGAGTTTGACCCTACGCGCGTCTGTGACTCTTAACAACGTACTGCGTTTACCGGTAAACGAAAAATTGAAGTTTCTCCGCAACCACTTGACATAGAGCAATAATTTTAAATACTGGATTATTTAGTTTTTTGAGCTTGATTTAATGGTGATAAGTAAAATTTATTTAAAAATAACAACTATTTTGAAAATCCCAAAAAATTGATTTTTGAAACACTTATTACGCCATAACTTTTGAACGAGCATTTTCTCGGAGATGCGGGTGGTGACATTTTATTCACCATTTTAAGCTTAATAAACCACAAAATTTTAATCAAAATCGTTAGAGCCGTTTTTGAGAAATTTGGATTTTTCACGATTTTTGAGGGTTTTTGGGGGTAAAATACCCTTAAAAATCAAAAATTCTAAAAAATGAAAAAAACGCCTGGAATTATCGTGCGTTTGGACCTACATACCAAATTTCACCGAAATCGGACCATTAGGGCATCCTCTAGCTCTGTTTACATCCTGACACACACACACACAGACATCACGCGAAAACCACTTTTTTGGACTCAGAGGGCACCAAAACGGATAAATTTACCAACAACTCAAATTTTAAAATTTTGACGAAACCAATACTTTCTCAATATATACATTTATAGGGGGAAAGGGGGCTCCAAAATGGATATATACATCATCAAACTAATGCGAAGTGTTTTACGAAAACAATACTTTCTCCATATACTATGGTATAGGGGGAGAAAGTAAAATGGTCCGATCGACACCAAATTTGGTAGAGATTTGTATTCCTACGTTTATTCGGATGAGTTCGAAAACCAGACATATCGACCCACCGGAAGGGGTAGTTTTGGGGGGTTTTGTACCCCAAAAATAGGTTTTTTGCATTATTCATATGTAAATTTTAAAAATTTTTAATTTTTATTTTGACCATTGGATTTAGCTCAAAAAAAAAAAAAAAACACACAATTTAGTATTTTGAAGCTTTGCTCTATCTCCATTGGTTACCGAGATATTACAAAGTCTAAAGACAGTACATTGTCTTTTGGGGCTCCAATGTTAATCTTATGGAGAATAAGGATGTGTTAATATCTAACTTATTAACCAATATTTTTGGATGAAACTTGGTATTTAGCTTCATTTGGTTGAGATTCATCCATTTAAGGTAAGAAATCTTGGTTTTTGTACTTATCATGGCAGCAAACCTGCATACTCTTTTCCCATGTTATTCATATGGAGAATAGGCAAACTCTTTTATTTATGGACAGATATTGATGAAACTTACTATATGGCTTTATATGGTCGAAATAAATTTTTTCTATGCTAAAAACCTACTTTTAGTGTCCCCCATGGCAGCATACCTGCATACTCTTTCCCTATATTTATCTTAAGGAGAATTGACATTTATTTCCCTATTTATGAGCACTTGATGAAATTTTGTTTACAAGTTTAGCTGGTCAAAATTAATATTACTAATTTGGAAATTCGCTGAGTACGCAGGTCTGCTGCGACGGAGGGTATTTGTCCATAAGATTAACATGGGGAACAATTTATATTGAATTGCTAAATAAAACAGCTGTTGATAGTTAAACAAACAAACACATATGTTAAAAGCTGAATAGAAGCAAATTGAACTGGTACTGAAATATCAACACAATTTCATACTTTAATACGAGTAGTGTCTAATCTGAGGTTTTAACCTTTTCTCAAAATGTAGCGGGTAGACTTTGTTTGAACGTTCTATTTACGTATAGGCCTATATGGGCACAAAAATAAGATTAGTAACTTAACCCTAGAAAATTTAATTTTTCTGTACGAACCAATTTTGGAAATTGAAATTTTTTGTCTGGGTGGGTTGTCGGATTAGTATTGAAACAATAACGGAAGGTGACAAATATTAAAATAGAACTAAATTTGTGTGCATAGGTTTTCAAACTGCTGTGAACGATATAATTTACAGGAAAATTAAGGAAAAGGGATGGTTGGTTGCAAGAAATCAAGATATTCTAGATACTGTGGTTGGTTGTAGGCATAATAATCTGTTTGTTTAGTACAAAAAAATTACCGCAGAATGCTACACACATTAAAACACCTGTATAAAAGAGACATTTTAAAGTTTTTTACCTCCACTATATAAAAAAATCTTATTACAAAAATGGTTTGTATAAAGAGAAATTTTAACCAAAATTTTAATGCACATAAAACTAAAATGGACCACACCAACAAAGATGTAGATTCTCTTAATTTTTATGATTTCTTGATTTAAATTTTGTAATGCCATAGACAGTTAAGTTCAAGAGGATTTAGTTCTTTATAAATAGTAATGTGGACTCATTCACTATTTTGACGACTAGGTACCTCATACAGTACTACAAAACAGCCGTAGTGGAGTGCTGCATAACTCATAGGACCGGGGAGTTGTAATGATATGTTGATTTTTATTCTGTTGTCATTTATGTTTTATGTTTGAAGAACTACGTAGATCCAACATCTGTGAATTTATTCTAAATTTTATAATAGTGTTTAGACAGATGCCCTAAGACAATAGGCCTATCGGCAAAATAACAACTACGTAATCTTAGATAATTTGGATCTAAAAGAACAACCACCAAATCTCAACACTAACACATTGGTAAGTTGGAAAATTAGTAATGAAGATCGATTGATGAAACAACAATAATGTTTAATCAGATTTTCACTATAATTTGATTTGTATTCAAAGTAACTCTGTTCATCATCATTTAATTAATGATGCTTTCTAACAACTGGTCGATGTTAGATAGTAACAAGACTGGGGTTTGGACCGTTCCCTGTCAAAACGTTAAAAAATGCCACTGGCGTATATAGACACTAGAAAAATTAACATGGTGTTAGGTTTGATCACCAGGTATACTCTAATAAATGCAGCGCATTGCGCTGCACGGGCCCCCTAGTTAGCTATTATTGTGTGTAAAACACCAACACCTCATGGTTCTTGGCAGTAAACTTTGAGTTTATTAACCTAAAACGAGTGTTACCTTTTAGGATTTTTACTACTGATACGATAGTGATGAATATAGCTACTATTACCCCCTATAATTCGAAACCACTGAACAGAGTTTTACTAATTCAGTGGCTATAAAAGTAGGAAAATATAGGTGTCTTGCATTTTTAATACATTGGTATAACATAAAACACATTTATAATGGAATAAACATTAAATAAAGAAGTGGTTCATCACCACGTGGTTTGATCAAAACGTTGGTTAAAGTGGTTTGATCACCACGAACAAATATATATATATATATATATATATATATATATATATATATATATATATATATATGCTAGACATTTTAGGTTGGCCATTACTCCGTAAATTATGTTACTTATTTTTTTTATCTTGTTTGAGAATTTTTGGGCGTCACTCACCTTCATGAATTGTGGAGACGGTAGTCCTTGTCAAAATTTAATACACACATAAACACACGAAAAACACGAAAAAACACACAAAATTTACATAGACTGCCCGTTTCCCGAATCCGACGTTTCGCCGCACCTAGGTGTTAACGTGCGGCGTTATCAAGGTCCCTTAATTGATCGCGATCGCGGATGCGTTGCGACCGTCTAACCACGACTCAATACATTATTGACACATTATTTAAAAACACATTATTTTTTTAATTATCAATAAAATTCATGACATCTAGGATTAATAAAACAAAACATTTGTCTGACAAACATACGTAAATCATAATGGTAATAACATAAAAATACATACAACATACAATTAACTTAAGTAAATAACAGTGTTAGTAAATAATTTTGCTAGTCAAAAAATCAAAAGAATAATATACTAAAAACCAAAAGTTACAAATATTAACAAAAAGCTACAAAATAACAACAACAACAAACTGACAACAAAAGATAACTGACTACTGAAAAATAAAACAATCACAGTCTACCGAATATTGAATTAAGGTACGGTTTGAACGAAGGTATACGGTTTGAACGAAGGTACCGTAATTAAGGTAAGGTAGGTATTGAATTAAGGTAAGGATACTATCATTTAGAAATGTTGTCAGTCTATTTGGAATTAACAAGATAATCTACTAAATAAGTTACCACAGAACTCGCGAACCTCTCATAACCGGCAAACGTTGTTCGTTCTTACAAACCCATAATTTCCAATTAACTTTAACATTTTTCCAAATAACACGTAAAACTATCATTAAAATATTAAATACATACTGATCTAAAAATATTGCACGGGCGAAGAATTCAAAACACTGTAACAAACCATTAAATTAAGTGATTAGATGTGTTTCAATGAGGAACTGAGAACAATATAGACGATCTTCCAGGGGCGAACCCAGGATTCAATTTCGGGGGGAGATATTTTTTTGGAGGGGTAACACCGGGGGTTTGGGGTGTATGGAATACCCCACAAGAACACTGCGGGTCCGGGGGGGGCCTCCTCCGGAAAATCTTGAAGCTAAATTGTTAGTTTTAGTGAAATTCAGAAGTTAAAATTTAACTTTATGCAGACCTCTACTCTGTAAGAATTTGGAGTGAAACTAATGGGTTTCGAATATTAAATAAAGAGATGATCAGACTATTATTTAAACTTGAAAAAATGTATTGACTTTATATTACGATGGGAAATAAATAACATTCAGGCGAAGTTCAGAAAAAGATTATCGTCTAAAGTTTATTAAAAACACCAAAATATATTACTCATCAAGAGGTAAATATACGATTTATCTTTAAGACACAGAATACAGTATCAGAGTTATTTACATTGTAAGATATTATATAATAATAACTAATAAAAATAAAACAACTGTAACTTAAAAGTATTATATTATTTTAACAGTGCATAAGGCAAAATATACTGTGTCTTCTTAAAAAAGCATCAAGTTCTCAAAATTCAAATGAAGTACAGTAAATGATAGTCTATAGACTATAAAAGATACCATAACAAAAAACCACTTAAAAATCGTCAAATATGTGAGTTATCTTTTTCTCTAAGATACACAATTCTTTAGACTAACTAAACTGCAAAACCACAAAATAACTAATAAGTTAAGGGTGGCAGCACTGCAAGTGAATTAGTGCGCGCTGTAGACAGTGCCGACGAGATGCTTTATATGAACTCGTCAGAATAATGCCAACGCGCAATAAATAATGTATTTCATTTCCAAAACTTAAATGACCTGTTTTAGATGTAATATTACTGTTTTATCTTTTTGCATTGTGCAATCAAAACCCCTATTATTCTTTATAAAAGTTGGCGTTTATATCTGTTTATAAAAGTCTGGCGTATAAAAATAATATTTTAACCATTTGTCATAGTGTTTTTTGTTTTTTTTTCTAAGAACAGGGAAAAAATATTACGTAATATAAAAGAAGTGAACCGCTAAAATATTTCAAATTTAAACTAAAATTTAAAAATAAAACAAAAATAAGTCTTTTTAGTTGATAGCCTCCTGAGAGAAATGGGTCTCAGATGAGCAGTTGGGAAATCTTTTCGACAGTAAGTTAGTTGATGTGATTGATGTTTAAAAAATAAGGATACCTCGACATTCTATTTAGAATATACAGATACTAGAAAGATATTCCAATCATTAAATAAAGTATTTCTATTTCTCATTGTGAAAGTAATAAGTCTGTAACCATTATAACTAGAGTATCCATCACATTGTCATAACGTTTAACTGTAACGTTAAACATAACAGACATGTTTTTTTAAAGTTTTTTTTTTTAAACATTTGACACTAACTGCAACACACACTCATTATACGAATAGATTTATTTACGCTAGAGACATAAACACCACTTCCAGGAATGTCGGTTACACCACTTGTGTTCTTATTAGCGAATTTTCTTGCATTAAAGTAAGCTATTGTCACGATCCCCGTTGTTTTGAGACTCTAGCCTAGGATAAGTCTTAAGATGTCACTGACAAATTTAATATGTTAACAATGCAGTAATTGTTGTTAATGTATAACCTATTAATTTTCTGTCTTACCAGTGTATACAGTGGCCTTGCTTAGGGAAATCCTATGTGAAGCAATTTTTGTGGGAACAATATGAAAGTTTATTTCCACTGGAGAGTGTGGAGGAGCAGCGGTTGAGTTGAGTAGCAATAGTTGACACCAGTCGGAATAAGAAATATTATGTTTCTTGATGACATTTTAAATCCTTGGAAATAAATATGTGTTCTCATGTAGTCAGTAAAATATGAGTATCAGACGCATATACTGTCTCTGGCTGTCAACCTACCTGAACTTGTTGGTGACGGATAAAAGTATGAGGTAGTTTTCTTCAATGCAGAACGAATAATTGACTTATCATTTAAAATTGTTTGTTTTATTCAATATATCCATACTAAAACAGAATTATTAACTGAGGTGACACCAACAAAGCACTGGATGTTTACTTATGCAGTGAATATTAGCTGAATTTACTTAAACTGTTTATCCAACTCATTGTGATGTAGTGCTATTGAAATGATCCTGTCTCAAATTTTGGTAAAACTCTTTGCTAAAAAAACCTGCAACTTCTAATACTGTAGCCCCTAATAAAATAAATGGCAAGTTGCAAATTTCAAATTTCCGATTAAAAAGTAACGCAAATAAGCTTCTAAAGTATGTTTATTCAACTTAAATATTTGATGCGATTCTGCTGGGTGACAATCGTGAAATGTTTCATCAAGTTTGTGAGTCGAAAAATTCGTTTGTAAGTCGTTTATACAGGACTAGCCAAAATTTCAAAAAATTGATGGAATATGAAATGCAGCGGCTCTACCCAGCCTGTGTGCAGTGTCGTTTGGTTGATGAATAAAGCCGTTTGTACATGCCGAACGTTGGGCTCAAACTCATAAACTACCGCGTTCATAGCGGCACCCTCCACTGCATTGTGCACTGCTCTCCAGCTCTGTATTATTGGTATGCTATTTGTGGAGTTTCCTGATAAAACTGCCGTCTCCAAATAAACGAATGCATGATTCATTTCTTTTTTCTGCTTAGTTACCTATTTAATAATGCCTTTATTAAACTATCACCAAGTTTTGACTTTTGGCTTACATTTAGATTTTGGTTTAATCAGTGAGATTTAAAATGATTAGTTAGACTATTAAACCATCACATGTCTAAAACAGAACTTCCATTCAGTACAAACATCATAAAAACGACTTAAGCACGCCATGAGACCAGTATTAAAACGAAAAACTCGATTTTTTTAGATATTATTATACACCGAAACGAATGGTTGGTTAGGAAATATTGAATGAATAAAGGATGGTTTGGCAAAAACCTTGTTTGAAAATTAAATAAGCAGTGTAATTAAACATTTAGCCAATATTCGCTGCATAAGTAAACATCCAGTGATTTGTTGGTATCACCTAAGTTAATAATTCTGTGTATGGATATATATTGTATAAAACAAACAATTTGTTGATGATAAGTCATTCATTCATTCTGGCTACGAAAGAAATCATGTAATAAAGCAAGAACTGATGCTTAAAATAAAACAAAATCGTTATCAGCTAGAAGACAAACAAGAGTAATTGGAAAGACGTATGGAAGAGGCTTGTCTGCAAAGCCGGGAGACAGCGGCCGCTAAATCAAAGATGGGGCCCCTCCACATAGGTGATGATGATGCAACGTATCCTCTAGGAGGGAGGCCAAATAAATGTCTCTAGCCCACTTTAGAGTTCACAGTAATCCTGTAGAAGAATATCTTTAAAGAGATTTGCAAGGGAGGTTCTGTAAAACAAAACCAATTAGATGTTTTTTTCTTTTTTCCCTTTTTCTTCTCCTGAACAGCTAATATGATAATTCAAGGGATGAGAACATTTTAGTTCAAAAATGCAAGATACTATGGATGTAGCATCCGCTCGTCCAACTTTGTAACTCCCCCCTCTCCTACTAAAAGGGGCTATGATTCAGGGACAGGGACGATGCAAGACTATTTTTTAGTAAATCCCATTTGGTATCGATGGAACTAAAGATGATATGGTATGTACTCAATTCGTATGTACTCAATTTTGTAGGACAACTAGAATTGTTAATTTTTACAAGCACACTGCATATTTATACATGTAAAATATAAACAGACGAGTTAAATTTATATTCATAGAAAATAGATTATGATTGTGAAGTACCTATTTCAGTTTAATAATGTATAACAAATCCCGTGTATGAAAACACGTGTTCGCGTCCCCTGTGATGTATGAGCCTTCTGAAGGGGCTGTCACTCTGTTGAGCTGATGTATCACTCGGGACACCCGCCCCCGCCCCCGCCCCCCGCCCGCCGACATCAACTCACATGTGTTTTGATGTTTTTTTCTTTTTTTTCAATATGCATTCTAAATGAACGGCGTAACGCAATTTTTTCTATCTCTACCAAGTGAACTTTAAAATAGGCTACATTTATTGTTTTGTGTGTGCGTCTTACGAGATGCAGTTAAAATGAAAAAGGGAATCTTTAGATTTGGCCTAATCTTTATAAATCGTGGAACACCTCATGAGTTCATGGTAAGGAAAGGATTATGGAAGTGGAATCGTCAAAGTATACTTCCTGGCACATATCGATCAATTAGGTGAATGCACATCAATGAGGCATTGAGGCTGTGGAGTGGAAAATGCTCAACTTATTTTTCACTGCCCAATTAGAATAATATCGTCAATGTAAGATGCCATCATGGGAAGAGTATTAATGAAGATTAGGGTTTTTGGTTCATTACACATTACCTTTAAAATCTGGAACTCTTTTGATATGAAATAACACATGTTTCGATGGATTTCGATACTTAACGACCAGTGCAGGAGCGTATAAATGAGTGCACACGCACAGGCTCAGGAATTTGTAGAATTACCTCTACTACCGCTCCTACAGTGGAAAGTTCGGTTTTCGGTTTGAATTCTCCCTCAGTGAGCAATTCACACGCATATATAAAGTTCTGTGGGCCTCTCTCTCTATTAAGTAGTTGGCTTACGATGGATAACATAAAATACCCCGGTTCTGGAAACTACACTACTGCATACACATTTAATACAACAATAAAGAATGGCAAATGTTTTGATAGGATCCTGAACTGAGCGGTAAATTTCCTCTAACGTGCAAATACAAATCTATAAGGTCTTATAACGATTTCAACATTGAGAGCGCACATAAATCTTCATCTACTATGAGATCAGTGCATTAAATAAGATTTTAAATAACAAGTCTATGGCCATTCTGCAAGCCTCTAGCCAGCACATTGGAGCAGAGATCGGCAAGCACACACGGATCCCAAAGCATATACTTACTATAAAGCATCAGGACCATAGGATATCAAGAAATTCAAAATCTGCTTTCAAGGTCTATGTTTTACTCTCGCCTTACCTCGGAGAGGGGTGTGATTCCGATCCCTGTATACATCACACTGACATCAGGACATAAATCGAAGTTGTCACAACAAGTAAGTCTGTCCAATATGACAATTTTCATTCCCTCGAGATCCATTATGTTCTAGACAGTAGTGGTTTGATGTCATCAGGACGGCAAGGAAACCTCTAGTTGATGACGAGTCGAGTCGGTTGGTTCTTTGGTTGGCTATTTATAAAGTAGGAAGGGTCTGCTGGTTTAAGGCTGAAAGTCAATCGTCACATTAGAACGGGATTTTTTCAATCGGTTATGTGCTGTCCCGTTTCTCAACTTTCATTTCCTTCAGAGTCCCGACCTTCCGGTGATGGGGTATCTTTATACAACAGTAACAACAACAATGACAACAACAACAACAAAAACAACAGTTGTATTCATTTTACTCAAAGTACCAGGGGGACCGAGCTTAAGCTCGGTAAAATTATTACTTTCGTTCTCACACAAAGCTCGTTCGCTCCTCTCACTTGGCCTCTTCCATTTTAAAGACGAGCTCGTTCGCTTCGCACCTTCGCCAAGTCGAAGCGTGCTGCACTTTGGTATAATTTTTTTACACTACAGGTTAAAGATGTTACACATTGGTTTATATCTACAGTTATCAGCTGATTTTTGTTCAAATAATAAAATCTCCATATGGAAACTTTGAAGTCCTCTAGCGCGAAAACCGGATTTTTCCCAGCTATGGGACCAGCTCCAATCGATTTCTGGTGGCCAAAACCCCCATATTCAATAAAAACATCAAAAATCCTTAGAGCGAAAAAACTTTGCCCGTACAAACGGAGCTTGTTTTAGAGTATAAGATTAGAGTAATCAAGATGTATTATTGTAATTGTAAGGTTAACCAAAACAAAACATTAAAATGAAGGAGATTTTTAATTCTGATAAAAACTAATATTTATGGAAAAGGCCCAGTATATTTCCGTAAAATTTGTATTGAAAAAAAAACATCAAGTCAGAATGGGGGGAGGAAGAAGGGGGTCAGAAGTTAGTCCGTCTGTCTAGGGGGAGGGGGGCAAGTCACTCCGTCTATTAAAAAGTTATCTCTAGTTTAGTAATTCCTTAGATTTCCTATGATTCTTCTCATAACTGCAACAGATAAACTCTTTCAAATTCCTTCTTTTTATTTCCATTATTTTCTAAATTGGTTTATCAGTTTAATTAAAATGTATTTTTTATTATTATAATTATTAGACTTACGACTCTATCCCACGCACAGGCGTAAGCCTATGTGGGATAAAATTTCATATTGATGGTCAGGTCGGTTAAGTTAGGCTAAGTTTACTTTTTTATGTTAACTGACCAGTGGAATAGTGTGACTATGTATAGTTATATTGAAATAAAACTGTTTTTGATTTGATTTGATTTGAATCTTTTACATTTTTCAGTTTTAGTTTAAATATGATATCTTTTTAATAACTGTTGATTTCCCATACTTAGTAGTTTAATGAGTATTGTGACTGTTTAGTGAGTGATGATCGATACGATCGGATCCCGGTGGCGGGATTGGGCCAGTGTCCCTCGTAGTTTACGAGTTGTGACGAACGACTGCGAACAAGATACGAGCATTCACTGAACAGCCATCCGCAATTGATCACCTCGGTCGGACGAATTGCCGATAATTCCACTTAAACAACCTCGCATTGTCTAATTATCTTTTGTGTAAACACTCAAAGATGTGTACGGTATTTAAGTGAGTAGTAATTAGGCTATTTTGCACGTTTTGCAATTTGTTTACTTTAATTCATCTTCATGTTGATGGAATGAAAATAAAAAATCTAGAGAACAATAAATCTTTCAAAAAACGTTTTCATTATTATAATACCTTGCTTGATAGGATTTATATACTTTTAGAAAAAGCTTTATATCATGTGGTTGATACTATTTTAGTACATAAATTGTAGTTATTATTTGTAGTACCAGGTTTACCGAGCTTTGCTCGTTGGTTTTAATCCACTTTTGCTATAGTGTAATAATAATTAAGTTGTTAAATTTAAACAAACAACCAACTCCTAACAGTTAACAGCTGTTTAAGAAGACTGCTTAAAATTATGTCCCTTTATTTTTGTTTACCTTCCGTTGTTATTTCGTTACCAAAATAGCAACCCATAAGACCAATGTTAAAAATTACGATTTAAAAACTTAAATTTACACCAAATTTGAATTTTCCTGGCATTGAGGCTATTTCTAAATTTATTTTTGGATCAAAACACTCTTAAATGCAAAGCTTAAGCAAAATCTACCCGCTAGATTTCGAGATCGTAGAACACACATCACTTCAGACATTGCTCCTATTATAGTATAGGAAGTGTTATTTTACATGATAGGTCTAAAGCTTTTATAAAAAAGTAGATAAAAACAAACTTTATGATGAAGTGTCTGTATCGATAATGAAGATTCTGTAGTTTTGGCTTCCCTGCTTAGATTGAAATTTCCATTAAACTGGAGAGCGACACAGGAAGGGGCACTTTGCCCTAGTATTGAAATAAAAGTTACTATTTTATATCGTACTCTTGAAAGATGTGATGAACTAAGGTAAAATATCGGATTGGTACACACGTTATTTATGTAGGCAAAAAAATGGATTTTATTTTTCCAGAACCTCCTACAAATTGTTCGCTTTTTTTCTTTAATTATTTGATATCGGACCAACATAGAACATGACGAAATATCTTTGTTAGTTCAAGTTTTGTTAATGTGTTACATTGTATTTTGTTTTGTCGAGTGTAATTATAGTTTCTTTAGTTAAATATGAGGTTGACATACAAAACCAAAGGCAGTGAAGAAAATAAATTGTCTTAAGATTTTTCAAACCATAGTGGGTGTAAACAACCATTGCATCAGGGCTGTGGATATTGTCAGTGACGTTGGACGTTTCATCAAGGCAAAGGACTGCATACATCACCTAATTCAGTTTATGGTCTATAAAGCTTAGTTTATGTTAACAACGACTCTAGTTCACTGCATACCCCAAAGCCCATGCAGCCCATTTAACTGATTATTTTACATGTATAACTAAAATTGTAAATTAAAAAATATCAATTAAAGTTTGATAATACTCGATATTTACATTAATCATTATCTGAAGCTCAGTCAATGAACAATACTTTATTCAATTTCTTCACCTCATTTAATTGTTCTAATTTCTAATCACATATTTCCTAAATCTATGGAATCATCATTTTCAGTTAAACAAGGTGTCTTTTATTTGCTTTGGTAGGCTATGTTTAAAATCCTGAGACCAATAAATAAGATTAAAACATGACGTTATTGGTCAAGAGAAAAACACTATAAAAAACACACTTGCAAAAAAAAAAAACATATAGCAAAACAAAATAAATTAGGACCAAATAAACTATTTACTTAAAAATTTAGTTCTGTTGCACTACAATTGCTATTTATGTTTTTTCAATTTTTTGCAATCGCCTCAGAACCTTCAATTTTGTAAAACTTAATACTTTAATTAACTGTTTTATTACACGTCAGATGTACCTACGGTTTTTGTAAAACCATAGCAATATTCTTTTTACACTCAATACTTTTTGTGGTCGTTTGTTTTCCAAACTGCAACGAATAAAGAAGTGATTTAATCTCCCCGATGGAGGATCGGCACCGGTGTAGCTGTAGCCTATAGTTTATGAGGCAGAGACGGACGGCCGCCGCTACAAACGGGGTAATTCACAACCAACCGAGCACCACGCGGAACAGTTTCGCTCAGTTGTTGGCAAAACTGATAATCAGTCGTCAGTGAACCTTGTGATTTTGATTATTGAAACATACCAATACCACAGAAAACATAATCAGTTCAAAGATCATGCAATTAACTGTATCACAGTTACACAGTCAATTGTTTGTTAATCTGTATCATACAGTTAATTCATATTTATCGCTATATAAACATACCATTTGAACCATGAACAGCGAAAAATATTTATTTACCAGGTATTCCTACAAAGAATTTTTCTTGAACCATGGCATCCAAATATTAGTTAGGCACATGTTTTTGCTAACGTAACTGATCGATGTTATTTTAATAAAATAAAGAATTTCGATTTCATTACTAGTAATTTTATCCACGATAAATAATGATGATACCAAATTCGATTACAGTCTTGGATACTCTATTCTCAGTTTTAGAGCGATATAAGTCTTATCAAAGATCTTAAAATAAACTATTCTAAAGTTTGTCTTGAATGGCGCTTACCGTACGGCCAAATTTAATTGTTATGATAGTTTAAAGAATTTTTTTATCATTGCGTTCTAATTTTGGTCTAATGTATCCAAATAGCCACTCCAATTAAAAGAATATGGGTAAGATGGTACAAACTACCAACAATTTTGGTAAAGCGACGTTTTGTCTGCCTCCCCCCCCTACGCGGCCGATATCCATGACATTTCTATTCATTTTTAGTGAAATTCTTTATAAGGAATACGCTTTTATGGTAGTACTCAAGGTAAGACCTAAGGCCGCGACTATTAATCCCTCTGCCACTACCGTCACTAGCGACTACTGTAGCAATTCCTTTTTAGGGTAGTACAGTTCGATAAATGATAACAATAAATGAATTACATTAATAAGTTTTATGAGAAGTTAAAATTTGTTATTTATCTTTAGTATACATTACCCGGGATGGTTAAGATGCACGCACATTGGGACCATACTAACTAGAGCTAGAGGAATTGCGAGGATCCCTCCAGTTCAAAGGGACTCTCCTTCCGTCCCGGCTAATCGTTGGGGAGAAAACGGAGACATTTCGAAACTCAATGAGAGTACCATAAACATCTACAGTACTCTGACTTAACCTTCATCTTTCATAGATGAATACAACATACTTATTCCTATTACTTTGCAATGTCACTGCTAAAGATTTAACAATAACATAGCCTACCTAAAACTAATTAATTTGTAATACAATAAACCAAGGTACCGTTTTCACTTGTTATGAACATATTTTCACTTAGTCCTCAGTCTGTAATATCGTTATCAGTGGGTTAATAACAAAATATAAAACTAAGGTATATTTTGTCGGAGTTTCTGTCTCTCCCTCTGAATGATCAAGAGTGCTAAGCTGCTCACTCGCTGAGACGGCTTTGACCACAAGATTATATTTACAATAAAAATATTGGATTGTCATTCCCCATTAGGTTATAGCGTAATACAGGAGACAACACTTTGTGTCACTAGGTTGCAAAGGGTGCCCATAATTTGTTTAGGTTGTTGCACTGAAGTACTAAATTGAACTACTTGACGAAATGAACGAGTCAGCCAAGGGAGTCAAACGAATTGTGAATCAAGTCTTTTATTTTACTTTATCATTTACCAATTTAATTGAAAATATAAAATCAAAGCACTTCAAGTTAGAAGAAGATAGTAACAGAACAAAGAATTTTAGCCAACCTTTAAACTGCAGAGATGCCAACTATTTAGTAGTAGTTGCTTTATTAATAAAATAACAAACCGCAAAAACTCTAAAATTATTTCCTTAGGTCCACTGCAATGAAATAATGGTTTAACTTAAACGAAACAATGTGTCAAATCAAATAGCAATCCTTTATTGCGTGAGGTATCGAACTTAATAATGAATTGATATTCTTATTCATCGTTCCCAGAGAAGATTCGAACAGCTTTCTTACTACAGGTCAAAGAACAACATAATGGCACATCAGCCTGACCAACCCAACAAAATTTACAGGATCGCTTTTACGCCATCAACAACAAAACTGTGATCCCTCAAGTGAACTGTAAATGTGTATTCTTGGACTAGTATTTTCCAATCTATTTTGTCCAGTGAATGAAATCATAAAAGGGTTTTCTATAAAGTAAACTAACTAAGGTGAAAAATGAGGAAATTTGCATAAGATGCAATTGCTTTATTTGAAAGCGTCTCACTAGCGGTATCCTCGGGATCCTGATGAGTTGTCATCGCTTCTTCACTCAGTTCTGTATTGGGTAGATTTTCTCTTTGGGCAAGTACACAGTACACATGGAACTGGACAGCAGAAGAACCCCGCCAGCTCCGCGGCATGAAACAGAGAAAAAAACATGCACAGTAGTTAGTTGCTGTGTCCTTTAAAACATTCATGAGCTGACAGTTTAGATTATATCCATTGCGAATTTAACAAAACATTTTGATAAGGAGTTTTGTACTTCGATAAATAAAGTGTGGTAATGAGTAAGTGGCGATATGGTTCAACGAGGCAAAGTTCCAATCTTGGTAACACTGATCAAACCGTCATCTCATGAACCTTCGATGTAATGAGCATTTTAATGTGATTTAAGGGGCTCAAATTTTGTATGTTATGCCAGCAAGTATTGTTTTTACCGGTAGATGCCAGTCGGCAGCGCACCCACGACATCTGGCGCTGTCGAGTGGACTTACAGGCGGTTCACTCTGACAGTACAATGTCGAACGTTCTGATTTAAATAATAAAACAACAATATTTGCTTGTCACTTCTAATATCAATTCTAATTAACAAAGTATTAAATCCGATTTGCATTTTAAATTTTATAAATACATTGAATTTGTTACTCTTTGTTTATAAGTTACGAGAAAACTCTTTTATCAAAGTTGTATCGTGGCAATTCTTTATCATAAATGTTCTTATTAATGTCCTTTTTATAATTTTTTTTGTGAATTTTGAAGGGGTCCCAAATGACTTAAGTATTCTCTGTTAAAGCGAAAGTTGTTCCCCTAATCAGGGACTACAAGTAGCTTAATCGTAGCCTAGTATCTTATATGATAAAAGAGTGCATTTAAAGGTCTAGAGAGAAAACTACTGAACGGATTGAGGCCGTTTTGGTGTCAATGGATTTCTTATGTCCCCTAGATGATAGGAAAAATACGGTATCCCTCGGGAAATGCCTCATAAAGCCGCAAAATGAAAATTAGACCTTATTTAGACCAATCTAAGACGTGATTTTGTCGATTTGTTTACTGCTCCAGGTGATCCATATCTTATATTGAAATTTGACACCACTGTTGCTTTAGAAAGTGTTTTTGTAAACAAAACAGACAAATTTTCAATTCTATGACAATTCACAGATACGAATGAAATCAAGGACAAGTAATGTTGCAGTGGTTTTTAAAGCAGTAAAATAAATATTCAACAGCTGATGCTTTAGTAAAAGTTTGGTTGCTATACTATAAAAAGAGTTAATATGGATTATTGAATCTACGAATTTAAACTTACGAGTTATTTATTAATATTTGTTCCCACAATATGTTTTTATAACTATCAACTAATGAGCTTTATGTTTTGAAATATTCAAATATAACCTTTTGATTGTAAAGTTCTCCCCACCGTATTTTAATCCATTAATCTTTGTTATAACTAAGTCATATAACGTCCTTAATTTTTCATCCTTTTAAGCTCATGTAGGCTTATGATTCTACATGTTTAACAGTTGATTTATTGTTCCTACTAATATAAACGATGGAGTATAAAAATGTGAAAATGTGGAACTATGAACTTGAAGAAATAAGTCTTGAAATATGCAAGAAGAAATACCAATAATGAGAAAAAGACATGGAAATAAAGTGGAAATAAAATACAGAATAAACATTTTGAATAGTGTTTTGGTGAAGGTAAAAAACCTACTATACGATTGACTTAGAGGTCAATGCAGAGTAATACTTAAGTATTTCTGTATTCCTGGTTGTACTGCAGTACAACCAGGAATGTACTTTTATATACCATTGCGTGAAAAATTCAAGTCAAAACTTGAAAGCAAGGTTCAATTAGATGCATACACACCGTGGAAGAGCCCACAGAATGGTGCTCAGTGATGGTGGTGATACCAAAACCTAATCGGGACGTTTGACTCTGGGTGGATCTAACAGAATTTAACAAGAACGTTAGGAGGCAAAAATGCCAGAGGTTGAAGACACACTTAATCAGATTGGTAAATCTCGAGTGTTTAACAAAAAGATACAATTCTAAATTCTGGCAAATTAAATGGACTCTGCGTCAGCAAAGTTATACCAATAAGTTAATTGGCCATTCAACTGGAATGGAATAAATGGGAAAAAAACCTTAAATGAAGGTTAAAACCTTTAATCATTATCTTTTTTTGTAAAGTCTCATAGGCCTACTATTGTAAAACCATATGATAGTAAGTATTATAAACTATTGATAATACCATTGACTATTTACACTAACGTGAGTAGACTTCTCATAGCATTTAAGAATATTGACAGTGGTGCGATCTCGTGCGGCGTACATAGAAGTACACAACGTAACATATGATATATAAATCAGTAGGCCTATTACCACTCTTCTCAACTAAGGTTAAAACATTTTATAACTGAAAGTTATGTTTATGTTTTGGTAAAGTGTTTTTGCAGCACTGTAAATTCAGCTGAATAATAACAAGATGGATGGCAGCGACTCTGGTGCGGGATACACCGAACTTCTAATTTTTTTCCTCAAAATAAATGCATTGGATGAGAGGTCTATTGACGTTAGTGTACATAGTCAATGATAATATACTATAGATCACCTCCTGATCAAAATTAGACCAAAATTTTAGTTGATCTGGACCCAAGAAGTTTAAAAAACATTTATTAATTGAAACATCTGTTCTTCCTGTTTTTTGGCAGTTGTTTTTACCACAGCTGTCTAAAGATTCAATCAATTCTTCTTTCTCCAAAAGATTAACATTGAAACTTTGAAAGCCTGTGGGGTATAGCCCTGGAGTCCAACGTGAATTAGAATAGGAATCTGCTCATCTACAGGACTATACATTTCTAATGGTATGCGCAAATGTCTCTTACCATGCACATGAGCTGAGAAAAAAATGAGGAAAAGAAACATGCTTGCCTATTACAGAAGACTAGGAAATCGCCCACTGGTCGAAATTCGACCAAATATTTAGTTGATCTTGAGCTAATTAGTTAAAAAATGTATAGATAAAACAAACTGTTCTTCCTGATTTGCTATAATTTGTTATTTAAACAGCTGTTTCATGATCAATCAGTTATCCTTCTCCCATAAGATTAACATTGAAACTTTCAAAGCCTGTAGGGCGCAGACTCGGCGACCGATGTGAATCAAAATACCATTCTGCTCATCTACAAGACACTATACCTTTCAAACGGTATGCGCGGGTTTCTTTTACGTTGCTCACAAGGTGAGAAAAAAGGAGGAAAAGAAACATGCTTGCCTATTAATTTATAGATAATATTAGAATAGGAAAATTTTTAGTTTTAATACTTTGTTGTCTGTGTATTAATAAATTATGTCACCATTTTAAAATGTAAACATCGAATTAATGAATAATCATAATGAAAAATTACCCGTCATTTTTGACGGGCTGTTGGCTAGTATACATATAATTGATATTCATTTATGTGAGTGTTTAGTTGAATACCTCCAGAGTAGTCTCCTAAATCTTTTAATGGCTGCTCATGAATACTGTAAAAGAATTTTCCTTTAAAAGTTAACATATGAAAATGATACCCTACCCAACACGTGAAAATTGACTGTACGTTAATTTAGGGATCATCGACTCCTTAAAATCAACATATTACTTAAAGAATAATAATAATGATAATAATAATAATAATAATAAAATTGAGAAACTAGTATGGACCGTTTTTACACTAGAGCTTGAATATTGGATATTATAAAAATAAAAATACAATTTTCTTTTTCGTTAGCCAATATTTAATATTTTTTTACTGGATGAGGCCTTTCGACAAACAAGTTGTCATCTTCAGATCTCTCCATAAACAAATCAAAAAGTAAATATTATTACATGTGATAAAAATACAGTCATATGTAAAATTATAAATCATAAAAATAAAGTAGAATAAACATAAAATTTTGATTTAAGTCCACTATATACTATATAAATTTCTTCAGAAAATTTGAATTTAACAACTGAGAATTTAGAATTGGTCCACTATCATTATTTCATTATTTAATATAAGGTCTTCTTGCGTTAATTTAATGTAGTATGTCTCCCAAGCATTGAGGTATTTTGGTTATATTATTTCTTTTAGAATTTTCAGGTTGGAGTTTAAAACTGAATGTCCTGTAGACAGGCAATGATCAGCAACTGCAGATTTTTCTGGGCGGTTAAATTTGATATGTGATTGATGTTCTTTGAATCTCGTTTTCAATGTTTGTTTTGTTTGAATTAATTTATTACAGTCATTACAATTAATTTGGTATATTCCAGATTTGTTTTTGAATTCAACTTTGTCTTTAGGAGTCTTTAAAATCTTCTTTAATAATTGTTTCTTGTTTTAAATGTTACATTTTGATTTGTATGAATTTTGAAGGCTTTCTTAATTGTTGATGAAATTCCCGAATATGTAGCGCTGATCCAGTTCTGATTATCCTCTTTCAATGTTAAAAGGGTGTCGTGAAGTTTTTTCTTTGCGCTTTTTTGCTTTTTTCAACATGTTATTATAACATTAACTAAACTAATGTTATATCCATTAAATTTTGCTATATTTCTTATGTGATTTAATTCTGATGTAAACCTTTCCAAAGTTAATGGGGTATTGATGAGCCGATTAATTAATGAATGAAACACTTCTCTTTTGTTGAGGAGGGTGGAATGAATCTGTAGTGATGTACCTTTCAGTGTGGGTTGATTTCCTATATATGTCAAATTCTATATCCCTATTGTTTTTTATGACTACAAGGTCCAGGAAAGGTAATCTGTTATCACTTTCAGTTTCAAACGTACATTTTATACTAGGGTAGATAGAATATAGTTGACTTACAAAATTTTGAATGTTTTGATTTTTATCGAAAACTGCAAAAATGTCATCTACGTATCTAACCCAAAAACGAAGAAAATAACTAAAAGAATTTTGTGCATACATTTCAAAATGGCTCATAAATATATCAGCTATAAAATATGACAGAGGGTTACCCATTGCAGTTCCATCAATTTGTGAATAAAATTTGTTATTAAAACTGAATGTTGTTTGATTGGTACATAAATTTATAAGGATCTTGTATTCTTCGATTTCTTCCTGTGATAAATATATTGAAAGTAACCACTCTTTTATGATCTTTTTTGTAGCCTCCATTGGTACATTTGGATAAAGGGCTGTAACATCGAAAGATACCATGTATTCATTTTCTTCAATTTGGATGTTCTTAATTTTATTTATAAATTCGTACCAATTTTTATGGAATATGTTGGATATTTTTCAAGGTTAGACAAATTTTAATGAAGAAATTTTGATACTAAGAAATTTGGAGAGTTTATTGATGATACAATGGGATGCATTTGGTTTCCTGGTTTGTGTATTTTTGGTAAACAATATAATCTAGGTAGGATAGGATTTGAAACAATTAACTTTTAGATAAAATCTTGATTAATTAAAGTTTTGCAGTTCTTAATAGATTCTATAGAGGTTGTTGCGAATTTATTTAACGGATTCTTCGTGCACATTTTGTAGGGACCTTCATCTATCATCTTTTGAACTCTTTCAAAATAGTCTTCTTTATCTAATATAACTATGGAGTTCCCTTTATCTGATTTGATATAAAATACATTCTTGTTCTGCGATTGCTTTGTTATTTGTTTGTATTTGATATCTGTGGATGAGAGTAAATTCTTTTTCGAATCTAAAGTGCTAAAAGATGATTTTATTTCTGTTCTTATTTGTGATTTCAGCTCATTGTTTAAATCTTGTATATTGGATTCGACATTAATTGTAAGATGGTGAATATCAGATTTTGTTTTAAAATTAAAGTTCAACCCTTTCTCTAACATTTCTATTTCATCATGAGTAAAGCTTTCTGAAGACAAGTTATGAACTAATTTTTGATCTGGAAAAAGGATGTGGTCCATTTGGTTTTCATTTGGTATACTACTTAAAAGTTTCTGAAATTTATTCTGTAGTCGTTTTTGTTTGGATTTCATTGATAGATACAATCACATTTTCAAAGTAAGTATTAAAAGTGTCAAGATAAAGAGAGGGAAGATTATTTGTAATTTTCAAATGCATTTCCATTGCTTGAAGTTCAAGATTGGACTGTTTAGCATACAAGTATTTTATTTCAGTGTTGAGCCAATTCATTTTTGCATCGTAGAGTACTTTTTCTGTAGTTTTATTTTTAATTGAAATTTGTATTTTAATAAATTTTGGAAAAACCTTATTCTTTTTACATTTTTTCAGGAATTGAATATCTAGGTGAATCAAACTTACTTTCTGTTTGAATTTATGGAGAAGAATAAGCTCGTAGGTCTTGAGAGACATCTTCATTTGCACATTAGAGCTTGAATATTAGATATTATAAAAATAAAAATTAATAAATTACTTTACTTTTATGATTTATAATTTTACATATGACTGTATTTTTATCACATGTAATAATATTTACTTTTTGATTTGTTTATGGAGAGATCTGAAGATGACAACTTGTTTGTCGAAAGACCTCATCCAGTAAAAAATTATTAAATATTGGCTAACGAAAAAGAAAATTGTATTTTTATTTTTATAGTATGGACCGTATTAAGAATGAAAGAACCTTCGAGAATACTGATAAGGTAACGTAACAGTTAAAAGAAGCAAAAATACATCAAACAATTTCCCATAACTTTTTCAAATTGTTCTTGGAAAAAAAAAAAAACTTACTTGACTACGACCCGTCACCATTTACCTGACCATGTACACTTATGACTGCTCCGCACGTCTCGCCGCCCCCTCACTTGTAGTGGTAGTTGTCCCCTTCTGGATCCCATGAAGTCCGCTTCTTCCTACCACCGCCGCCCCGCCGCCTCTTTCAAAGTGTCTTCTTTAGACGGCCCTCTCATTTCTTCCTAACAGATCGTCTAGAGAAAATCTGATTTAATTGGCCATGTTCTGTAAGCTTTGAATTAGTTTAGGTGGATTAATAAATATTGTAGTTCATCAATTAAAATTTTCATTATGATAGCGTAACCAAGGAAACTCTAGTTAAATTAAAGTTATTTTTGACGTGCCTTTTTATTATTACATTAAGGACTGCTTAATTTTCATGTTTGCAGTTCACTATTCTGGGTAATGCTTGATATATGCGTTGTCAAAAGAGGTCTTATACGAATAATAGCAACAGAAAATCCACTTAATCATTTCAACCACAGGTCTTAGTGTTTGGGCAAAAGAGAAATTTATAAAAGCTATTTAAATAAACTTCTGATTTTAAAACTCAATAGAATAAAAATAAATTGCTGATTCTAAAGGATAGATGAATTTGTGAGTATTCATAAATAAACCAGAGTTTGTGACAATATTAATAAAATTTAACAAAATTTAGCATTAGAAAACAAATAAACACATTATTTCTCAAAGATTTACATCAAAGAATAAAATTAAAATAATTTTAGTGGAAAAAGTCCATCAAAAAGTATTAACTGCCAGGAGGATATGATCCAGGATCATTTAAGTTACAAGTCCCAAGCTCTAGCTACTGGTCTACAGGAATAGCTAATATAAGATTTACTGAATGGTATGGAGACAGCTTCAACAGCTGTTGCAGACCATGTGAAAACTCGTCGAATTTTGCAATTTAAATTAATTGTTAATGGGATTATAATGACCCACAAAATAAATGTCAATAATTAAAAGATTTGAATATTTTAGGGATACTGAAGACCCTTTATGAAACCATGTCCAACTCAAGCTACATGATGAATTTATTCTGCACCACTTTATCACAAGAAAGTACATCTCACCATCACTGTCTGTGAACTCACTGCAGACCGGGGGCACGAGGAAAGCACCAGACGTTTGACCAACTTGACCGTTGACCCTCACCTGGCAGCCCTTTGTAATACAAACTAAAGACTCTAGATAACTAAACAGTTGTCTTGTATTATTCTACATTATGTGATTTAAATGAGTGTGTTACTGTTTTATATGTTTGACTATTTACAATAAAATTAAACTTCTTTAAAAAGTGAGTTACAATAATATTTGAAATAATGCCTAACTAATTTTACTCATTTAAGATATAATGATAAAGTTGAACATTTATGTAATGCTGAATCACTTAGAATACCCAATAATAACTTGTGTATTTTTAATATCTGTTAATAGCTTGGTGAGTTGTGTTACTCGCCCTTTTGAAACTATGAATAGGGGCTATATTGATGTACCTTTTGTGAGGGTGGAAAAATTATGTACGACAAAAGAAGTTGCCATAACAAGTAGTCTTTGGCCGTTTATTATGAAAATTTCCCTTCCCTCAAAATCCATTATGTTCTAGACATCAAGGGGTTAATGTCATCTGGACGGCAAGGAAACCACTAGTTGGTTTGTTGGTTGGCTTTTATAGAGTAGGATGGCACTGCTGGTTTGAGACTGAAATTCAATTGTCACATTAGCAAGGGATTTTTCAATCGGCCATTTGCTGTCCCGTTTCTCACCTTTATTTCCTCCAGTGTCCCGATCTTTCGGTAATGGGGTAATCCTTATCCAACAGTAACAACAACAATGACAACAACAACAAAATCGATAGTTCTATTCATGTTACAAACATCAGACTAATCAAGCGGTATTACTGATATTAAAAGGTTGACCAATCAAAACATGAAAATTAATGCGATTTATAATCCTGGTAATAACTAATCTTCATAGAAAAGGTCTAGAATATACTCGTAAAATTTGTATTGGAAAACCATCAACGTAATTAGAATCTTTTATCAGAGCAAATGCTAGGTAACGTCAACGTTCTTTTGCAGTTTATTTAGTATAAATGTTATTTATGTTTAATAACTGTTGATTTCCCATACTTAGTAGTTTAATGAGTATTGTGACTTTTAGTGAGTGATGATCGATACGATCGGATCCCGGTGGCGGGATTGGGCCAGTGTCCCTCGTAGTTTACGAGTTGTGACGAACGACTGCGAACAAGATACGAGCATTCACTGAACAGCCATCCGCAATTGATCACCTCGGTCGGACGAATTGCCGATAATTCCACTTAAACAACCTCGCATTGTCTAATTATCTTTTCTGCAAATGCATATATATGTGTAGTTGAATGTACGTCTTTTTTAGTAAGTTCTACATAGGCTATTTTGTACGTTTTGCAAATTATTTACTTTAATTCATCTTGACAGAAAAGGGCACTTTATCCTAGTAATGAAATAAAGGCTACTATTTTATATCGTACGCTCGCAAGGTACAATTTATAAAGGTAAAATATTAGATTGGTCCACACGTTATTTGTGTAGGCCAAAATGAACGTCCAGAGGCTTTCTAAAAATTGTTCACTTTTCTTTCTTTAATTATTTTACTTAGCCAACATAAACAATAATGTTATAGAACATGACTGTGTTTATAGGCATAAATGTGTTTAAATGTTGATAATTTGCATGATCGCAGGAAAGGAGGAAGGACAAATGTTTCATTGCAAAATTGAATTCTGTTGTTCTAAAATCGTTAGTCATTTTTTAATTTTTGTTTTTGCCTCATAACCTACAATTTCATAAAACTTGATAAGTTTATGTTCATTATCAGTTTTTTACACGTTATTTGTATCTGCAGTCTTGTTTAACCGTAGCATTTTCTTTATAAATTCAATATTTTGTGGTCGTTTGTTTTCAAAACTGCAAAATAAAGGAATGATTTAATCTCCCCAATGGAGGATTGGCACCGGTGTAGCCGTGGCATATAGTTTATGAGGCAGAGACGATCTACATCTAAACAAGTAATTTTAACTATGGGAAACTAATTATTAAGCTACTGCATTAATAAAACAACAAACTGCTTCAACTCTCAAATTATTTCCTTTGGTACACTGCAACGAAACAATATGTCAAATCAAATAACATTCCTCTATTGGGTGATATGATAAAGAACTAAATAATGAATTGACTTTCTTCTCCGTCACTCCCAGAGATGATTTGACCAGCTTTGTTACTACCGTTCAATAAACAACAAAACGGTATCAAAGCCTGACCGACTCAACAAAATTTACAGGCTAGTTTTTCGCCATTAACAGTAAAACTGTAATCCCTCCACTGGACTGTAATTGTGTATTCTTAAATTAGTATTTTCCCATATGTTTAGTCCAGTGAAAGAAATCTTAAAGGAATCTTAATTAGAATCTGATTTAATTGACCATGAGTAGAAAGCTTTGAACTAGTTTAGGTGAGTGAGAAATACATATTGTAGCTCATCAAACTTAAAAGGGTCTTCAATAGTAACTTAACCACATTATAATTATAAGGTGAAAAACAAAGAAAGGAAATTCGCAGATGCAATTACTTTATTTGAAAGCGTCACACTAGCAATATCATCGGGATCCTGATGAGGTGTTGTGACTTCTGCACCCAGTTCTGTGTTGGGTCGATTTTCTCTTTGGGCGAGTACAGTAGTTAAGTTGAACGAACACATGGAATATGCCAGCAGAAGAACCAGCCAAATCCGCGACATGAAACATGAAAAATACATGCACAATAACTCGTAGTTACTGTGCCCTTTTAAACATTCATAAGCTGACAGTTTAGATTATACCCATTACGAAATTAATGTTGTAGGAAATTAAAAACAATTCATGCGTGAACTTTTGTTGTATGATAATGATTAGGTGACAATATGCCTCATAGAGACAAAGTTCTGATCCACCAAACCTTCAAATTACAAACTTTCGATGTTAAACATCATTTTAGCGAATTTCCCTATAGGGAATACGCTATTACGGTAGTAGCCATGGTAAGACCTAAGCCCGGGACCACTTTACTTTTTCATTTTGAGGTCCCCAGAAGCCAAAAACACCGTTCGTTCATTTTCATATATATGTATATATATATATATATATATATAGATCTATATATATATATATATATATATATATATATATATATACTGCCGTGCTAAGCACAAAGGGGGTATCTGCACTTGAGCTGATTTTGAGAAAAAGAGGCTCAAAGTTTAAACCTCTTAATTTCGGTAACTATGAGCCTAGGAATAATATCGCCATAACCACTGAATGTGTATTTTTTTCTTTATCTAAAAATAGTATATTTACATCAAAATGACCATTTAACACATTTTTGTGGCAGATACTGCTAATTGGAAAAACTAATTAAACTAAATATACTAGGTTTATTTAGTCGTATGTACAACTTACTAAGCTGATTAAGTTGTATCTGCAGTAGTTACGGCTAAATTACATTAGTAGTTGACACTTACAACTAGGAAAGCTTAGTAATGTATGTAGAACTATCTAATCGTTTAATTGTATTTGCCAAGTCCTGAACATAATTTTATATAACTAAAAGCACTGTAGACACAACTTAAGTTACTGACCTGGTTATCAGAATTATTTCATGAGCAATAATAATAAAACAGCAGATGAAAACAGAATTTATTTACACAAATATAGTAAAACTTGTTTGTGTAAAAAACTTTTATTAAATTACTCTGCTAACTAAATGAAACTTCCTTCTTAAAAATACTTATAAAACAGTCCTATCTTAAAAACAGTCGTACATCATTCCTACGCCTATTTCAGTGAAAGATCTTATTATTAATAAAGTGATTATTATTATTAAAGTGATTGAAGGTGCGAATAGCCAAAATCTTATTTTATTTAATCGTGAAGAGGCTAAGTCAGGAGCTCCAATTACTAACGGTAGACGTCAATTACCAAAGCCTCCAATTATAATTGCCATAAGTAACTACGAAGAAAATTATAATAAATTCGTGAGAGGTAACAATTACGTCGTAAGCTTGATCATTATTGATGAATGATCCTGTTTGAGCTAATTCAATATGGATAATCACTCTTAGTATTATTCCAACTAACTTATTCCTGATCAAATTCCAAACAGAAAATATACATTTCCAATATCTTTATGGTTTGTAGAAAACAAACATTTCCTCATGTTACTGAGGTATGAAATTTTTGTGAAGATGTCTTTAAGTAGTAAACTGTAAATTTATTTAAGAAATATTGTTCTCTTTATTTAGTCTTATTTGTTTAGTCAAAAAACTTAAAATATTTTTGTTTAGTCTTACAGTTTATTGAGACGTTAAATTGCAAGTTTACAGGCGATGATAAAATTTTACCAAGACACCCATATTTAGATATGGATAACTTTGAAGGTTATAACTTAACTTAAAGTCTTGTTTAAGTCTTCATTTAAAGTCTTAAGTTAAAGTCTTACGTCAAACGTATTATCTCTATTATAGCAGGTAATATTGTTAAATTAATTCTTACTAGGGGGCCCGTGCGCAAATTGCGCATTTTGTAACATTTATGCTTTTCAGTTTAATAACTCACATTATAGTTAAAAACTATTTATCCATTTACTTAAAAAATACCTCAACTATTAATCTCTATTTTTGTTTACAATCTGACTTTATAATTCTTATGAAAGTTATCAGCTGTTAAGTTACAATTCACATTTATAAACATCGTACAATGAAAGTTGGTCAACATTTTAAATTGCCATCTAGAAATAAATCAAAGGCGAGGGGCCTTTAATTATTTTTATGACCTTTTTAATTATACAATTCGTCCACGCGCTATATCCTAAGCTTTAAAGTGACATTTCAATCTTAAAAATCGGTTCAGTAGATCGAGAGAAAAAGGGACGTAACAGTCGAAACCATTATAGAAATAAGAAGATAGATTAAGAATAATTTTAACTGATTTCTTGTTACTATTCATTTTCTTACAGATGTTTGTCTTATAATTGATAAAAATACTATTCGTGTATAGAAGAATATTGAAATCATTGATGTTAAGATTAGGATTGTTGTCATAAAAAAGTGATTATTTTATACTATTAATTGAGTGATTAATAACTTGATATTAAAACCTGAAGGTGGGAATTTTCTTATTGATAGTATGTTTACTCAGATTAAATATTTCAATCACAAATTTGTCTTATTTATTACTATATGATTAATAAAATTGATTTTTATGGTTTTAAGTATGTATGTAAACCTAAGTATAAATTAAAATAAAAGAGTAAATAACTATAGAAATTAATTTAATTAATAAATTAATTAAATAGCTATCTATATTTTATTAATAGAAATAAATTATTAATAATAGCTATTAATAGCTATTTTATTAATAGCTAATTTTATTAATAGCTGACTATTATTCCTATATTGTAAATTGAATAGTATGCTAATGTCTTTTCATTGGAGTTTGATTTAAAGCTAATAAAGACACTACAAGCCATTCTTAGGACTACTTTATGTCCTAAGAATGGTTTATTTATTTATTTACCTACATTAAACTATATAAATGTATCATTTAATATATATTTAATATATATTCAATTATTTAATACCTGTGAGAACAACACCAATATACTAAAGCAAAAACGTAGTAACTGCTACTTTACTAAGATATAAATGTCGTATGTACATATTACTAAGGAAAAAAGTTGTATCTACAGCAGATACAACTTTTAATGCTTAGTGAATGTTAGTTACTGCTAAAATCCCCTAGTAAAACATGCCATTTGAGCAGATACGACCAACTAATAAATATCATTTTAAAGGAAATTATTGGTTTTTACGGCCAAAATACCTTATTAACTAGTAGATAAAATCATGCTGATTTACTAGGTATCAATATCTCAATATAGCCAAAAATTGCAGATACCCCCTTTGTGCTTAGCACGGCAGTATATATATATATATATATATATATATATATATATATATATATATATATATATATATAATATGTGTCCGTGGTACTGATAACGTTTGAAGCGGACCTCCGATTTTGATCAAATTTGGTATGAAGGTGTAAGACCAGGTCTATTTTCATGAGTTCGCGAACCAGCATTGTCGGGTTGTGGGAACGGGGTTTTATGGGGTTTCAAAGGGGTCAAAATTGGGTTTTTGGCATTTTTGGACCTTAGTTTTTAAAATTGATGAATTTTAACTAAGACCATTCAAAAGAGCTTAAAAATACAAACAATTTAGTATTTTGAATTTTTAACTTAGCTTAAATGGTTACGGAGAAAATCCAAAAATGTGTTTTCCATGTTATTCTTATGGGAAATCAATTAAACCCTATATCTTACCTATTTTTTGACATAACTTAATCAAATTTGGTATGTACATTATCTAGATAGTGTTTAAATTATACTTGCTTTCAAAACCCATATGGCGGCAAACCTACATACTCAACCCCATGGGGTTTATGGGGAAAATAAAAAATTGTCAGAGCCTGATACAATTTTGTGTTTACATTCACCAATTATTGATTAAATTAGATTTTCTAATAACACCCCATGGCAGAAAACTTACATACTCGATCCTATGGTCTTTTTATGGGGAAAGTGAATAATCTGAAATGCCATTGGAAATTCGCTGAGTACGCAGGTCTGCTGCGACGGGGGTATTGATGATTAAGGCACTCAAATTCTATAAAGGTTTAAGATTACCTGAGTCTGCCAACGTGATCCTTCCTAAAGGTGACGCGTTTCGAGTATTAAATACTCATTTTCAAACCTAACACAAGAACACTTAAAACATCACTCGAGTGTTCTTGTGTTAGGTTTGAAAATGAGTATTTAATACTCGAAACGCGTCACCTTTAGGAGACAGAAGGATCACGTTGGCAGACTCAGGTAATCTTAAACCTTTATAGTCAATTCAAGTGATTCGGAGACAAAAACCCAGAACTATGAACTCAAATTCTGTACGTTATGCCAGCAAGTAGTGTTTTTACTAACACTTGTTATTAACTTTTACTGGTTTTTTCTCGTGACACGATGCCAGTCGGTAGAGCTCCCACGACATCTGGCAGTGTCGAGTGGATGTACAGGTAGTTCACCCAGACAGAACAATGCCAAACAATTCTGATTTAAAATTAAACAGCAATAATCACTTGTCACTTCAAATATCAATTGAAATTGATAAAGTATTTAATCCGATTCGCATTTTAAATCTAAAAATATTTTGAATTAGTTATTCTTTATTTATAAGTTCCATGAAAATTCTTTAATCATGGTTGTATCGCGGCAATTACTTAACAAACATAAATATTCTTATTAATGTCCTTTATAAAACTCTTTTTGAATTTCGAGGAGGTCCAAAAGGCTACAGTATTCTCTGCTAAAGCGAACGTTGTTCCCCTAATCAGGGACTGGCAACTAGTAGCTTAATCCTAGCTTTGTATATACAAAGAATTGAGATTCATTTAGAAGAGTGTTTAGTTAAATACCTCCAGAGTAGTTTTCTAAATCTTTTAATGGCTGATCATAAATACGTAAATGAGCGCTTCTTTAAAAGTTAACACATGAAAAGGGTACCAAACACATGCAAATTAACAGTATGATACTTTAGGGCTCACTGACTCTTTAAAATCAACATACTACTTATGGAATTATAATAATAAGTAAAATAGAAAAACTAGTATGGACGGAATTGAGAATGAAAAAACCATTGAGAATACTGACAAGGTAACGTAACAGTTAAGAAGCGAAAATACATCACATACTTTCCTGTAAAATACCTCACATTGTTCTGGAAACTTAGGATTAAAACTTACTTGACTACGCCCCGTCACCATTTACCTGACCATGTCCACTTATGACTGCCCCGCACGTCTCGCCGCCCCCTCACTTGTAGTGGTAGTCGTCCCCTTCTGGATCCCATGGAGTCCGCTTCTCCCTACCACCGCCATGCCGCCGACTCCTTCTAACGTCGTCTCATTTCTTCCTAACAGATCGTCTAAAGAAAATCTGATATAATTCACCGTGAGTTGTAAGTTTTGATTTAGTTTAGGTGAATTGAGAAATAAATATTGTAGCTCATCAATAAATTTTAATTATGAGAGCGTAACTAAGCAACACTAGTTAAGAAGATTGAGGATTGTTGTTGATGTGCCTTTTTATTTCAATAAGACTGTTTACTTTCCACGTTTGCAGTTCAATTAGGGGATACTCCATTTTTTTTTTTTTTTTTTTTTTTTACGAGAAAGGCTCTACCTTGGGTTTGTTATTATATATTATATCTAGAAGTAATTTTGCTTGAGTAAAGTCTGAACTTGTTAATTCTGATGTTCTGCACGTTAATATTCAATAATTGAATGAACATTTTCTTCATATTGCCATAGCTTGTCTCCATTGAACTGCTGTTAGCACTCTTCTTGAGTGCTGTAAATAGCGTATTAATGTAATACTGTATTCATATTTGTTAATAATGAATTGTACTGCAAGTTGTAATGTTACTGCAAGTTTTGCATCCTTGCGTATACAGTTTATCGACAAAATAAATCAAAGTTTTCCCACGATCAACCAAAGCGGGTATGGTGATAATTAAACTAACCCATAAGTATGAACGTTACAAACACCCAGGTTTGGACGTTATAAACATATTAGTAATAATGTAAAACAAAACTTTCCAGGAAAATAATCATTCAAATTTAAGCAACAAACATTGAAATCAACCAATTTATCTCTATATTTAAAATTATTATAAAATATTGTAAGTACATTAATTTAAATCAAATTTTATGATATTTTTCAAGATTAACATTTCAAAATTGCTTATCAGTACGAATTAACTGTAATTTCAACTTAGTTGTAGAGAAAGTTTATAATAATATTTTTCTAACCTCAAAGTGGTAACCTCTTTAATTCTAAAAATTATAATAATTTATTTAAGATGGTTGAATCCATCATTCAAACTAGAAGCCAGAAAGCTAATTCTATCTTGGTAAATAATGTATCCAACTCAATCCAAGACTCACATCCATCAGAAAAAGTGGAAAGAAATTTAACTTCAAAAATTTACAAATTAAAGAAAGAAATTCATGAGTTAGAAAAGCAAAAGCACACTTTACGTAAAACTGTACTTACTTTGAAAAGCAAACAAAAGTATTCCCGGAGTAATCTAAACGATATAGAAACCAAAGGTCCTTCCTCAGTGAATCAAACAGACAACTACTTAAATGACCATCACCTACAGTCGTATTTTGATTGTCTCTCTGAGGAGTACTCTAGTATAAGAAAGGATGTATTACTTATAGGTCCAACTGTGACCCTATTACTGAAATGTGGTAGATTCTATGATAATATAGTAACATTAACATCAATTAATTTTGATAAAGCACGATTCGCATTATTCTGTGTCAATGATTGCTCAAAAGCTCAAGAAATTAATCAAAATAATGGCTCCCATTGAAGTCTGCTAGTCTATGATAAGAATCTGAACTCATTTTATCACTTTGACAGTGTACCAGGCTTAAATCACAAACATGCCAGTAAACTAGCAGGAAATATAAATGATGAAGCCTTGTTTTTTGAGGTTCCAACGATTCGGCAAAAGTCTAGTTTCGAATGTGGGCTACATGTTTTAGTGAACGCAAAAACCATTTTAAATAACATTCTAGATGGTAAAGATTTGACCAAAAATTACCACGTTAAAGGATATAATGGTCTTAGTGTTAACATAACTGATAAAGTAGATTCAGATAATGACCAAAGGAGTACATTCCCTAATGAAGACAATTGTAAGAACAATGAATGGGTAACTAATGAAGACCAATGGAAAATACAGACTTATAAAAAACCTCAAACTGTGACAAAGTTTACCAATGTTATATCAACAAGCAACAAGTATTCCATCCTTGAAAAAAATGAAGATGACAAAACAACTAAAGAATCCGTAGAAGAATCGATATGTAAGAGCAACCAAATTAGAAATGTTGATACAGACAAAGTGGCTCTCATTAAAAAATCAAAAAATAAATCACAACGTTCAAAACTAACTAAAGTTTTGCCAGAGATAATAGGAATTGACCCACAAGTAACAAATAAATCAACACATTCATCTTCGACTCTCTCTAGTGAAAATGTTACCAATACTAAAATTAAGATAATATCAGATAGCCATGGGCGAGGTTTAGCGGAAATACTATCTGGTATTCTTCCTACTGAATACAAAGTCACTGGAGATGTAATGCCTGGTGGAGTTATAAGACATATAATAAAATATTCAACAAATCAATTTACCAACGAGAAAGATTGTTTAATTTTAATAGGAGGTACAAATGACATTGAAGATAATCTCTATTCTGAGAACATTATTTTTGAAATGGAACAGTTTCTTAAAATATCCTGTTCAACTAAAGTAATTATAGTTGGCATTCCACATAGATATGATAAACCTCATCTAAATTCATTGATAAATTACATAAACGATAAACTTCAATTAATGACATCAAAATATGACCATGCAAAATTTTGCTCCGTAAGTGATATTACAAATGGAAGCTACAAACAAGATGGCATTCATTTTTCTAACGTAGGAAAAAATGAACTCGCTTACTTATTGAAGAGACAATTAACATTCTTTATAAACTACTCAAAGCAATATTGTAGGTCATCATTAATTGAAGATCATAACAACTCAAACTGGCTTCATTTATCACAAGGTAATCCTTATTGGGTTTCATTAATAACAGGAAGTAAAATATTCTACAATTCTGCTTTTTTAGGAACAGGAAAAATAAAATATTCCAAAACATAACAAATTATTATGAGAGAAATAATACCGATGAGAAAAAATTGTATAAAGGTAATAAGAAGTACAATAATTTCAATACGGAAAAAGAAAAAGTGTGTGGAAATATTAAACAACCAATAAAATTATTCCATCAAAATATTCGAGGGGTAAAATCTAAATTTGATCCTTTCAAAGTAGCAGTTGATTTGGAAGATCCAGATATTATTTGTTTATCAGAACACAACCTTAGACACAACGAATTCTGCAATTTTGGGTTGAAAGGTTATATTAATGCAAGCTCCTTCTGTAGGAAAAATAAATCTTGTGGAGGAGTGTGTTTATTAATTAAACAAGCGATCAAATTTGAACTAATCGATGTTTCAGAGTATTGTGTTGAGGGAATGTGTGAGCTTGCAGCAATCTGTGTATTTTTATCATCTCGTCGCATCTTGATCCTTGGTGTCTATAGACCTCCAAATAAATACCATGAAATATTCTTTACAAAAATCACAGAATGTCTTGAAAAATTGAAAAAAATAATCAAAATACAATTGTTTTAGGAGACTTTAACATTGATCTGTCAACAGATAAATCAATTTCAATAGCTTATAAAAGTATAATGTCTTCTTTTGGTTTGAGGGATACAATTTTTGAGTATACTAGAGAATTCAAAGGATCTAAATCTAGAATAGATAATATATTTACAGATATAGAAAAGGATAAATTTAGCAGTAAAGTTTTAGTTACTGCTCTATCGGATCATTATGCCCAAACTGCTTTAGTGAACTTTGAAATTGATAAAACAGACTTAACATATACAGCCCGAATGGGCAGATTATTCTCTGAAAAAAACATTAACCAATTTAAGAAATTACTTTCTAAAGAAAACTGGGAATTTATAGAAGAAGATTTACCATTTGAAGAAAAATTTAATACCTTCTATGAGAAAGTAAACATATACTTTGAACAGGCTTTCCCTGTTATAAAATTTAAAATACGTAAAAAAAATAAATACAAGTTCAGTAAAGAAATAATGGAACTTAGAGAATTTGTAAAAATAATGTATGTAAGAACAAAAGACTTAAACTCCTCACATTATCTAAGACAATATTACATCCGACTTAAGAACAGTTACAGGTCTGAAATATCAAAATTTAAATCAAACACTCTCAATAGTAAGTTAAAAAAATCAGATAATATTTCTAGGACTTTATGGCAAATCGTCAATGACAACAGAAACAAATCTGGAGTAATATATAATAAGTTTCTGATAAATTCAGAAAACAATAAAACAGTTGAAGATCCCCTTGAGGTATCAAATATATTTAACAAATTTTTTATAGATGTTGGGAAGAAGGCATGTTACTTGAATAATTCAAATAAATGTCATACATCACCATTTAAATGTATACCAAATTCCTTATTTTTAAATCCTACAACGGAGAGTGAAATATCTAAAATAATACAATCGATGAAACCCAAGCATTCTGCAGGAATTGATCACATTTCACCTTTCATTATGAGAAAAGTAGGTGATCAGCTAGTAAAACCATTATGTGAATTAATTAATATGTCTTTACAGACTGGATTATTTCCCAACATATTAAAATTGTCCATTGTAAAACCAGTTCATAAAAAAGGAAATCCACATGATTGTAACAACTTCCGACCTATTTCATTAACACCAACATTTTCGAAAATAATAGAAAAAGTTGTTTTAATTAGATTAACGTCATATCTTAAAAATAATAGTGTAATTATAAATAACCAATATGGATTTGTTAAAGGGAAAACCACATTGAATGCAATGTACAATGTAATTAACAACATAGTAAATGAAATGGATAAAGGAAATTATGTCAATGGATTATTCTTTGATCTGAGCAAAGCCTTTGACATGGTTGATCATCAACTACTACTAACGAAAATGGAAAATTATGGAATAAGGGGCATTTCTAATTCATGGTTTAAAAATTATTTGATTAACAGGAAACAAGTTGTAGAAATACCATATGTCGACCAAAAATGCCTTAAATATTGCATTTCACATGAAAATTTTGTAAAGAGAGGTGTTCCACAAGGCTCAGTACTGGGACCACTATTATTTCTCTTGTACATCAACGATATTCATTATTTCTCCAAAAAAGGCCATTTAACCTTCTTTGCAGATGACATTTGCACTACTTTATCAAATAATTGTATAACTAAATTAGAAGTTGATACTTTTGTTCAATGCAACACTTTACTACAAACTATTCAAGAAAATAAATTAATTATGAATGTTGAAAAAACAAAATTAATGTCATTTGGTATAAGTAACAAGAAACTTTTAAATCATTCCATGGGTGTTCTAATGGATGAATCTATAATAACAGAATGTACAGAAGTAGAGTTTTTAGGCATAACCTTAGATCAAAATTTGAAATATAATATACACATAAAAAAAGTTGCTTCAAGAATATCATCTTCAATTTTTATGATTAGAAAGTTATCGTCATATTCAAATATAAAATTATCTCTTACAGCATATTATGGGACTATATTTCCACATCTTTGTTATGCTGTACCAATTTGGGGGAATGAGAACCAGAGGACAAAAATAATTTTTAAATTACAAAAAAGAGCATTGAGAATAATATTTAATTTAAAACCAAAAGAATCATGTAAACATTATTTTCAAAAGTATAGAATTCTAACCTTTCCCTCCATTTATATACTCGAAACAATAGTTTTTTTGAAAAAAAATTTCAATCTTTTTGAAAATCAAGATATAAACAAAAAATATGTATTAAGAAATTCAACTAACATTGGCACTCATCAACATTCAACGAAATTTTATAAAAGTCAAATATTTTACTCAACAATTAATATATACAATAAATTACCAAATATCTTCAAAACAATCATGGATGTGAACAAGTTCAAGAAAAATTAAAAAGCTGGCTACTAGATAAATGTTTTTATAGTGTGAAGGAATATATAAATGAGGACAAATATGAAGATTAAGAAAATTTAAGAAATTTATGAAAACTTAAGATATAAGAAGAAAGGAAAAGAAGATTCAAACTTAAAAGGATGGCATTTTTTAGTAATTAGTTAAGATTTATATAAATTGTAATAGTAGTAAATTAAGCCTATGCAATTTTATTGTCACGGCTAAATAAATAAATAAATAAATAAACATGGACTTTTCTTACTACAGTAATAGCTTGCTTTGTTATCAGTACATCACAGTACTTTTAAAAACACACTTTTAACTGTTTCCTCGGCAACAATTAGTTTTTCCAAAAAAAGGCTCTTAATTCTCTGGATGTCGTAGTTGTAAGCAAAAATTAATACAAATGCCGTTGGCCTCCTGCACCAACATAACGCCTACTATCCGAAACAGTAACGGAACACGCTATGAATGAACTTCATTAGAGAGGGTGAAAGGACGGCACAAGAGTGCTCAAGGAGGTAGCTAATTAAGGAAGAACAAATGTTTGTACTGTGATGCGCGCGAGCGCCGTGGCGTGCCGCGACGGAGACGTGACGGCGCGGGGCGTGAAGGGGTGTTGAGGGGGTGGCGAGGGGCGGGAAAGTGGCGGGAAACCGGCAGTAGCGCGCGAACATTTGGCGGGAGTGGTGGACGACGGGATGGCGCGACGCACGAAACTGCACCACGTGACTCTGCACCTGCTGACGATACTGTGTCAAGGTACAGCAATGTGTAGCGATACAGCAATGTCGTGGTTAGAGACGAATGACGACGTCTTGAATGTTTGTAGTCCTGTCAATAACCAGGATTACTTAACAAAGTAACGCGCTTAAACTAGTTGTAAACATCACCATTAAAATAGCTCCCATGGGAATATATCGGACCGTAACCTGTTACAATATGAAAGTACCACTGAATTTAGATGAACTCACTACGCACGAACCAAACTATTTGCCAAAAAATATGCAATAAAAGAGAGTTGTAAATCCTACATAAATCGAGGAGTTTGATAAGATTTACACTTTAATAAAAGAGTTGTATTTCCACTGTTTTATAAAGTTTTAAGACAATTATAAACTATTAATAATACTCTCAGTTTAGGTTTATCTTTGCTGAGATGTTATAAATCAAATAAAAAAATAATAAAGCTCATGACTATGCTATATTTGCTGAAGAGTACCTTCACAGTATTAAAAATTACTTCGATTTAAATCAAATTCGCCCCCTCACATAACATCACCATTTTGATTTTTAGGGCCCTTTGCAACTACAAGCCACTAGTCTTCTTTTACTGCAGATATTCTTTTAATTTATTAACTATTTATTTTAAATTTCCATTCTTTATAAAAGTGTTAGTGTAAATGAAACATATTAGAAAATTTCTTAATAATTGAGTGTTACAGAGTTTTTTAATGTTGTAAAATAGTTATATGACAAAAAAGAAGATAAAATATTTGATGTAGTTTATTAGTCATTGTAATGACCTAATACTAATAAAAATTTGTAGGTCATTGTATTAACTAAACTTTATGTTGACTTATCCAGAATTATAACCTACTCTCTCGTATCCTAAGCTTCGTCACAAATATATTCACAAATATAATGTACTTAAGAAAGTTTTATACAACGTTAAATAGATAAAACTAGAATTGAACGTACAAATTGATAAAGTGATAGTCAATCCAAGATATTAAAACTAAACGCTATGTTATAATTACTAAATCCTATGTTATACATAGCTCAATTAAGGAAATAAGTAACACTTTTAAACTTTTTTTTATTTCATGCGCTATTTTATTTTTTATAATTGAATGTGGAAGTTTTTGCTCTATTACAATTTAAACACTGAAACGCTATTAGGGACTCTTTCATAAAACACAATCCCGGGAAGTGCTGGAATGGATCAGCCGCCGCTCCGATGTATTCTATACAGTATATATATTTGTATATTAGCAGACTAAACTCTATATACTGATAGGCAAACACAACGCTTTTCCTAGTTTTTCTCAGCGTGTGTGTAGTGAAAATCCGAGCACATATCGTTATAATACCCCCGTCGCAGCAGACCTGCGTACTCAGCGAATTTCCAAATTAGTAATACTAATTTTGGCCAGATAAACCTGTAAACCAAATATCATCACATGTGCATAAATAGGGAAATAAATGGCTATTCTCCTTATGATAAAAATATAGGGAAAGAGTTCGCAGGTATGCTGCCATGGGGAACACTAAAAATAGGTTTATAGCTTAAAAATATAAATATATTTCGACCTTATGAAGCCTTATACTTCGTTTCTTCAATATCTTTCCATTGCTAAAGGAGTTTGCCTATTCTCCATATGATTAACACGGGAAAAGAGTATGCAGGTTTGCTGCCATGATAAGCATAAAAACTAGGATTTCTTTATCATAAATGGATTTATCTCAACTAAATAAAGGTGAATACCAAGTTTCATCAAAAAATATTGGTTAACAAGTGAAATATTAACACATCCTTATTCTACATAAGATTAACATTGGAGCCCCAAAATACAATGTACTGTCTTTAGACTTTTGAATATCTCGGTAACCAATGGAGATAGAGCAAAGCTTCAAAGTACTAAATTGTGTGTTTTTTGAGCTAAATCCAATGGTCAAAATATAAATTTAAAATTTTTAAAAATTATATATGAAAAATACAAAAAACCCATTTTTGGGGTACAAAACCCCCCAAAACTACCCCTTCCGGTAGGTCGATATGTCTGGTTTACGAACTCATCCGAATAAATGTAGGATTACACATCTCTACCAAATTTGGTGTCGATCGGACCATTTTTACGAGAGTTATCGTGTCTAGGGACACATATATATATACATATATACATATATAAATATATACATATATATATATATATATATATATAAAAAAATTAATGACTATTATTTTTGGTCTCTGGGTACCTCAAAACGAAAAAGTAACATGGTCCCGGGCTTAGGTCTTACCATGAGACCTACGGTAATAGCTTATTCCCTATGGGAAATTCGCTAAAAGTGAAGGAACAGAAACCCTTTAGAAGCGCTCCTCAGGACTACGTCTTACAGACATTTAATGTTTCAATAATAATCTTATGGGAGAGCGGTAATTGATTGAACCACTATTTTTTGAAAGCTTTTGTAATAAAAAATGATAGCGTAACAGGAAAAACAGCTTCAATTAAAATATTTTTAAAATAATTGGGTTTAGATCAACTAAAATTTTGTAGATTGATCAGTAAACGATATTAATCATTGTCTGACACAACAAAATATTTCAAAATATTTTCAGCAAATATAAGTTTAGAATTTAATAATAAATGTAATGATAATAAAAAATACCCCCGAATACCTCAGCGAATTTCCAAATTAGCAATATTAATTTTCACCACATAAACCATAAACCTGTAAAATAAATATCATCACATGCTCATAAATATGGAAATAAATGTCTATTCTCCTTATGATTAATAAAGGGTAAGAGATATGCAGGTATGCTGCAATAAGAAGCACTAAAAGTAGGTTTTTAGCATAAATTTTTTTTTGAAGCCATATACTAAGATTCAATATCAGTCCATTGCTAAGGGAGTTTGCCTTTTCTCCATATGATTAACATGGGAAAAGAGTATGCAGGTTTGATGCCATGATAAGCACAAAAACCAAGATTTTTTATTATAAATGGATGAATATCAACCAAATGAAGCTGAATACCAAGTTTCATTCAAAAAATTGGTTAATAAGTGAAATAATAACACATCCTTATTCTACATAAGATTAACATTGGAGCCCCAAAATACAATGTACTGTCTTTAGTTTTTTTTAATATCTCGGTAACCAATGAAGATAGAGCAAAGCTTCAAAATACAAAATTGTGTGTTTTTTTAGCTGAATCAAATGGTAAAAATAAAAATTTAAAATTTTTAAAAATTACATATGAAAAAAGCAAAAAACCCATTTTTGGGGTACAAAACCCACTAAAACTACCCCTTCCGGTTGGTCGATATGTTTGGTTTATGAACTCATCCGAATAAACGTATTATTGCACATCTCTACCAAATTTGGTGTCGATCGGACCGTTTTTACGAGAGTTATCATGTCTAGGGACACATACATATATTTGTATGTATATATATATAAATTTTAATGACTATTAGTTTTGGTCTCTGGGCACCTAAATACGAAAAAGTGACATGGTCCCGTGCTTAGGTCTTACCACGAGACCTACGGTAATAGCTTATTCTCTATGTGAAATTCGCTAACATACAACCGTCAGAACGTCTACATTGCGACTTCTGAACATAAATCATAAGATAAGCATATACTACATAAAAATTCTTTAGAAAATTAAATAACCATGTAAATATTTTTTTTGGAGTTGACCAATTTTTAACGAGTTACCAGCGTGTTTGACATAATGGAAGAATGATCTTCACTCAGCTTTTTAATGAGACTCTAAAAGTGAGAAAGTTTGCCATAAAACAAATAATATAAAACGCCGGCACCATTAAAAGTTATGAATAAATGTATTGACATTTAAAAGTTAAAATATGAAGTTCGGGCAGGTAAAAATGTATATTCCGTTGGTTCTAATTTTGTCAAAGAGTTTAACGACAATGAAAAGGAGTTTGGGCTCTGAAGTTTTGACGACCACGGGTGACCCTCGACTGTTCAGCTGGTGGTCATGGCTATTGGTTTTGAGAGGTTCCGACTAGAGCTATAATTTGAACTTATGACAGTCTCTTTTCCAAGACAAGGTAGTGGACTCCGTCGCGATAGTAAAAGCTAAGCAGGTTCTACTCTTCGAGTGATTACAACAACTTGGCTTTAAGGGCCATTTTATTATTCTATTGTTTTAACACTCTCTTAATAGTTATTTTGATGCAATACAGCAGTATTTATTTTCTCTGAATCTGCATTAAAGGGGTTGGAACCATCTCACAATCTAAGGTGGGAAATATTCAATTATACCATCTCGCAGACCAATAACACTTGTAAAAGAGGAATAGTCGAAACTTGAAATTATATAACATTGATTGTTAAAATTTACTGTACTTTTTGCGATATGAATGTAATTTAAAAGTGTATTTCTGTCAACGAGGTGAAGTAGCAAGAGGATGTATTATACCTAAGTAGTTTTAACAGTGCAACATCGGTTGTTCTGGTTGTTAACCGCGGCGATATTCCTTAACGTTACCGGCCACCATTGGCAACATCAGTGGCCTGCGAAATAGCGATCGCGGAAGTATAGGGAAACACTTGTTTATAAATTGATGATGAAATGAGTGTGCCTGTAAGAAAACGATTTAGTTTTTCTCCGTAATCAACTCTAAAAATATTTAATCGCCCACCTTCGAAAAACCATCACTTAAAAACCTATTTAATGGTTGAAAGACGTATGATATCCCGAATAGCCGTTTTGAACATATCGTTTCGAACAAACATTAATCTTCTTTCAATAAGGGTTTCATCTACACCCCTTTTTCTCTCTCGACCTACTTAACTGATTTTTAAGATCGAGTTGTCATTTGAAAGCTTATACATAAGCTATCGCGCGTGCAAATGGTGACTATAAAGGTAATTTTTACTCGGGATTTGCCCGCTGGCATTTGATTTATTTCTAAAGGGCGCTTTAAAATGTTGACCAACTTTCATACTTGGATACTTACTTGGATACTTTTAGTAATCCCACTGGAATCGCATCTGCGACGTGGTCGTCTCAGTTGTGGATTGTGACTCCATTTAAATTTAAATTGGGTTGGAGACCAGGCTTTTTACGATTGTAAAAATTTAGAATCTTGGTCTTATTGGAATTTAAAATTAAATTATAACATTTTAAAATGTGAATATTAATATGACAGCTGATTACCTTCAAATACATTTTAAAGTCTGGTTGTAAACCAAAATAGATCGTCTGTCACTGCATAATCTATATATTAATTGGCAAGCATGTTTATTTTCCTCCTTTTTTCTCAGCTCGTGTGCATCGCAGGAGAAATCCGCGCATACCGTTAGAAAGGTAGTGTCCTTAGTGTCCTGCAGATGAACAGAATCCTACATTTTAATTCAAATTGGCCCCCAGGGCTAACGCCCAACATGCTTTTAGAGTTTCAATGTCATTTGTAATTGATTGGATCATTAGACAGCTGTTGTAATAACATTGCCAGCAAATCAGGAAGAACAGATGTCTCTTGGTCGAATTTCAATCAGTGGGTGATCTCTAGTCAACATAAATATATTTTGGAAAGTCATATGATTCCGTCGAATTGTGTTGCAGGTTTCTCGCAAACAGAAATAAATATATAGCTTTTTTAATCCGCTAAGGTTTTTATTGTTAAGAGAACTTCGCCTACAATTCTCAAACGATTTTCAAGTTTTTGGTGTCGTTGGATAGTGTAGTCTGTACTTGTTTCCGCCAAAAAATATGAGAATGGGACTTAAATAAGGGCGTTATCCACTAAATTCCAAAATTTCCCGTCAGAACAACATTGGAATCGGGGTTGAGTATTTTAAACATCTGTTTATGTGCAGCTGTAAATACGTGTAGTTTTTGGTAATTACAGACATTCACAATATTGGATTAGTCGGATGTCATTAATAAAGAAATAAATGTAACATTTGTATTGTATCAAAATAAATGCGCATTTTGCGCTCGGGTTTCCTGGCTTGGAACTAAAAAAATTCTTTATAACAAGCCTATATCTCTTATTTATTATATTTAACATAAAACTTGAAAAAATATTCGTTTTATCTCAAATATTCTAAGTAATTTGAGTGTGCTGATAAATATTTTGAAGGTTATACTTCTTGGTGGCAAAATTGGATTAGTAAGATGATAAACTTAGTATCTTTATGATAAAATAAAATTTTCTATTTGCTGCCAAAATACCTAGTGAAAACATATAGCACCTTGCCTTAAATATTTAATTTACATGACTGAGTAAATATTTAATGAGAACATGACTTAAATGGGAACTAATTGAAAAAGAAAACGCTACTTTAATTTTAAGTTGAAATTAATCCGTATAAGCTTTTAATGTGCATAAAGCTGTTACTGGGATCGAAAAAAATTTCTTCCACAGAAATTGCGTTTATTTGATGATAAGCGATCAATAAAATCATTGTCTTAGGCATAAAAAGTATTTAGATTAAGTATCTAGGTTTCTGAGAAGTAATGAAAACATTCATATAATTTTGTAAACTTTTATACGAAAGAGAAACAAAGAGGATTCGTTCTAGAATAAATGGGACTGTCGAGCGGGAGCTCTTAAAAAGACTTGCCGTTATCCGCACTAAGCCTTATCCTGTATAGAGAAATCGTCGAAGTTTATAAATTTACTGCTACTTGAGGCATTGGAAAGGTGGACACATTTAATCATTTTGCGAATATTTTTGAAGCCGCTTATTAATAAAGTTTTAAAATATACTTCCAGTGTTTGGAGTAAAATATTGATGAACAACAACAAAGTATGAATGTGTTAGAAATTTCAACAAAATTATGAATTGTATGTTAAGCTGAAACCAAGAATTATTAAGTAATGCCTCTCCTGTTTTCAAGTACTCGTATTTAGACTCTATTTAGTGGGAATTTATTTGAATATTTTTGTTTTAGGTTCCTTTAAAGTGATGATTTGCGGTGATACATACATATAAAAAAATCAAGATTAGACTCAATAAAAACTAAAATATTTGGATATTTAAAATAGTTATTGAAATTTTTACTATTTTTGTAGCTAGAAAATAGCTATTTTAGAACTAAGATTTTTGGAATTCTACTAGTTCACTAGTTTCTACTAATTCACTTGTAGGTTAAATTCTAAAATAATTCAGAAAATTCTTTATCCGAAAATAGTTTTTTTTTTATTTTAAAGAATGTCAATCAACCTATCTAGAATTTTAAAATGGCTGCCGTTTTGGTTAGGGGTAAGATATCGACCTCCAGTTTGTGCCGTTAAATTTCTTTTGATAAACCATTTAAAATGAGGGGTCACTCAATAAGAGTTTACTTTTGAAAATTTGGTGCTGCCCCCAAAATACCCCATTTTTGGCGTCGGGGCAAAGTTGTGACTTTGATGAAAAATTGTATTTTTTGTTTTATTAACATGTGCCGAGTTTGGTTTTCCTACTGGAACGCGTTTAAAAGTTAACTGGGGTTGTCAAGACTTTAGCTTGCTTGCCCATTTCAAATTTTAAAATGGCTGCTATTTCGGTTAGGGGTAGGATATCGACCTCCGGTTTATGCCGTTTAGTTTCTTTTGATAAACTATTTAAAATTAGGGGTCACTCAATAGGGGTTTACATTTGAAAACTAGGGGCTGGCCCTAAAATACCCCATTTCGGGGGCAGGGGCAAAGTTGTGACTTTGATGAAAAAGTACAGTTTTTTATGTTGTAAACATGTACCGAGTTAGGGTTTCCTACTGCAACACGTTAAAAAGTTAACTGGGGAGTGTCCAGACTTTTGCCTAATCTTGTATTGGTTAAATAAATAAGTTTATATTCACTCAAATAAATAATATGATAAGATGATTTGTACTTTTTAAAAGCTCATATTTTTACAAATATTCAGTATCGCTTCGGGATTTGGAAGCAAGTGGTTGAGACAAAGGAGATCACTAAAATGTTGTCACTGAAATTAAAATTTATTTCTTTAAATTCTACGGTGAGCTAGCACCTTTGAAGCTAGCACCGACTTGGCATTCTAGGGCCAATGAAGTTTTTCCCAAGACTTGTTTAGAGACGTCCCTATAGAGGAAGTCACCAGGGATACCTTATTAGTCTACTACATCATATGATACATCATTTTAAAGGGCTTTTCATTCTGAGCAATTTTTCACAAACCCGACCTCTAAAGGTAGAGTGTGTCGAGAGTTATTTGCATTTTTTGTTTTCGACAATATGATTTTCCGTTTATGCAAAGTTCGATGACCTGCCGTTTTTGACTCGGTTCCTTTTGAGGTCAGGTTTGTGGCATTGTTCTTTATTATTAGAGACCTTTAATTTGATGTACATATTTACCTATGTTTACATTTTAAGATTTTTTGCTGACTCCTTCTTGGAGGTCAAAGGACAATAAGTACCTTAGGAAGTAGATTTTATCACTCAAAATCAATATACAAATTTTAGTTTTATAACCTAAATACTTTTAAAGATAAAAAATCGTCTCCAGGCTTTTTCCCAACCTGTATACGTTCAGTAGTTGATATCCATCATCTCAAAACAACTAATATATAAAGGGAATGAATGACATTTCAAAATCTTGCATTTAAAAAGTAATCTGCAAGTAGTTATTTGTTTACATTTTCCTATTTTGTGTTGGATTAGTATGACCAACGAGGTTTAACTATATGTAGTTACAAGTGCTACAAGGTTGGGGTTTTCTCCCTGTTGATCGGTTGATTTTACCCACTATTCCCGCGGTTTCCTTGGTAATCAGTCCTTTGTTTACACTTTTCAATCTGTTATCTACCATTTTACACATACCTATCCGTAGTTTATATGTGATGACCAACTTTAAAAGCCTGTTCACAGTCCATCGAATCTATTTGTTTTTTTAAAACAAACAACAAATAATCAGATGAATCGTCAGGGAATCACTTCTTGTGGAGTTCCTCAAGGATCCGTTCTTGGTCCCGTGCTGTTTTTAATTTATATTAACGAACTGCCAGCATGCGTACAAACCGGTACGGTCTGCCTTTTCGCGGATGACACTTCGGTAACCCTGTCCGGCTCAAGTGTAGAAGATTTGGAAATAAAAACCTTTGTTGAGGCATGCAATCTGAAGCAGTGGTTTGACTCAAACCTGTTGAGTCTCAACTCAAACAAAACCCAATTTTTGAACTTTTCCATCAGGAAAAACCAACACACAAGCCTCCTTTTCGATGATGTTCATCTTGACTCATCAAACGAGGTTAAATTTCTTGGCCTAACACTGGATAACCAGCTTCGTTATCACTCCCATATTGATGCAGTGTGCCGCCGTCTAAGCACAGGCATTTTCATCTTGAGGCGACTTTCTAAAATTTCTGGCCTAGAGCTTCTTTTGACTGTTTACTATGGCATTATATCTATCCCCATTTGGTATATGCGGTACCGATATGGGGTTGTGAAAGTCAAAGAACCCTCTTCCTGTTCCGTTTGCAAAAGAAAGCAATCAGGGCCATTCACATGATTGATCGCAGGACTTCATGCAGAGAGTTTTTCCGTTCTTCAGAAATATTAACCTTCCCATCAATCTATATATTAGAGACCCTCACCTTTTTAAAAAATAACTTCTCTTCTTTCAATACTGGACCTTCTAATTGCTCCTACGCCTTGCGTAGTAGTTCGAACTTAAAATTTCCCAGGCATTCTACAACCTTCTTCACTAAACATCTTCTGTATAACGGTGTCCGCCTTTTTAATTCTCTTCCACACAATCTTCAGGTTGAGTCAAACCCAGCTACCTTCAAAAAGCGATTGAAAGCAATGCTCCTGTCAGGCTGCTACTACAGTGTCAAGGAATTTATTGCTGACGGGAGATAATGTATTGGACTTTGTACATGAGGTAATAGTTTATTTGGATTGTTTTATTCAAAAGATTTTTGCTATTGTTTTATTGTATTTGAAAGTGTATTTTTTGACATAGCCAATGCATCTTTGTAATGTCACTTCTGGCCAAATAAATGACAAAAAAAGATGTTTGAAAAGTATAATTGAATTTTTTACTATATGGAACACAGAGTATAAAATTCTATACGACTTTAAATTTCACTTAGGCGAATTTTAGACCCCCCAAAACGCTTTTTTATTACTAATTTGATTTCAATGAAATTCTCAGTTTAGATTTTAAGTATTTTAAACTAGGTAATAAACTATAATCGAGCAATTATTTTCAAGTATTAAAAAAGCTTATTTTCCGGAATTTTTGACAGAACTTTAGTTGTTTAGGCAACATGATTTGACTAATGTAGTTGCTATGATCAGTTTATATTTCCCCATCGCAGCTGAGTTGACGCTGTGTATGCTGAAAATAACATAACCTTTTCTTGTTTTATCTGCTCGCCGTTATGTTACGTTTTTAAATAAAATTTAATTGATATTTTGACAGACCTATTTGTTAAATTAAATATATCAACACTGATGTTTATTTGTTGAAGTTATAAATTATACCAAAAGATAGGTATGTTGATGTAGAATGAATTGCTGTCGTACGGAATTATGCGATTAACTAATTTATGGGATACAACTAATATCTATTTGGGAGAAAGATTTAAATTGAACAACTAATAAGAATGTGTTGTGCCATTGTAGCCTATGTCTCAGGTAACAAAATATGCATTAAGTGTTAAGTAAGTGTAATTCTACAATACTTACATAACTTGATTTTTATTAATTTGCAATCATGGATTTTAAATTGTATTGTTTTTTTCGCTCTACAATCTATTTACCTTTAAAATTGTAAGCATAATTATTACTAAGTTACTTGCTTGTTTTGAGGTCTTAGCTAAAATCATTCTTTGTATGTATTTATTTGTAGGCTAGGCCTAGGATGTACGCCGGTTGACTTTGGATGGTTAGATGACGTTTCACTCTTCACATTCGAGGAGATGGAAACCTCCGTTCTCTCCCTAAAGAGCAACAAGGCTCCTGACCCGGACGGGATTCCCAGCGAGGCTTTAAAGAAAGTATTTTCAATTAATGCTGACTTGTTGTTGAGAATGTACAATGCCTGTTTGAAGGGGTGTTTCCAGCTCCCTATGGAAAACCGCAAGACTTGCACTGATCAGCAAGGGCAAAGTTGATCCCGAGCTGTCGTCGACCCACAGGCCTTTCTACACGTTGGACACGGCTGGGAAGCTGTTCGAGAAGCTGATCCGTTCCCGCCTAACCTCTGCCGTGGAAGCTGCCGGGGACTCATGCCCCCGTCATTATGGCTTCAGAAAGGGACGGTCAACGATTGACGCTATCGCCGAAGTCCATGGAGAGCTGTGAAGAGAGCCGAGAGCCACAACCATTTCCCTCGCTGAGTAGTGCTTCTTGTTACGCTTATGTCAAGAATGCCTTTAACTCGGCGAGGTGGGTCGATATGTTGGATGCGCTTCGCAACACCTTTCGCGTTCCTCCATATCTGTTGCGACTCATCGAGGATTATCTCTGCTCTCAAAGCCTTATTTACGACACAAGGGACAGAAAGTGGACGATGGAAGTCACTTCTGGGGCCGCGCAAGATTCAATACTCGGCCAGGATCTCTGGAACGTTGTCTATGACAGCCTCCTGAGGTCGGAGATGCCTGAGGAAACCACTTTGGTTGGGTACGCCGATGATGTCGCAGCTCTCATTGTCGCACGCAACGTTGAGCTGGCCCAACTAAAGTTGAACCGAGTCATGCGTGTGGTCAACACATGGATGTCCGATCACGGTCTCTCGCTTGCTCTCCGTAAGACGGAGATTGTGGTCCTTACGAAGAAGAGGATAGACACCGTCGTTCTGTTCCGAGTGGGAAGGGAGGTGGTCCAATCAACTCGTGCTGCTGAGTACTTCGGGATTATGGTGGACACCAAGCTAAGCTGGGGGGATCAGATCTTCCGTACGGCGGGCAAGGCCGCTAAGGTAGTCACTTACCTTAGTAGGCTGATGGTCAATGTCGGGGTTTCCTCGATCCAGCAGAAGATGTCTGTTAATGTCCGCGGTTCAGTTCATGCTTCTTTATGGAGCAGAGGTGTGGGCAGACGCTCTCGATAAAGAGTATTACAGGTTGCGACTCGCCCGAGTTCAACGTCGAGCAGCACTCGGGGTGTGTTCCGCTTACCGGACAGTGTCCGAGCCTGCCGTGTCCTGGTGGTCGCCGGAGTTATCCCTGTCAAGCTCTTGGCAGGAGAGAGGAAGGCAATTTATCAGAGACAAGGCGAGATTGGCAAGGACACGGCAAGAATAGAAGAGCGCTCCCGAACCTTCCAGCAGTGGCAACACAGCTGGGAGCACGGCACCCGAGGACTGCGCGACTTATTAAGCACGTCCAACCATGGGTGGAACTGCGGCCAATTCTTGACAATTCACTGCTATTTTTGGTCGTACCTGAACCGGATGGGCAAGACCGGTTCACCGGACTGCATTTATTGCCCAACGATGTGGAACATACATTCATCCGCTGCCCCCGTTGGGAAGGGTCCCGCCTGAAGGCCACACAAATTTTTGGTGCATTTTCGGTGGACTCGGTCTGCCAAAAGATCTTGGAGGATGAGGACAGCTGGGATTGTTTATCACAGTTCGTCCGGGGCACCCTCCTGGAAAAGAAACCCGATCTGGACCGTGAAGTGGCCCAGATCCCTTGATCGAGTGGCTGGATAAGGAGTGAACCCCACGGGCGTTAGCCAAATTTAGGCCTAGCCTGACGTAATGTGATAAACAATTCCAGGTTAGAATCCTAAAGAGTAGGGGAGGTTTTTTAGTAGGTAAACCCTTTTTTTAGGGGAGCCCCACACTACGTAGGCTTGCCACCTGTGTGAGTAATGCATTTTTCTCACCTCTCCCTAAAAAAAAGAATCATAAAAATCGTCACCTAATAACTTAAAAAGTGAGTAAAAATTCTCGTACGGGACGGACATCGGAGCGTATTCCTAGTCTGTAATTTTTGAAGCTTGTGATCAATCAGAATAGCTAAGACTGGTAACCAAGGGAACTAGGGTAAAGTATGGGCAGTTTAAACCTCGTTGAGTACGAATTTTCTTTCAGATAATAACAAATTTTGAGGTTAGCGAACGAAAAAATGAACAATTGTTTTTCGAGGCACTTTTAAAAGGAAACAGTAGACGCAAACTTTGCAGTCTAATTAGAGGCCAGAAAACGTCAGTTCTCAGTGCAATACGATGAAAATAATCTTTTAAAAATAATGTATTGTAACATGTATAATATTTTAATAATATATTTTACTATTTCACATTTTAACACTTAATTTATTTAATAAAAAAGGTATTTTAACATGGAGCATATTTTATTATTAATCTACCTAGTCCGTTTCAACCGTGCATCTTTTAAGAGGTAAACTCAAAATGTTTCCTATGACATTCATTCAACATCCAACGAGAATAGAGTTATTACAAGAAATCTAAAATGAATGTTACTTTCACAAGAGTTTAATTTCTTTATTCAAGGTACTATATCCCGAGAGTCACTGGAAATGCCGGTTATGATATGTAAATACTGACATAAGAAATGTGCAAATGCAACGAAATGAACGTGTAAAACTTAAATTAATAACAAATGTTGTTTAAGTTTGAGCGTGATGTTAGAAAGTAAGCTGTACCCTAGAGAATTCATTCCTTAAGTACACTGTTCTCTGTTTCCAAATTAATCCAACAAAGACAAACATTATTCTCAGCACAAGTAAACTTCTGTTCTCATACAAACACAGATTCAACTTAGTAGATGAAAACTCTTAATGCAAAAGCGTAACTGTAACTTGTCTGCCGTTACGATTATTTATGTAAAGTAAGCTTATTCTAAATAACTTTATGTCGATGTTTGCTCTGGAACATCGAGTTAAAGTTCATTTAGGAAGGATTATCTAAAATTGCCCTTTCTGTTAATTTAATGTAATTTTTTTAGGAGGAGGAATCCTGTTTTTGGACGTTCTATGTGGCTCACCTGGGCAATAAATACCCACACATTTTCAAAGCTTTGTTCCCCACAAACAGTTTGTCACACTTTGGGTTGATGGGGGGGGGGGGTTGATATGTATAGAGATTACTGTTAATCCAAGTTACTTAATTTGAGTTGTTGGTCCTCTGAATCCTTAATATATGATAGTTTTAGTTGGTCATAATTGAAGTTTAACAATAAAAAGAATAGTCCGTAACACAGAAGAGACACTGCGCCAACCTGGATTTCCTGTCATCTCTCTAAAGTCATGTTTTGCTGTGAACTGTCATAACCAATAATCAGATAATGTGCTGGATTTAGTTGTGCTATATACAACCAGCATAGTGTCATGTGACGTTATCATTTGGTTTCCTTGCCATCAGGCAAAGGTGATTATTTCAACCGGAATTTGACGCAAATTCAAAACCAATTTCTTTTGTGTGTGTCGGATTTTTTTACATTTTTAACTTATAAGGGACGTATTCATTACATTTAATAATTTGAGTGAAATTAATAAAAATTAAAAAAAAATATCTGAAACGTGGGCCATAGGTTGTGAATTATTCAGCAGTAAGTTGAATGACAGGAAGAGCCTAGAAACTTGCAAAGCAGGTAGTACTTTACCCTCTAAATATTATATTTGTTTATTTTTCCTCATAAACTTAACTTATTACTGAGAGATCTTTTAAAACACTGTTTTTAAACGTATTTTATACACCATTATAATAAGTATTACGTTAAATGTTCCATTATTATAAAATTAATATGTTCAATGGTTTTTAAAATTAATAATAGTTAAATAAGATCTTAGTTATCAGTTTTATACTCATTTCGGATCATCAAAACATTAAGGGAAGGTAAACAGGTTCCATATCTATTCGGCGGATCTCGGCTCGGGTTGAAAAGTTGGCGGTGGGGTTGACCGTCCATACATCTTAATTAACGGAGTCAACCTCAACCTCAGATAACTTGGTGAAACCTCCCCACTCTTAAAAATACGGTAGCCGGACGGAAGGTCCGGGCTTCAGAAATGACCCGGAAATTTGTTACCTGTTTTGACGGGGCGGACACAAGGTCAAACCTCTAATGGCAGATCGTGCCCGGACCTAACGTCCGCCCCTGCGTTCGCCGTTTAAGACTGTTTGACGAGGGTTGACAGGGACATAGGTGTCTTCATTAAATGAAATTTTGTTAAATATTGTAGGCCTACTATGAAAAACTGTACATTAATTTTGAAGTGAAAATGCAATACAAACATTTTATACTCATTACATCTCCTGAACAGAGTCTTAAATCGTAAAATACGAATGATTTCTGATTATCACCATGTTCAAAATCCCGAGGGTAGGAAAATAACATGTGATTAACAATACACGTTATATACAGATAGGCCTAATGTTATTCTGGATCATGATAAATATTGACAGTATAGACTGTGCTTGACCTTACACAGTCAATAGATCAAACATCAATATTCGACTTAAAATACTCAATCCGTATCGTGATCCATGATCCTAATTCAATGGTTCTTTTTATATATTTATATTGTGTTAAATTAATAGTTAGATTGATTTTTGTCATAATTTTACATTGAATTGTTGTCTTGGTATGCAGCGCTTAAAAAATACAAGAAATCATTTTGTTTCAATGTATAGGCCTAATATTGTATTGTTATAGACTATATTGATTCACGTTATGTTTTCATTTATATTTTTGCATAAGATTGTTAAATTTGTTTTTAAATGTATACATCAGGCCTTCTTGAGGAAGTATTTAGATTTTTAAGTAATAAAAAACATATGTTCTTAGATGTATTTGATTTCTTTATCCTAGTTCAAGATGACCATAAAATAGACAGCAGAAAATATATTTGTGTTGCGAAATAAACTATAGCCAGTTTTTAACATATACATAAATAAACATTGTCAAAGAAATTCCACCTAATATGGACCGCTTCTACTTAAGAAATTCAACTGTATTTTAGAAATGATATGGCTAAATTTTCAACAAGGCATAGGTTTGGGTTACAAACATACAGCTGGTTTGGAGTTACTGCTGTAAGAAATTATAGTAATTAAAACGTTATAAAAGTATATGGGGCGTTGTTAAAGAATATCTGGTACTGTAAAATGTTTTCACTAGCTTATTTTTTTAAATACATTTCAATATGCCAATCGTCTCTCCCTCACCCTAATATTCAGGAGGAGGATCAAGTTGAAAAAAAATATACTGTACAGTAGTGGGGAATGGGGGCTTTTGGGCCAGTTCAAGGTCACCCGAGCGATGACGTCATCGATGACGTCATCGAGGTCAATGACCCCATCGATGACGTCATCGATTGCATCATCGATGACGTCATCACTAATGACGTCATTTCGATGACGTCACACCCATGACGTCACAGAAATGACGTGCTGATGACGTCATCACCTCTTACGTCATCAAAACGACGTCACCGACGCCACTAAGGTCAAGGTCACGCAGAAACTTAAAATTTTTTGGCACTTTTGCCGTTTCTCGCACTACGCTCCGAGTTTCAGTCAGAGTCCCCGTGACCTTGACCACTTGGAGCGAATTTTCAACGAGAAACGGCAAAAGTGCCAAGTTAAACTCGAGTTTCTGACATGACTCTGCCTAAATGGGCAATCGGTAATCCCTCAGGTGACCTTGAACTAGCACAACACCCCCAATTTCATATTACTGTGACCTTGAAAACTTAACAACGGAGCGCCGACACCGATGCGCACCCCACGACAGCCACCGAGTGACTGACTGTCAGGCTCTGTGTATGCTAGGTATATTGGCTTGAAAGACTAAGACTCTAAACTGTCAGGAATGGGAGTAACTAACTGAATTTTGCAAGGAAAAGTCATTTCATCCAATATTTTAAACAAATCCTCATCAGTAAAACTGACATTAGTCTGTTTTGTATAAAACTTAGGGTGTCCGCGCAACAGTTTGCGCCACTTAGCTAAAGTTGAAACCCTCTTAACTTTCAGTGGTGGACAGTGAGCAACTAATAAAGTCTTAACACGGCTAAGTTTCTTACCTAAAGCGTCCCGCGACATGGCTTCCCCTCACAAAAGTCCGCACAATACTGAGAGACTGCTTGTAGCGCATGAGTCAAGGGAAAAGAGGTGGGGGAAACAGCAGGAGTGGGGGAAGGTCACAGTGGCGGGGGAAGGTGAGGTGGTACGCTGGAGTTTCGCATCACTTCACCATGAGCTGTCCTACAGTCAACACACTGTTCTCTTGGCCCGAGTTGGCACTAGAAGAAACATTTCTGTACAGCTTAGGCTGTGAGAGCCGAGGAAGCAAAGTCAAAGTGGAAATTGTGTTAAACTCCAAGATGAAGAGTCTCCTAAATAAACTAATTGTATCCTTGCAATCTCCTATAACTTTAGAGAAATACCACTTTATTAAGCGACACCTTATACTTTGGCAAAACGAAGCAGAAATGGAAAAGATTACAGTAAAATTAATTTAACTCAAAACTTGGACTGGACACTCATGGCGATACCACGTGGCGTGCAAACGCCACCCTAAACATTACAAGTTAGGTTATTGAGCACCTCTGGTACGATAACCGATGTGCTAGAGTTAAAGTGTGACGACCTTGAGTCAAAACACTGAAACACTACAAGTCGATATCGTCCCAGAGTCAAAGTGTAGTGACCTACATTCAGAACTTGTAAAATTACTTACATATAGAGAGCTAGAGAACAGCGAGACGCACCGCATGGAAGCCGGAGACATACTGGCGAAGCGGTGTTGTGCAGCCTAGGGACCCAGTTGTGGTGGGGGTATAGCCAACACTTAGAGTACAAGTGTTGTGGGTGACCTTGACCCACTTAACTTAGTCAACCCCCCCCCCCCCCCGACAAAAAGTGCGAACCCCCCCCCCCCGACAAAAAGTGCGAACCCCCCCCCCCCGACAAAAAGTGCGAACCCCCCCCCCCCCCCGACAAAAAGTGCGAACCCCCCCCCCCCCGACAAAAAGTGCGAACCCCCCCCCCCACCCCCTCCCCCACCCCTGATATCCTGGGCGTGGCAGCCCCGGTGGGGATATAAGGGGGTCCGGCCAGAGCCGGCTCGCAGTCCGCTCCCGCGCGTTGAACGTGAACGATCGGGACGGACCGCCATAGGCATCACTAAACATTGAATGGCGCCTTCAGTGTTTAGCGAAGTCTACTCTAACTTTAAGACTTGTATTAGTTGTAAGATATTGCGCTTGCGTTTGGGTATTGCGAATTGTTTTATATGAGAGTGTTTTACTTGTACCCTACGTCTCCTGTGTGTCTTTTATCCTTTGTGTCTTGTTTGTTATATGTGTTTAATGTGTATGTGCTTGTTCCAGCATTGACTACGTTGAGCTCAATTGTGTGTTGTAAGTGTGTTATATGTTTCTAAAGTGTATACGCTTGTTTTAGCAATCCCCCCTTGAGCTTTTTCAATGCTCAAAGTAAATTGTAAAGTCAGGGAACGGGAGTAGGCCCCCGTGTAAAGCCACTTTTAATAATTGGTAGGCTCCTTGCCAGGCATGCAAAAGGTTGCGGATGGCATTTGGGGAGCATGTCCGTTTGTAAGCTGGCAAGCAAAAGGTTGTGGCGGCCTCTGCACTCGGACCGAGGACGTAAGCCATTAGGGTGTCCTCAGTATGTTTCCCTTCTGGAAACTCAAAATTATGTAAATGAATCTTTGTTAGATATTTGTGTTTTTAGTCCCCAAGGCCCCCGAACATTCGTGGTTCGCCATGGATGTACGGGGGCCGAAATTTTTTAATGTCCGTGTGGCCTTGACCCACAAAGACTTGTAAAAATTCAATGCATTGTAAATTAAAAATATTAAAGATAGGTTACGGGAGTAGGCCCCCGTGTAAAGCCTATTTTAATTATCGGTAGGCTCCTGCCAGGCATGCAAAAGGTTGCGGATGGCATTTGGGAGCATGTCCGTTTGTACGCTGGCATGCAAAAGGTTGCGGCGGCCTCTGCACTCGGACGAGGACGTAAGCCACTAGGGTGTCCTCAGTTTGTTTCCTTCTTGAAACACAAAATTATGTAAATGAATCTTTGTTAGCTACTGAAAAGACAATGCAGTAAATGTTTACAAGTCTTGCGTGGCGAAGGGTACACGACATTGGATGTTGCCTTGTTGTCATAGTTGGGTCTCTTCGGAGGCTACAGCGATGACAACCCAAGTGCCTCACACCCCCAAAGGGGGTGTGGGGCTTAATTTTTTTAAAGTTTTTTGTGACCTTGACCTAAATATGTAAAATCTTTCAAAGTGTTTAACAGTCAGGTCTTATTAACACAGTTAATACATTAATGTCTGTTAAAAAATATAACAGTTAGGTATTTGTAACCCACAAGTTTGGAGTTGTTTATAGTTGGGTCCCTTGGGAGGCTTCAGCTATGGTAACATAAATGCCTCAAGTGGGGCTTATTTTTTTTAAAAAGTGCGAACCCCCCCCCCGGAACTTTTTTTTGAGAAAAAATTTTGACCTTGACCAAAAAGTTTTTTGCTCCGGACGAGAAGTGCCCAAACAAAAAATTTGTACAAAGTAGTGGATTTAGACCAAAGATTATTGGTTTATCAAACCTGTTGAAGAATAAATTGAAAATGGGTGTTTAAAAGCCAAATCTGCTACATGATTGATAAACTGGATGTATATGACGTCACCTTCCCCCACCCTTCAACCTCGGGTATAAAGGGACCCGGTTGAGCGCGCTGCTCATTATTGCGTGGACATTCACCGAGTGCACACTCAAAGCCAAACTGTAAAAAAAAATGGCTCTTTGCGATATTTGTGGTGAGTTTTTCCAAGATGAAGATATCTTTGTTTTACACCGAGAATTGCATCATGAAGAGAACAGAAAAGAAGAGATTGTTGTAAGTGAAGAAGACTTGGATGCGTTTGATCGGTTATTGGAAAACTGCCAGAAGCAGATGGACGACTGTGATAGCTATCTACAGTTACACCGAGAATTGCATCGTGAAGAGGACAGAAAAGAAGAGATTGTAGTAAGTGAAGAAGACTTGGATGCGATTGATCGGTTTTTGGAAAAACCCCATAAGCAGAAGGACTGGGCTAGCTATTTACAGTTAATGCAAAGAAGAAGACCAAGTGTTATTCAATTTGCCGGAGCTGGACCATCTACAGCTGGAGGATTTATTCAAGAAGAGAAAATGGAAGAAGAAGATACGGAAGAAGTGGAAGATGTAAGACAACTGCGTACCCAAGAAGAGGATATGGAAGATATAAGACAACTGCGCACTACAGCCTTGCCAGGACCAGTTGTAATTCATTTCAAAATTAATAATGTGCAATTAGAATTGGAAAATTTTATAACTCAAGCTAAAAAACTAGTTGTAAAAACATTGACGGAAGAATTGGCAAGATTGAACTTTATTAAATTTGGATTGGTGTTGGAGGCTATGTTTACTAATACCGATGGTGAAAATTCACCGAGAGCATTCATTGCTAAAAACCGAACCCTTACAACCACATCTGATATCAACGAAATTTTAGAAGAATGTTTGGTTGAACTGCTAGTGAAACTTCAAGAACATGAAGGAAGAGGATCCGGCTGGACGCTATCATCAATTGAAGGTATGGATGTGAGGGTTCACAAGCATGGATATGGTATGAGAGGAAGCAGCTTTATCCCTCTACCAAAGGTGATCCGAGATACGAGATCATGTATCAATGTGAAAAATGAGGATAATGAATGTTTCCGGTATGCAATGTTAGCAAAATATGTGGAAGACCATTCCTGTAGACCTAGCATAGCATACGAAGCTGTTCAACACCGCTATAACTTCCAAGGTATGTCGTATCCTGTTAGTCTTAATGATGTTGCTAAATTTGAAAGAAAAAACCCAGGAGTTTCAGTTAATGTGTTTGGTTTAGACGAATCAAATAACGTATACCCGTTACGAGTTACAAAGACTGAACGTCAAAATCATACAGATTTGCTGCTATTGACCAAAGGTGAAATATCACATTATGTTTACATCAAGAACTTTGAAACTTTGGTTGGACGACAAGTGACTAAAAAGAAAATTAGAGTAACAGTGTGTAAGAGATGCTTTTGTTTCACAAATAAAGACTTGAGACGTGGAGGATCGGAGTGGTTGTCGGAACACCAGCGGCTTTGTAATGACAACTATGAAGTGAAGATTAGTCTGCCACCACCATCTAGAGCATTTGTCCAGTTCAATAAAACAGTTCACCAATACCGGATTCCACTAGTTATCTACGCTGACTTTGAATCCACGTTAGTGCCGCAGGAACTTTCGGATGGTGAAGTAACTAGAAGAACCAAATATCAATTGCATCAACCTAACAGTTTTTGCTTATTGGTGAAATCTATACTTTACCTGAAGAACAATTGCAAGACTACGGCTTAACATCCACTCCGATACTCTACCGTGGGGAAGGAGCTGCTAAGTATTTTGTAGACCAGTTGTATAACATTGCTGAAAAGGCGGAACGCTTATACGGTAATGTTTTACCCATGAAACCTTTGAACCAAAATCAACAAGAAGAATACATTTCGGCAACAAGATGTTATCTATGCAAGAAGAGCTTCAGTGAAGAAAATCAAAAAGTAAGAGATCATGATCACCTCACAGGGTTATACAGAGGACCTGCTTGTAATTCATGCAATATAAATTACAAACTGCCTCAATTTATTCCTGTCGTGTTACACAATCTTAGCGGCTATGACTCCCACTTCATTATCCCAGAGTTAGGACGAGATGATGGAAAAATCGAAGTATTAGCTGAAACATTGGAGAAGTACATCAGTTTTTCAAAAACAGTTGGTAAAATTAAACTTCGCTTCGTAGACTCTTATAGATTTATGTCATCTAGTTTGAGCAAATTGTCTGAGAACCTAAGAAGAGAAGATCTAAAAGAAACCAGCAAAATTGTACCTGAAGATAAATTGGACTTAGTATTACGAAAAGGAGTTTTCCCCTATGATTATATAACTTCCACAGAAAAGTTTGAAGAAACCAGTCTACCACCGATTGAAGCCTTCAATAGCAAATTAAATGAAAGTGAAATCTCCGTTGAAGACTACAATCATGCGTGTAATGTTTGGAACCAACTAAACATTCAAACTTTAGGGGAATATTCTGATTTTTATATAAAATTGGATGTAACTCTGCTGTGCGATGTGATGGAAGAATTTCGGAACACCTGTTTCTCAGCATACGGATTGGATCCTTTACACTCGTATACATCCCCTGGATTAGCATGGCAAGCTATGCTCAAGTCAACTAACTGCCGATTGGAGCTTCTCACAGACATCGATATGGTCCTCATGATCGAATCAGGTGTACGAGGTGGTTTGACTCAAGCTGTGACAAGACATGTTAAGGCCAACAACAAGTATATCCCCAACTTCGACGAGCAACAACCATCACTCTACCTTGGATATTTTGATGCGAACAACCTCTATGGTTGGGCGATGTCAAATCCACTTCCCTACGCAGACTTCAAGTGGATTGACCCGACCACCATCGGTGACATATCACGGATTCCAAAAGATGGCCAAACAGGCTATATTTTGGACTGTGATTTTGAATATCCAGAACACCTTCACGACCATCATTACGACCTGCCTCTCCTAGCCAAGACTGAAGTTTCACCGACAGGAAGATGGCCCAAGCTGATGATGACCTTGGAGAATAAGAGTCGATATGTGGCACACTACTGGGTAGTTCAACAAGCACTTGAATTGGGCCTACGTATAGTGAAAATTCACAGAGCAATTGAATTCACCCAGTCTTGTTGGTTGAAACCATATATCGATTCCAACACTACAAGAAGAGCTGCAGCGACAACAGCATTTGAAAAGGACTTCTACAAATTAATGAACAACGCCATCTTTGGGAAGACCTTGGAGAACAAGAGAAAACACAAAATTGTAAAATTAGTAAGTGATCCTAGGAAATTGGAAAAATTAGTGCAAAAACCAAATTTCGGAACATCAATGATTATAAACGAAAATCTAGTTGCTGTCAGTATGAATAAAACAACAATAGTGATGGATCGTCCGTTATACATTGGAATGTCGATTTTGGATATAAGTAAAACTCTGATGTATGATTTCCATTACAACAAAATGGTTAAACACTATGGAAGAGACAACATTGGAGTTGCATACATGGATACCGACGCGTTTATCTACTGGATAAAGACTTTGGACATGTATGAAGATCTAAGGAGTTTCCCATACAAAGACGACTTTGACTTCTCTGACTATCCGAAGAACCATCCGAATTACAATGAAAAGAATAAAAAAGTAATTGGAAAATTTAAAGATGAAGCAAATGGAATACCTTTGGAGGAAATAGTTGCGCTGATGTCCAAATTATATTCCTTCAAGATGTATATGGAAAACGACATACCGACAGTGAAGAAAGCTAAAGGAGTCAAAACATCGTACTTGAAGAAACGTGTGACATTTGACCATTACAAGACCTGCTTGTTTGAAGATTCTACAATGTCTGCAACGTTCAACACTATCAGAAGCTTTAAACATGAGGTCTACAGTGTCACTGAAGTTAAAAGAGCACTATCAGCTCAAGATGATAAAAGGCATATTATGCCGGATAAGATTCATACTCTTCCTTTCGGCCACTACTCTCTAAACCCTATTAACTAGTAACCTATTCTTCGTCCTTCTACAACTTCGACCTTATTCCTTTCTCCTTCCGTAAAAAAATGGGGAACACGGCAAGTCCAACGCCGTGTTCCCCATTTTTTTACACAAGTTTGGATGACCTTGACCTATATAAATGATGTGAATATTTAAGACAACATTCATTGTGATTATACATGTGATACATGAAACATTCAAACCTGCAATATGAAGAACTCGAAGCAAGAATTGTCAACGAGCTTCATAAACCTGCAAGAAGAAAGTTTCCACGAAGAAATACAGTGATAAAAGGAATAAATGATTTATATCAAGCGGATTTAATCGAAATGATTCCTTATAGTAAACAAAATAGAGGATTTAAATACATATTGACTATTATTAATTGTTTTTCAAAAATGGCAGATGCTTTACCACTAAAAGATAAAAGTGGCAAAAGTGTTACAAAAGCAATGGAAACAGCTATACAAAGAGACAAACATACTATAAAACATTTAGAAACTGATGATGGCGAAGAATATTTTAATAAGGAATTTGCAAATTTAATGAAAAAACACAACATTAACCATTACTCAACCAATTCAGAGGTAAAAGCATCAATAATTGAAAGATTCAACAGAACTTTAAAAGGTGCGATGTATAAGATGTTTTCTAACAGAGGATCGCACGTATGGATTGATATGTTACCAAAACTTATAAGCGATTACAATAACAAGTTTCATAGAACTATCGGTATGAAACCAAGCCAGGTGACTAATAAAAATGAAAAACTTGTATTAAAACGTATAAAAATGAATACTAAACCAAGAGTTGAAAAACTAAAGCCTAAAAGGTTTAATGTTGGTGATAAAGTGGGAATAAGCAAATACAAAGGTGTATTCAGTAAAAGATATCTTCCAAACTGGACAAATGAGGTATTTACTGTATTTAAGGTGCAACCTACAATACCAGAAACTTACATTTTAAAAGATAATAAAGGACAATTGCTGGAAGGAGGGTTTTATGGACATGAAATGTTAAAATCAACAGTAGGTGATGTATATTTAGTTGAAAAGGTGTTGCAACGAAAAAAGGATAAGGTTAAAGTACGATGGTTAGGATTTAATAAGACGGAAGATTCTTGGATACCTAAAAAGGATCTAATATAATGATAGAGCATCATTTTGGGTTGAACCATTACAAAGGATGGAGATAATACCGCAAAAAGACAATTTTACTATTAATAATATAGATGAACTCACAGTGGATGGTTCTCAATTCAATACTGGAAAACACGGTGTTTTGTTACCAAACACGGTGCGTTGTCTGGTTACCGGTCCTTCCAATTGTGGAAAAACAAATGTAGTATTCAATTTGATTACAAATCCTAAAGGATCACGTTTTAATAATTTATATGTATTTTCAAAGTCACTACAACAACCAAAATATCAGTTATTGGAACAAATACTCAATAATGTGCCTGAAGTTAAATATTTTAAATTCAACGCGAGCGAGAGTGTCATGCAACCGCAAGAGGCTAAACCATTCTCAGTATTCATATTTGACGATGTATCTTGTGAAAATCAAAATACAATAAGAAATTACTTCGCCATGGGTCGACATAACAACATAGATAGCATATATATTGGTCAAACTTACAGCAAAATACCGAAACAGCTCATTAGAGACAATGCAAACATGTTAATTGTATTTAAACAGGATGAAACCAACCTAAAACACATATATTATGACCATGTAAGTGCGGATATGCCATTTGAACGATTTAAAGAGTTGTGTGGAAAGGCTTGGGCTGAAAAGTATGGGTTTTTAACAATTAAAAAGGAACAACCGCTAAACAATGGTCGATACAGGATAGGATTTGATAAATTTATACTAATACACTGATCATGATGTAAAACATTCATTGTTGTACAACACGTCTTGCTACAAACATGGTTAACCAAGAAAAGTTAATAAAGGAAATAAAATCACTTAGTGATTCTATTCGAGATAAAAACAGAGCATTAAAATTAGGTATTAGCGAAAGGGAGAAATTTCTTGAATCTACTTTTAAACCTATTACTGAACCCTTGAAACAATTAAACAAAAAATTTGCTAAACCCGTTTTGGAAGGAGATGCAATTGCACCTATTACAAAGTTTGAAAGAGAAAATGTAAAATCAGAAGATTTTAGTGATGAAGACCTGGAATCCTCTACATATAGTGGTTTTACCGGTGGAGAACCTGAAAGAGAGCTAGAATCACCAGACTATAGTGGTATAAGAGAATTATATGAAGTAAAAGCTAAAAGAGGACATGAAGATGTATCAACTGCTAGTGAAGAGGAAAAAGAAGAAGAAGCAAGGGAAGGTCCGTCAAACATAAGCTTGTTGGGTGAAAACATTCATAACAAAGGACCTTTAGGAAGGAAATACATGGTAAAAATGTTACTCGGAACAATTCCTAATAAGAATTACCATAGTTATGGAGCGAGATTAACAGAAGATGGTTTAATGATAGGTAATAGCCCGTTAAACGTTGACGAACATGATAATATTGTCATTGGTGATCAAAGGTATAAGGGTACAAAAGGATTATTTGAATTATTATTTGAAAATAAGCCTTCAGTATCGTTAGTGAAAGAAAAAGACATGGAAGCATATAAAAATATTTTGGAACAGACAAATGCATATAGGAGAATGTATTTACCTGACCAACTTCCATTTAGATCTAAGTCTTTAAAATATAGAGAATTTGTATCCAAGTTAATACCAACTAGAAGACAAACAATGCCGTTAACACAAAGAAAACCTGTAAAACGAAGATTTATGGCATCCACTTTAGATGTAAGTGCTCAGGAAAGAAGAAAAAGAAGTAAGTCTGTTACGGGTACAGGTTTAATGAAGAAACTATATAACACAAATGTGATTTATTACAATAATATCAATAAATTGGTGGATAGAATGAAACTAATACATGAAGCTAAAGAAGCGGGTCATACTGGATTGGAAAACGAATGGGTGGCTTTAGTGGATGAACTCCGAAACCGTGGGGTAATCTCATAAAAAATGCGTTACTCACTAGATTACTATTCAGTTGCACCATGAGTGTCGACAAGTTCGGACGTTACTCCTCGGATGGGTTATATTACGCAAATAATTTAAAAAGAGGAGCTGGTTTACCACAAACACCTGATGGGGACTATGATATAACTAATAAAAGGTTAAAAAACATAAAAGATCCCACAGATGAAAACGATGCAATAAATTTAAAAGTATTAAAAGAAAAGATATCACCAACATTAAGACTACAGAAAAACACATATGACGCAGGTAATCATAGAATTGTCAATGTTGGTAAGCCAAATCAAAACGCTGATGCAATAAACAAAGATTATTTATCATCAGAATTAAAAAATACGTTAAAATTCAATGGAAAAACGTATACTGCTGAAAATAAACATATATCCAACGTAGATGACCCTAAAGATGCAAAAGACAGCGTAAATAGACGCTATTTACATTCATTAATACCTGAAAAGACAAAAGATGGTTTTTCTTTTTATAAATTTGTTATTAACGATATAGGTTATCCGAAAAATGAAAATGATGCTGTAAATTTAAAATATATAAAAGATCATTGTATTACACGTGATGTAGGAGTTATTGATTGTCTAGGTAATTGTTTAGCGAATGTTAAAGATGGTTCGGCACCATCAGATGGTGCAACAGTGGGTCAAATGAAGGAAACTTTAAAGCAAGAAACATATGGATTTGTAAAACAGGATCAAGTAGTATCACGGTCGGGTGATGTGTTTGTACAAGGAAATGAAAAGTTTATTTTACTTGAACAAAAAAATAATGTTTGGGATTGCAAAGACATGAAATTATCAAATGCGCAATTAGCTACAGATGCTCATGATGTTCCGATTTTATCACAAGTTTTACATACTAATCCAAACAATTATCATAGAAGTTGGTTGGGTACAAATAGAAGAATAATTGACATATTTCCAGGTATCGATGATTACGATTGTGTTGTAGTAAAACAATCTTTAATATTAGACAAACCAAAAGGTAGTACTTTCAATGCGAAAAATAAGAAAATAGGTAATTTGGCACAAGGAACAGATCCAAAGGATGCTGCAACTGTAGGACAAACATTACAATATGATAGTGCAAATCAAGAGTTTATTTATAATACCAAAAGATTTAAATTAATGGATGTAAATGATTATCAAAATATATTAATTGCAGATCCAAATTCATTTAGCGGATTTAGAAAATTGTCTGGTGAGGAATTTATTCATAAAAAGCATGTATTTAGAAATGAAGCAGACAGATCATTAATTAGTGCAGATTTAAAATATTTTAAATGTCCCGGGAATGATGCAAATGTAACTGTTGAAGACTAAGAATTTGTATAAAAACTGATATGGGTTAGAAATCGGGACTAATATTATAAAAATGGGTTACACTCTAGAATGTTATTCAGTTGCACCATGAGTGTTGACAAGTTCGGACGGTATTCATCAGATGGATTATATTACTTTAATACTTTAAAAAGAGGTGTTGGATTACCACAAACACCTGATGGAGATTATGATATTAGTAATAAACGGTTAAAAAACATTAATGATCCCACAGATGAAAATGATGCAATAAATTTAAAAGTATTAAAAAAAGAGATAGTACCAACACTGAAATTAGATAAAAACACATATAACGCGGGTAATCATAGAATTTCCAACGTTGGTAAGCCAAATCAAAACGCTGATGCAATAAACAGAGGTTATTTATCATCGGAATTAAAGAATACGTTAAAATTTAATGGAAAAACGTATAATGCTGAAAATTGGCGTATATCCAACGTAGCAGACCCTGTAGATGAAAAAGACAGCATAAATAGACGCTATTTACATTCTATAATACCTGAAAAGACAAAAGATGGGTTTTCTTTTTATAAATTTGTTATTAACGATATAGGTTATCCAAAAAATGAAAATGATGCTGTAAATTTAAAATACATCAAAGATCATTGTATTACACGTGATGTAGGAGTTATTGACTGTCTTGGTAATTGTTTAACGAATGTAAAAGATGGTTTTGCACCATCAGATGGTGCAACGGTGGGTCAAATGAAGGAAACTTTAAAACAAGAAACCTCCGGTTTTGTGAAACAAAACCAAGTAGTAACACGTCAAGGAGATGTATTTGTACAAGGAAATAAAAAGTTTACTTTACTTGAAGAAAACAATTATGTTTGGGATGGTAAAGGAAAGTTATTGACAAATTTAGGTATTGGTGAAAAGCCTGGTGATGCTGTTACTTATGAACAGATAATACAATTAGAGCCAACTGGAAAAAAATGGTGGAATTGTGATAACAAACGATTAACAAATGTTGCAGACCCTGATTATGCCAATAACGCTGTAACTGTTAATTTTCTTGTTAAAGTAATAGGTAATTTATTATTTGATATGCATAATTATATTGTAGCAGGACAACATAAACCTATTGACGAAAAAATGAGAAATACATGGATTAAACAAGAAATTCTTTATAAATATTTTTTTAATCATAACACACAAAAGTTTAGATCATCAGATTGGGGTACTTTTGATATTTAACTAAATAACACCATATATTACATCATTTATGTGCAACCTGTCATAGAGGTAACACATGGGTTACGCTTTTCAAATATAAAAGACAATCATGGCATTTCATTACACCAGTCCATATCGAGACACTATACGGAAAGGAGGCGGTATCACGTCCACAGCGGTTTCTCTGTTAAGTAAAGCTTTAAATCGTATTCCAGTAGGATCTATCGTAAACAGAGCAATAGACGCTTTACCATACGAATTTCACATACCGGGAGGTTATCAGTATTGCGGACCAGGAACTAAATTGAAAAAAAACGACTGGAAAGAGGTGATCCAGGCATAAATAAGTTAGATCAGGCTTGTAAAGAACACGATATCGCATATTCCACGTTTACCGATTCAAAAAATAGGTCAATCGCTGATAAAAAGCTAGCGAATATAGCTTGGCAACGAGTAAAGTCTAGTGACGCTAGTATTGCGGAAAAAGCAGCAGCTTTAGCGGTAACAGCAGGTATGAAGGCTAAAACAGCGGTAGGAGGTGGAAAAAGGAGGGGTAAGAATAAAAAAGGATCAACCAAGAGAAAACATGGTGGTAATATTAGACTAAAAAGACGTTCTCCGAGGAAAAATAATAAAAAACCGACAATATGGTCAATGGTAAAAAACGGGGCTGGTCTATACCTAAGACCGTATCGTGCATATTAAATAAAAGAAATCAATTGGTTATACCACATAAAGCGTTGACTAATGTTGAATTATTTAAATATATTTCCTGTTTAAAAATACCATTTTTCCGCGGAGTATTTATGAAAGACAGTTTACCAAAGAAAATATGGAAAAATGAGACTGGAATCGTAAATTTGGATAATACTGAAGGGTCCGGCACCCATTGGGTGTGTTATAAGAAACTAAATAGTAATGTATATTATTTTGATAGTTTTGGAAATTTTCCACCAACTAAAGAACTTGAACATTACTTTAAATCTGCTAAAAACATATATTACAACTATAAAAGAGAACAACCTGATAATACTTCAATATGCGGCCATTTATGTTTGGAATTCCTAGCTAAAAGTATCAGTCACTATTGAGATGTCTTCCTATACGGTATCATTAACAGGAAAATCGTCCACTTTACGAAGTATCCTTTTTCCAGCGTTACGCTTGCAAAAAGGAAGATTTTGGGAGGCAGCACTGTTGGATTTTACAACTTACAACTCTATTCCCAATGTTACGGAAGGTAAAAATAACTTATTGCATTATTATAAAGGAAAAGATGCCAGTGGTAAGTTAACAGACTTAGAAGAGTGCAGTTTACCCACAGGTTCTTATGAAATTGATCATATTAATGAATTTTTGCAAAATAAAATGGGAAAAGACAATATATCGCTAAAAGGTAATAATAATACAATGAAAGCTGAGCTTACTTCAAAATATTATATAGATTTCACTAAGCCAAACTCAATTGGTGATTTATTAGGATTTCCCAAAGATGGAGCAATTTTAGAACCAAATAAAACACATTCCGGTAAACAAACTGTAACAATATTAAAAGTCAATAGTATAGACATAACTTGTAACATTATACAAGGAGCTTACAGAGATGGAGCAAATACTCATATAATACATACTTTTTACCCCAGTGTACCACCTGGATTTAAAATTGTTGAAAAGCCGCAAAACCTGGTATATCTACCTTTGAACACCACTTTCATTTCAGACATCGTGTTGAACGTATTGGATCAAGACGGTAACTTGATAGATTTCCGAGAAGAGCCTATTACGGTTAGATTACATTTAAAATCAACACTTTAATACAAAATCATGGGTTTAACATTTAAAAGCGAACAACCTACGGGAATCCGCATTAGTAGCTCTTCAGCTGTGGAGGAGTTAACACGCGAGAACATTCGTTTCTTAGAGAGAATTGGATTAAAAGTAACCGATAATGGATATACTGGATATAGCTCAGGGTCCAACATTCGACGAAACCCTATGGGAAAAAGAATATCACACCCACAACCCTTACACTTCATCAAAATTAAACAATAACGATGAAATTCGTATTCCCATACAAAATCAAGACATTTACACACTACCATGTGAAAGTTACTTGTATATTGAAGGAAAAGTTACTAAAAAGGACGGTACTACTACTGGTACAACAGTTCCATTTATAAATAATCCCATGGCTTTCCTGTTTGATGAAATTAGATATGAAATATCAGGTGTAACAGTTGATTCTACTAAAAAAGTAGGTATTGCAACAACTTTAAAGGGATTAACATCTATATCACCTAATGAAACCAATTTAATACAACCTGCAGGATGGGTTTTACCTGCAAAAGACACAATCACTCCAGATACAAATGGAAATTTTGATTTTCATATTCCGTTAAGTTTGTTGCTTGGTTTTGCTGAAGATTATAGGAAAATAATATTAAACGTTAAACAAGAATTAGTTTTGTTGAGATCTTAAACGATAAAGATATTATTAAAGCTCCAGACGGTACAACAGATGCAACTTTAGAATGGAAATTAACATTAGACAAAATTGTATGGAGAGTTCCACATGTAAAATTAGCTGACGAGCATAGAATGCTACTATTAAGAAAGTTAAAGGCTGATCGTGATATTGTAATTCCTTTTAGAAGTTGGGAATTTCATGAACATCCCAGCTTGCCAACTACGGATCGACACACTTGGACAGTTAAAACATCTAATTATGTGGAACGAGCCAGGTATATTATATTTGGTTTACAAACAGGCAGAAGAGACACCATCACCAAACATGCAGGCCAATTTGATCATTGCAACTTGAAAAATATTAAAGTTTATTTAAATTCACAATTTTTTCCATACGATAATTTAAATGTGTCATTCGCTAATAAAAAGTACAGCATATTGTACGATATGTATGCAAGATTCCAAAGTTCATATTATGGTAAAACGAATGCACCTTTACTATCACCAGAAAAATACTTAGATGGTTACCCTATAGTTGTAATCGATTGTTCTAAACAAAATGAATCGGTAAAATCATCAAGTGTAGATATAAAAATAGAAATGGAATTCAACGCGCCTATATCGGCTAATACAACTGCATACTGTTTAATTCTACATGATAAAATCGTAACATACACACCTTTAACTGGAATTGTTAAAAATGTATTGTAAAAGACCGGTTTTCCTACATTCCAATGCATTCCGCGAGTATAAAAGCAGAGCGTTCAGCTCGCTCCTTATCAGTTTGTTGCCTGTTGTTGTATGGGTAGCATCTTATTCAATATGACTTCTCCTAGTGGTACACAAGAAAATGTAGTAGATATTGAGAAGGAGATATCCGACTTTTTAGATCTTCAAGGTCAACCGGAGGGAGATGAACACAACGCTTGCGGACAACTCCACGCCAGTAATAATGTTGAGGAAAAAGGTAAAAGAAGAAAGAATGCACACAAGAGGAAAAGGGATATTGAAGATAATATTTCTCCTAACATATTAAGTGAGGTATTCTTGCGAATATTTTACCCAATCTCTTCCAGTTTGGACAAAAGTGTTTTAATCGGTGTTATGAAATCTACAGATTATTCCCCTACTGTAATTTTAACTCATGGACCCAAAATGATTTTGTTTACGGACACTGCTTGGGAATCGTTTATGAAACACTTGCATCTGCTAGAATGCTATTTAAGTAGTAACATGTTTGGAAGAAAGACAAGAGTAGGCCTTTTGGATTCAAATGTGGAAATCGATATTGTTAAACATCGTGGTGATCATCAGTTGCGGTTTAGAGACACAACAAGACATGATAACAAGATTCAACTTAATCGAGAAGAGTTTTTTATTCTAACTTGTGCAACTGAACCAATAACGAGATACTTGAGACAACTGGTGTTTTCAAGTTCAATTATTAAAGATTATCTGGAAGACACTTTGGACAAACAACCGGACGCACCTATATTGTACGGACCTGTAGATACTTCTATATTCAATAGGGTTCCTCATGAAGTACAAATGTGGAGACAATTGGAAAAGTACGCTCAACTACATAAGAAATCAGTAAAACATGAAAAAGAGGAAGAAGAAGGAGGAGAAGAATCAAGTGTTAGTGATGAAAATGAAAACAAGGAAAATGTAAAGATGGAAACCTAAATGACAATTAACTACACAGCAATGGTTAATTTTTAAAACAATATCAAACACTTTGTGGGGTTAGGCCTACCGGGGACGGTGCCCACGTTAAATATACACCAACGCGCCAACAACTGTACGGCCGGGTATAAAAGTCGTACCTACCGTGGTGTGGAAATCAGTTGACCTTTGGACTTCGTCATGAGCAGACGAGTGATCTTCGCAATGGACAAGGAAGAAGAACAAGTAAAGTCCAAACCTGGTATAATTGAGTTCCAAGCGTTTCGGGGTAATGATGATAGATTTATCATAAAAGAACTTGTGTTTTTCGACATCAATACAAGTGTTCCTTATTCGTTTTTATTTAAACCACCATGTTCTTATTCATCTTTAACCAGTAAAGCCGCTACTACCAACAGATGGATTTCAAAACACTTCCATCATATCGATTGGTATGATGGTTTTACAAGTTACACGGACTTGTATCACATTATGCATCACTTTTCAGACAAGTTTACCAATATTTACACAAAGGGGCTGGAAAAGAAAAGATGGATCGAAGGATTTACTCATGTTCCGGTTAATGATGTGGAATTGGATAAAAATTACAAGTATACGATGGAAAATGTTTGTATTTGTACTAAAAGTCCAGAACATGAAAAAGATAGACATTGCGCTTTAAAAAACGCCTATAAACTCGCATCTTACCTTCAAAGTGGGGAAATGGGGAGTGGTGGGGGTAACGGGGGTTATATAAGTGAGGAGCAGACCGGGACCTGGCATGAGTATTACTCGAGATTCCGAGACGACAACATCTCCCAGCAAGAAGACGAAGAAGACGATCTATAACTTGACCATGGCATCTCACCAGTTCCTGCAAACTTTGGTTGAGCAGTTCAATGCTCACTCCAAATCTACCATACTACCCGTCAAGAAGTGTTCCGAACTTAAAGACGAGAAGCACTACATTATCCACGCCATGAAGAAGATGGAGACTACAGTTGGAGAGGCCATCTGCTGCAGTCTTAGCGAGGCACCATTCACTCCGGGGGATGAGCCCAAGTTCCAAGTCTACCTGCCGAAACGGTTCGTCCATCTCCTCCAGAACGAGGATCTGCGCTCCATCCAACCCGGCTGTCTCTACCTGGTTTCCCACGGTTGCACGGGTAGCAATTCCACCGAGTTGACCATCCACATCGCCGACAAGCAGTGTTAGATTTAAGTTTTACTGTTGTACATATGTTATTGTAATGTTTTATAAATAAATAAACCATAAAAGACAAAAAAAGAATACAAAAAGACAAAAAATGCAACATATCAATATGTGAAGTTTGTCACATATTGATATGTTGCATTTTTTTTTAAACTTTTCGGGTGACCTTGACCTTTGACCTTTGCATTTCACAGTTACCCCTACCACCACGCTACAAGTCAAACCTGCTTGAATGCAAAACACCCCCACCACTTTTTCATATACCTCCAAGTGCTGTGCCTCGTCTTCATTTCAACTCCAGCAGCCAACCGAACAACATCAGTATGTCTCTGAACGTAAGCTGTGCCAGCTATGAGGAGGTGACGATCAAAACGCAACAGGAGCTGAACGACTTGTACAAGGAGTTGCAGCTGATGGTGGCAAGAGGCTACCGTAAAACGTGCAAGTTTACGCTTGCAATATACGGAATCTTCGGCAGCCGAAGGAAGAGCCTGGACATTCCTCTTCAACGACAGCTTCCTCACCGGCGTCGATGAAGACCGAGCCAGACAACTTGGATTACTTCAGCTGACTAGCGGTTGTCTTCCTTGTCCTTACAATTGTAGAATATGTTTATTTCTTCATTATATTAAAGAAGTAAAAAGAGCAAAGCCACCTATCTTGTTACTGACATATATGCTCAGTAACAAGATAGGGTTTTTTTAAAAACACAATTTGAATGACCTTGAAACTTCCCCCTCCACTGATTCGCTACCCCCACCACTTCACTGTTGATATACATGAGACAACATAATTAGATACCTCATTCCTTCTTCAACAGCCAAACCTACAACATCAACAATGACTAACCTACCAACAGATGAAAGATGTCCTCACGCATGCTGTGACTTCGTACACGAGCTAGAGAAGAGGATGCAAGAGAGGGCGATAAGAAGAAAGCAGATCCACTCAGAAAATATCATGATAGTAAACGGCTATCTTTTGTTGTTCGGCCTTATCATGGTTGTACTGTTCATACTGTACGGCATAGTTACATGTGTCGGCAAGGTTGCAGAAGAAAACGCTCGCCACCATCAGTTGGAAGATTTCAATGTTACTTTCTAGGTTTTCCTTTTTTAAAACTCCATTTGGATGACCTTGAACTTTCCCCCTCCACTCCTTCCTTTTTTTAAAACCCAATTTAAATGACCTTGAAATTTCCCCCTCTACTTTTCGATAATGTTACAACTGACTGCAGCTCACCTCATTCCTTGCTTAGCTGCCATGGCGGAAGGAACTCTTTCTCAAGTTGACTCCACTACGGACGAAGCATTTCCCTTGCGGTGGACTGTTCATTTACAGGATGCGACAGAAGTAGAAGTCTTGTATCAAAAATTACTCAATGTATTCAACGGGAACCCTGGACCTCTTGAATGTAGAATGGATTTGAATTTTGATGCAACCAGGGTCGGCACAGAACCTTCAACTTCAAGCCAGCCTCAGCAACGAGATTTTACACATTTATACACTCCAATATCACCGGAAGGTGTAACTGTCTGCGAGGCTGACTCAACTACACGTTATGTTCAGCCGAAGCCTTGGGTGTTGATTATTAACAATGTGTACAAAGTGGAATTGGTATGTAATAGATTAAAGGAGTTGATGGTACAAGATCCAGGCCTGCGCTTTCAAATAGATATACATTTCATCTGGAGAGCACCTGCGCGGGGCTCTTCGTCTGACAGCTCTCCAAGTACGACGGACGAGGAGGACGACTAGTCATCTTTTTTAAAACTCCGTTTGAATGACCTTGACCTTTCCCCCTCCACTGAGTTTATTTAAGGTGCACTCTCACTGACTACAGCATCATTTCATCGCGCACCTTCACCGCAGCAACATGGAGAGTCAACTCAACTACTGTTGCGAACAGAAATGTTTTTCATGGTCAAATGACATTGATGTGGTGGATGGCCTGGCTTGTAGAACATGTGAAGCTTTTGGTCAGTGCATGTGTAAGTGCAAGTCTTGGAAGAAGCCGAAACCGAAGTTGAAGACATTCCATGTGTACCAAATGAGAGGGCATAAGTACACTTGTTGCCCTGAACGTTGCATTGAATTCAAACTAAAACAGCTAACTGGTTGCAAATTGTGCAACAATCATTTTGCAGGTTTTTGCAAACATTATTTAGGAGCGTGTCAATACAGATCAACTTGGCATACCGAAGCACTCACTATCAATGAAATGGCTATAGACTCACAAGAGTAGTCTTTCTACTCTTTGACTTTTTTAAAACTCCGTTTAAATGACCTTGAAATTTCCCCCACCACTTCCTCATATATCTAGAGTACGCAGGGCCCGGAGGTCAGTCGCTCGGCGGCTGTCGTAGGATGCACATCCGTGTTGTGCAGTCTGCTGTGCAGTTTTGATTTTAACCAGTTCAAGGTCACCACACTTAAACTCTGGCGAAAATGTCAAGCTGTTAAACACAATCCTAAGCCCCAGGTTCACAGTCAACCTCAAGGTCATCCCACTTTAACATGTAAATTTAAGGTAGCACCAAAACGGTGCTACCTGGCTTGACATTTTCAAGTTTCCCGAGGTCATCGCAGTTTCCCCCACCACTTCCCATATACCTAGAGTGCACGGGGCCGGACAGTCAGTCGCTCGGTGTCTGTCGTAGGGTGCACATCGCGGTTGCTACTCCGATTCCTGACAATTTCAGGTAGTTCAAGGTCACCACACTTAAACTCTGGTAAATACACATTAAACAGTTGTACTAAGAGTAAATTTTTCTAAGTGTTGACTCAAATCTGAAGATTCTTTAGATACATCTTTAAAAACAATCCTAAGTCCCAAATTTACAGTCAACCTCAAGGTCATCACACTTTAACATGTAAATTTAAGGTAGCACCGAAACAGTGCTACCTGACTTGGCATTTTTAAGTTTCCCAAGATCATCGCAATTCCCCCACCACTTCCCATATACCTAGAGTGCGCGGAGCCAAACAGCCAGTCGCTCGGTGTCTGTCTTAGGGTGCGCATCGCGGTTGCAGTAATGGTCGAATGGGGGCTTCTGGGTCAGTTCAAGGTCACCCGAGCGGTGTCACATGACGGTTTAGGCAGAGTCACGTTGCAAACTTCAAGTTTCCTCAGCACTTTTGCTGTTTCTCATCGCAATTTCGCTCCAAGTTGTCAAGGTCATGGTAACTGTGACTGAAACTCGGAGCGTAGTGCGAGAAACAGCAAAAGTGCCAAAAAATTTTAGGTTTCAGCGTGACCTTGACCTTTGTGACATCGATGACGTCATCTTGGTGACGTAAGAGGTGATGACGTCATCAGCACGTCATTTCTGTGACGTCATGGGTGTGACGTCATCGAAATGACGTCATTAGTGATGACGTCATCGATGATGCAATCGATGACGTCATCGATGGGGTCATTGACCTCGATGACGTCATCGATGACGTCATCGCTCGGGTGACCTTGAACTGGCCCAAAAGCCCCCATTCCCCACTACTTGGGGTCCCACTACCCCAGGGGTCATTGAACTGGCCCAGGTCTCTCAATTTCCCACTACTCTGTACTTTAGCGGTATATTAAAAATTGACAATTTACATATAGATTTTTTATGATTATGATGGTTTGTTCAACAAAATAATATAAATAATATATAAACTAAATTAGCAAGTTCAAACATGCTAATCAATAAGGTTGTGGTAAACCAGTTAAAAACTGCCCATAAACCAGGTCCTAACGAAGCCATGTTGTTAAGAGGGCGTTGGAGTGCCGCCATGTTGGATTTATTTCCCATTAGAGCAATGCTAAACTTGTCCCCGGCATTTGTCATATAATTTCTTTATTTTTTGTCCGATTGGTTCAGAATAAAAAGCGTTTGAATCACAATTAAATTCCCCGCTCCTTTTGAGAGATCGATTCTTTGTAAATAATTTATAAAATTCGATAGAAAATGTTTTAAAAGTAGTAAAAAACTTGCTTTGTTGTTTCAAATTAGTAAAAAACATTAATTTTTATATAAAGTTCCTCTCGCAAACCAAATCCGCCTTGATGAACCCTTTATTTAGAGCTCTAAACCATTATTTTCTGATTATAAATAAAAGAGTTATTTGACATCCCGTTTAACATTGCTCTTATGGGGGAAAGGCGGAATTTGGATTGACTCCAACGCCCTCTTAAAGGAGTGATTTGGGTTAAAGTTGATCTAAATTTAAAAACTATTATCAAATCAAGCAAAATGTAGAAACAAACAATGCTTTTCGAGGCTCTCTTTATTTTATTATTACTATTTTACTTTAAAATTAACTTTCAAAGCAAATTTTCACTCTATATACAATATTGTTACTCTTTTAGTTTCACAGTATTGTAATACTAGTCACAAATAAAAAGCCTATAACTTTGTGACGATGGAAATCTAAAACACGGAACACTTTATGTGAACCACGGAGAGAAGTTGCGTGCGCTACGGTGACCAGTGTTAAATCCGCCTACCTGCTTTTCACAGGGCGGACGTTAGGTCCGCTTACTAATTAGGGTCCGGGGTTTGACCTTCCGTCCGCCCCTGTCATTTTTTTGTACAATCGACGATTGAAGGGATTACCCTCGGACCTTCCGTCCTACAATCTAAAAATACACCTATTGAGTTTAACAACCACAAAGCAAACTTATTCACCGATTACTTTAACCAATAAACTAAAAATTGTAAAAAAGGATACGATAAAAAAATTATTTATCCTAACTCTGAATCCAATTATAACAAGGCATTGTAAATTATAAAATTTAAATTTGACCAAATGATAAATATTGTTATATTTAGTGTGGTGGTGATCCACTTTGTTAAGTCACAAAAAATGCCTGACTTTTCTACTGTTCTTAAATAGAACGTATAAACAAACAAACCTACAATACCTATTCGTAAACAATAATAAATGGTTAGGTGCAATAAATCTATTTTTTAATAATAATTAAAGCGTAAATATTTTGTTGCACTTTTGAAGCCCCAACCTATCCCAGCATTTTGAGGACTTTCTTAAAAAATTATCGACACCAAAAAAGTCAAAAATGCCACCATCATAAAACCGTAGTTTAGATTATTTGACTTGAAAAACAAGCGTTTAAACCATCTATACCACGTATAACGTGAAAATACGTTATTTAGAAATTTTTACAATTTCATGTAAAATTTTGGCTAATGCAAGCAATATGCAAGCTATTACACCGACACAGAGAGCTAAAAATGTCGTGTCTTCAAGTTATGGAACTTAAATTAATTTATTTAGTTACAATATAATTGATTATAAAACCTTAATGTCAAGACATTGGCATTATAAACCGCTTTAGGGCCCAGAAACTTTACATTTTAACATGATTATAAATGTAATTTGAATTTCACTAATTCATCTCACAATAACATGTGATAAACTTTTCATTAATTAAGTTTACTAATTGGTAAGGCATTAATGTTAAGAAATGTAGAGTTTTCGGGCCCTAAACCGGTTTATAAGTGGTTGACATAAGGTTTTCTAGTAAAATACCAGGGGGGCTGAGTTTATGCTAAGTAAAATTACTAAGCGTAACTCTCCTTTCTTAGACAAAGATCGTTCACTCCACTCACTCGATCTCTTTCTTTTTCAAACGAGACCGTTCGCTTCGTTCACTAGCCAGGCCAACAGGTGCATCTTAGTATAAATTTGTTGAACCATGGGTTAAATATCTAACACATCCGTTTATATCTTCAGTTATCAGTTGGATTTCTGTTCAATTTAGTAGATACAAAAAATGTCCGGCCCTAGGACGAAAACCGGGGTTTTTCAGCCATGGGACCAGCTCTAATGGATTCATCGTGTCCAAAACCTTCATAATCAAAAAAAAAAAAAAAAAAAAAAAAAAAAGAAAAAAAAAATTGCAGAGAAAAAATGTTACCCGTACAAACAGTGCTTGTTTTAGAGTAGACTATTAGTACTAAAGGACCGAACTAAGCTGAAAAAATCATTAACCGCCACTCTCCTTTCTTAGACAAAACTCGTTCGCTCCACTCACTCGCCACCTTTCTTTTAATCGAGCTCGTCAGATTCGGTCACTCGCTAGGCCAATAGGTGCACTTTGGTATAAATTAGTTGAACCATGAGTTAAATATGTAAAAAATAAGTTAACTTTCTACAATTAATTATCATCTGATTTTTCTGTTCAATTTAGTAATTTAGTAGCTACAAAAAATATTCATAAGGACATGGGAACTTTGAAGGGCTCTAGGACGGAAACAGGATTTTACTAGCTATTCAAAAAAAAAAAAAAAAAAAAAAAGACTCGGAAACCACTGGACCGTTTCATGGAGAAGGATTGTAAGCAATTAATTTTTGTGTCGCCCTCAAGGCTTTGTCCCAGGACCCTTCATAGACGTACCCAAGCCATGGTTTTTTTTTTTTTTTTTTTTTTTTTTTTTTTTTTTTTTTTTTTGAATTTTTGATATGCGTTGTTGTTTATAAACATAACACGTGACAAAAATATTTCTTTATAATTAATTCGAAAACAGCCATTTTCATTAAAAGTATTGAGGGAAGATTGGTAGGTAATAAAACAAACTAGATATTATAAACTTGCGGTGAGTGAGCGTAGCGAACGAGCTCACCTGAAGGCAAAGAAATCTTTAGGTTTGGCATTTCATAGCATGCCAGGTATAAGGTAGCCTAGTATAAATAAAATAACAAATGCAAATATTACCCTATATTGTTTTGTTTAGTGTTTTAAATTTGTTGTTAATTTGTATAGTGTTACAATAATAACATATAAGGAATTTTGATTTTAATTTACGTTATGAAATTAAGATTAAAATGCTTTAACATATAGTATACCACCCGATAGGTTTTATCTATACCTATAAAAGGCAAAGCCCTCACTCCCTGACTCACTCATCACTAACCCTACCACTTCTCATGTAGGCAGAAAGAATTTTTTCACACCGATTTTATGGATCTTATGTAAGACAACTAAATAGATTTTATATATTTTTAATGGCATTGATGGAAGATTGGTAAAAAAGTATATTACAGACTTGTGGCCAGTGAGCGTAGCTAACGAGCTAAACTTGAAGCGCACAAAATCCCTCGGTTTGGTATTGCAAAGCGTGTCTAGTAAAAGCTAGTATAAAATAAAATACTACCACAACATTTTAAATATCATGTGGTGAGTGCATTGTGTTTTTACCCAAACGAATGATACACTTTCATTGTGTGCTGTTAAACAGTGGGAATATATAAATATATGACACAAACAGTTTAAGTGAATATTATAGAGACCTTTAATAAAATATAAATTTCCTTAACTAAATATTCCACAATTCGTTTTTAGTTTTCATTTCTATAGGGCCAAGTAAAGTAATGAAAAGAAGCCGCTATAAGAAATTAGAATTTCTTAGCACAAAATGCAGTCTCGCCCTACTTAGTCGGAAAACTTTCCACATAACAGTTAGGGGCTGCAGGACTGTAAAGCCTTAAAGTCGGCCAGGTGTTTCTTCCAGTTTGTGTATCACTGTAGAACAAAAAAGAAAAAGTAACAGTAAAAAAACGAATTAAACCTAAAACGATTTTCCCTCCTTATGTTACTACTATTATTTAACTATACCTATGTTTTTTTAAATAAAAATGAACCTCTTATTAAACTATTAAATTCAATAGCATTAATATGTTGTTTATTTTCAGTCTGTTACTTGGTTTAAATCTTTTAAACCAATTTTAATTTTTTTTTATTTTTGTAGAGTAAAAAAAATAAAAAACAAGTTGAAATCCTAACATAAGTTTCCGACGTGATTGAAATTTTAAGAACTATTTAAGAAATATTTTCCCTAAAGATACTTTGTTAGTTTAAAACATAAATTATGCACAGGTTTTATTTCAGGATTAAGTCACATCAATATTAAGATGAAATAGATAATTACGGTATAGATTCCCGTATAATTAAGGCCACATATTTATTTCGACACTCATTTCCAGAATGATTACCATAATTTATTCTGAAACGGAAAATACTTAAATGTTTCAGCTCATGTTTAGCGAAATTTATGATTTTTAACATAATATTATGATGAAATAATAAATAGCGGTTCACGTATTTGCACTTAATATTGCAATAAATCAACTTAATATATATTTTAAATTTACAAATGTTTATTGGCGATAAAATATTATTCATGGGTTTTTTTATAATAATTATTGAAACTTTATAACTGAGCGGTAATAAGAATTTAAGTATCTTATGTAATAAAAGAGTGCATTTAAGGGTCTAGAGAGAAAACTACTGAACGAATTAAGGCCAATTTGGTGTCAATGGGTTTTTTATGGCCCCTAGATGATAGGGAAAATATGGCATTCCTGAGAAAATGCCTTATATTTCAGTAAAATGAAATTTAAACTTTATTTAGACCAATCTAATACGTTATTTTGTCGATTTGTTTACTGCGCAAGGTAATCCATGTCCTACCCTATACCCCGTTGAAAATAAATGTGCGGTCGAAAAGCAGATTTTAATTCACCCATTTTCCCGTTCCTGCCACTGCCAAGACTCCAACCAATCACAATCACTGAGAATTACTACAGCTGTTTAATTTCTCATGCGAATGTTTTGCTTTTTCGTAAACAAATATTCTAGTTTTGACGTTTGAGATGTAACAAAGAAGAGCTTCCAACGTCAAGTAGTGGAAGCAACACGATCATCAGCGCTATTTTCTACTCTGAATTTTAAGGGCAAAATTTAAAACATTTTATTGTGAAGAAAATCAGGAAGGTATTGAGGGAATTTTCCTTGTGGTAGGCAATAAAATTCTGCCTTTCGACCCCACATTTATTTTGAACATTGTTTAATAATTCACACCTCCTACTGATTTACAACATAGATTAAGTAAGGAAAGCACACAACTCCAAGTCTACGATCATTGACAGATGATAATAAATCAAAGAAAGGATTAAGATTGCAGTTATTTTGAGAGCGGTAAAATAAATAGTTAACCTGATATGATTAAACAAAGAGAGTTTATTTATTTTATAGGTAGTTGCATCATTGTATTTAAACTTGTGACTTATAGATTAATTTATTCACAGGACATGGGTTTTGATAACATAGCTATAAACTAATAAAAGTTCACTTTAACAAAAACATTAAAGAAAACATAATATTTTCTTTATAAAATAAAATCCTCTTTGCCACACTTCAATCCAATTATTATTGTTATAATTAAATCATTCGACTTTTTAGTATGGTTATGTAGCAAAAGCAATAGGCTTCTTACTGATTAGTTCACTACTCTCACTATTGTAAAAAAGGGAGTACAAAAAGGTAAAGGCCCGGGAACTATGAGTAAGAAAAAGAATCAAGAAGAAATCCTAAGAATAAGGAAGTACATGTAAATAAAGTGCAGTGAAGAGAACAAACAATACTCATTTTGAACAGTGATTTAGTGATGGTAAAAAAAAAAAAAAAAAAATACATAATGCCAATAGTCAAGACTACGGGAATGGAATAAGTGGAAATATTGTAGAAAAATCTATTATTATGAATTTTTCAATCCCAATAGTATATTTTGAAACCATACCAAAGAATGAACTATTATTTATAAACTGTAATACTATTCACATTGCTTAAGAAATTTACAAATTTAAGTTTTAATATTATCTTGTCAGGGATTTCAAAAAGTTTGTCAATATTGAAATTTATAAATCATCATATCTTTTTAGACTAATCTTCATAAAAGTTACACGTCATTTATGACGGGCTGCAAGCTACTAATTAATAATAATAATAGGTCTTAAATTTGTGAGGGCTTTTGAATGTCAATCCCAATTGTTTTCGGATTCAATGTTTTAATGCGTGTACCGTAGCAATTTTTTAGTTGATTGGCGATTATAGCATTTTGTAGGCTAGTTCCAACTCCAACATTGTAGTCAAGGTATTTAACTCAATATTAATGTAAGTCTATTATCCGCCATTTGGTGCCACGTCACGAAAACATACGGTACCTAATATACGATAATGCTATTTGCTAAATAATAAAATCCGTATAACCAACTTAACATTTAAAATTTAAACTACCAAAGGATAAACATTTAAAATTATATGAATCTTTTAAAGAGCTTTGAGCCACACCAATAAACAATAATAACATCATAGTTTTTAAGCACAAAGCCGGTTTTAAATTGTTACCATTTTTCCTTAACAAGGAAACATGTCAATATATCCGTTACATTGCATGCTATCAAACCGTAGAATATCACGGCTATTTTTAAAACTGAACACACGTGAAATATGTTTTACAATGAAAAATAATGAAACCAAAAACCTTACGATTGTTTAACTTTAACTGACTTTAACTACATTTAACTTCAACGTTTGTAACTATAACATTTTTCACACATTAAAATAAATAACTACAATTTGTGGGGGAAGTGTTTTTATCTTTAATTTTGTATTGTTACTGCTATATTTGGTATTAATAAACCGTATTACGTAAAAAGCAACTGAAACCTTTTAAGGGGTTTCTCTTCTCTCTTTTTTTAAAAAAAACTTCAATCAGGTCAATCATAATCCGTAGAAGAAGGAAAACCAAACCGCTACATAAGATTTTTACTGAAGAAACAATTTCGATTTAATGATAAAAAGGTACTTCTCACTATTTTATTGGCAAGTCTTTTAATAATTCTTGTTTTGGTCATATTGGTTGCGTTCTCTTTATTTGCAAGGTCTCAGCGGATGGGCTTAGATTGATCAATACGACACAATATGTTAGTATTATCACAGAGTCTGTGGTATTATCATTCAATGTGCTCTTTCTCAGCTTAGGAAGATCGAGAGATGCTTTATTAAACACATAAAAAACCCATCACAGCAACTCTGTGGACTAAACAAATTTACAATAGATATTTAAAATTTTATTAAATCAATAGAAGATTTAGTAATAATTTTATTAAACACGATCTAATAAAGTCTAAAAAATTATCATTGTATTACATTAGGTTTTAGGACTTACCGTGACTTCTAACGTAATAGCGTATTCCATATAGGGAAATTCGCTGAAATATAACGTTCTAGTAGGGGTTATGGGAGGTGTCAGTTTAGCCAAAATTATTTTGTGTTAACTCTTTTCCATTCAAAACATATAGCAAAAATTGAATTTTTTCTAATTCCAATACCAATGATACAGTTGTTATATTAAAACCTCGCATCAAATAATTTCTCCGAGGGTTAATCCTATTTTCCATTCCGATTCTAATCAGTTGCTGGTAACGAGTTGTAATTATTTGTTTAATCGGCGTAATCAGAGGTGGAGGGAATGCTTGATTTAATTTATTGTACTCGAAAGCTTACCGCATATTCCATGCATTATCTAGTTCCGCCAAATTGTAATCTGTTTTCAAAATGAAAATTCTGGAATGTGTTTCCGTCATACAATTCTCATACAAACGTTAGAAAAAATGCTATGGTCAAATTCTTCTCATTTATATTGAATTTTTTGAAAATAAAATGTTGAATAAATCAAGTTTAATAAGTACTTACTATGGGCCTATTTAATGAACAGTAAAATCTAATCTATATTAATTAAACGGATTTATAGTTAGAAATGCTATATTTTACATAATTATTTTGCAAACCTTATAAATTTTACTTTAGTATTTCACAAAAGTAAAATTTATAGCATTTTATATTCAAATTAAATAGTCAGTCATTAAATAAATAAATGAGTATTAAAAGAATCTAGGGTAACAAATATTAAAATTTACGACTACCTACTTATTCTGATAACATATCCTGGATGAACTGAAAGAAATTTGATGTCCATAAATATTATATTATATCAAGATTAGTAATGCAGCGAATTTTTTAATATGATTTAAATTCAAATATGAAAATTAGAATATTTATTGTATCATCAATGTTATTATAAGAGCTTTATTGCTGACTAAGGATAATTTGAATGTTGAACAGCCCTTAGAGTAAAACACGAAGGGTAGCAATATTTTCCAATATTTGCCCTTTTGATACACCCCAATTGTCAAATGGCTCGGAAAGTGCCCTTATAATTACAAAACAACTGATTTTCGCAATCCACAGATTAAAAGTAGCTTTTAGGTTGATTGCACCCAATTTTAGACGAATGAAAGGAATGAAATATTCATTATCGAAGGTTTTCAATTCAAGTGATAATTACTGTACACGCTTGAATAAATGTTAAAAGCAAGATGGACTTTTGCAAACCTTAAATGTTTATCGAATACTCGTATGATTAAAATACCCCCGTCGCAGCAGACCTGCGTACTCAGCAAATTTTCTACGGAATTCAGTATTTTCCCCAAATAACAATCTATGGAATGAGGAATAAGGGAATGAGGTTTGCTGCTATTAATGTGTTTTAAGCAAATAATATAATCTCTTACCGGTGCAGGTACAAACTTAAATGTATCAAATTATGGTATTTTTTATCTTCCCAATAAACCCCATTGAGTTCGGGTGTGTTGGTTATTCACCATAAGAGTATTGTAAGCAAATTAAAGTTAATTTAACCTAGTAAATGTATATACCAAGTTTTACCAAGTAATGACAACAAATAAGAGAGAGATAAAGGGCTTTGTTGATTTACCAAAAGAATAAAATGGGAACTCCATGGATTTTTCCGTAATCTGTCAAAGCCAAGTAACAAATTCAAAATACTAAACTGTTTCTTTTAAACTCCTTTAAATTATTTTAGTTCAAATTATTTCATTAAAAAAATTAGGTCCAAAAGTCCCACAAACCCACTTTTGACCAATTTGAAAAAAATAACCCCGTTCCCATAACCCGATTATGCTGATTCGCGAACTCATGAATAAACCTGCTCACACCTTCATACCTTCATCAAAATCGGAGGTCACTTAAAAAAGTTATTAGTACACGGACTTACATATACGTGAAAACGAACTAATATTGTTTTTGGCTTCTGAGAACCTCAAAACAAAAAAGTAATATGGTCCTGGGCTTAGGTCTCAGCATGGCTACTACTGTAATAGCGCTTTCCTTATAAGAAATTTGTTGAAAATTGAAAGTGTTTACTACGTTAAGTCATTAATATCAACCGGCAGTTACTAACTATTAAACTTAAGATTTTATAAGTTACCTTTTAAGTGCTATTTCTTTACAGTTCGACAACTAGTAGGGCCTAATGGTCACAGTCCGTTTAATTAAACACTATGGACTTGTTTTTACAGTCATAAGTGGTCATTCCTAAGGAATTTCAACCATATTAATGTCTTTGAATAACTTTTTCAAGATAAAAAGAAAACTTTTACCTAATTTACTTTTCTTAATAGGCTTAAAAGGTCAAAAATAGATTTTAGGCATTTTTTTACGTTTACTTTTAAAAAAATCCAACAATTTCTAAGAGTGTTATAATAATAATTAAATATAATAATTATTATAATAATAATTAAATAGTTTATTAAACACAAACTATTTAAAGGATTTAGAAAAATAAACAATTTAGTATTTTGAATTTTTATTTTAGCTTAAATGGTTAGGGAAAAATGAAAAATACGTTTCACTTGTTATTCTTATGGTAAATAAACAAAACCTTTTATGTTACTTATTTATTAACATATCTTAATATAATTGGGTATCTAAATTAATTAGAAAATTGTTTATCTTATGTTTGCTTTCAAAGCCCAAATGGGGGCAAACCTACATACCTCTATGGGGTTTATGGGGAAAAATAAAAGAATACTATAGCTTGATAAAATTCGGTACGTACATTTACTAGGCAGGTTTTAGATTGTATTTACTTACAAAACCCATATGACCGCAAACCTGCATATTACTCAACACCATAGTTTTTATGGGGAAATAGAAAAATATATAAAAGAAATTTCTTTGGAAATTCGCTGAGTACGCAGGTCTGCTGCGACGGGGGTATTAGGTCTATTAGGGGTGTTAAATATAAGATAATAAATTATCTTGTTATTTTATTAATGTGAATATGTCAAAGTAATACAATATGATAAATAAAAAAAAATACGATTAAAGAATAAAGTAATTTTTCTTTAAAATTTACTGCTGCAAATAAAAAAAAGAAAAGGGTTTTACAGACAATAAGCACTTCCTGCTTTTTTTAGCTTAACGAATAAATAATGTGTAAAACTACAACTGAAATAAAGTGTATTACCCCTTATTCTGGTTATGTTAGGAATACAAACATCATGTATTGGTTTGAGCATAAATACAGTAAATTCGTCTGATAGCTATTACTAAAGAAGTGAGGGTGTTGTAGAGGAGCAAATAATTTAATTAATACTAGTATGAAATATCCCATTTTTTTAGAACTATTTTAGGGTATTATTCCTGAACCAAATACAAATATGAATATCATAGTAATAACGTCCAAATGCCACTTATGTTATACTCACACAGTCACCATATTTTACACATTATAATTCCAAACCGGATGGTTGTATGAAGTTCATATTTGGCGACTTTATCACACCAATGTTCATCTTCAGGAAAATAATTTATTTTTCCGATGTGTATTTTTAAAATAGTGGTCATTTTTAATTTTGAAAATCAAATATCTAAAAAAGTGCAAACATTATAAAGAAATGTTACAAGAAACAAAAAGTTGACAAATAAATTATCTAAACTCCAAGTTTTTAATTAGCTGACACAAATATTAATGTAATTACAATTTTTATTTTAAAATACCGGTAACTTAAATTTGCATTATTTGAAAAACCAAACCAATGTTTTCTGCAGTATTCAAAAAGTGGGTATTATTTTTTAGATAATTAAAGTTATTAAAATTTTTGCCAAATTGGTGTGATAAAGTTTCATGCCAAATATGAACTTCATACAACCATCCGGTATGAAAATAAAAAAGATTAGGTTTAGGCCAAAGTAAAAAAAAAAAAAAAAAAAAAAAAAAAAAAAAAAAAAAAAAATGGTGGCTGTGTGAGTAACTTGCGGCATTTGGACGTTATTACTATGGTATTCATATCTGTATTTGGCCCAGAAATATTGTCAAAGAGTTCCAATACACCCTGTATAAACAAAGTAGAAAAGTTGAAAATTTATTTTTAAATAAATTGTTAGTAGGTTTTACAAAAATAATCCACATAAAACTATATTATTTCGTCAGATTTTATTTTATGTCAATAAAACTTCATTAATTGAAAAATATTCATCATACACAAATCCATTAAACAGAATTAAATAAGAAATGACGAGTAAAATGGTAATTATTCGGAAATTTAAAGAAGTGAATATTCTTATTTGAGACCCAACTGTTTAAACGGGTAACAATAATCTTATTAATCTATGGATTAGGCTTTGAAAGGGTATTATAGATGCGAATTAATGTGAAGCGCTTAGTAAGAGTTTAGCTTTCCAGTTGGGCGTATAATTTTGGTGCAGTCACATAGAAACAATACGTTCCACTCCGTCTTGTGCATGTGTTACATTACTCATATGACGATGCGGTTTCAATCAAAACCTCTCCCAAATACAGCGCAACAATTTCTGTAAACGTCGTTCTTTTATATAATTTCGTATAATCTAATTTTTCTTTGTATAAAAAAATAAATAAATAAATAATTTTTGTTAAAGGACAACCCGAATAAAAGGTGAGTATATTTCCACAAATTATCTCTGAATTTCTGGGAAGTTATGCTCTTCATTTTGTTTCGTCCATTTCTTAGTGTCCTGATGTCAATAGCGCTTTGGAGAAATTTTCAAGAGTGGGAAGGATTTTAATACGATATTTTAAGTAACATTAACGTGAAAGACAGAAAAATACTGGTATCATGCACACACATATTATGTGATTTTTTGGGATTATTGAGGGAATTTACGCAGATGGAATACACCATTACGGTAGTAGGTGCGGTAATTCCTAGTTCCGGGAACATTTTACTCTTTCGCTTTGAGGTCCCAAGAAGCCAAAAATACCACTCATTCAAATTGATTAAGTCATATAAAACCTAAATAATTAATTATTATTAAGTTTCCATTCAATAATTCTCATTCATCAGAAAGTTACATTATAGAAATTAAAAACAAATAGTAATAAAATAAACAGGTTAATAAATATAAATAAATATGTATGTTTATAAATTTAAACATCATTAACGTATTTTATGACGTACGTTTATAGGAATTTTTTGCTTATTTTGACTATACAAAAAACGCCGAAAAATATTGGAACGTTTCTATTGAACACCCTGTATACACTAAGTCAACCATCGCTCAGCATTTTATTATACACATTTTTCAAACATAGGCCTACCAAGACTAATTTTTATACGAGGATAATTTACTCTTTTTTAAGGATATCCCATTGGTAATTTATCGCTCTGAAACGCTTGGTTTATCTGATCTAAATTTAATTACCAGGATTAATGAAGTATTGGAAGTTATTGCAGTAGCTGATTGAAATTATAATGGGAAATGTAATCCACGGCCGGGCACACCGTTCAGTGAGAATCTTGTCCGAACACGTAAATTATTATTGCGGGCACCGCGGGTGGGGAGCGCGTTTAACAAAACGTGGTGGGCTACAAGTTCGATTAGAGGGTTCACTCCATTTCTGTATTTGCAGTAAAACGGCAAATGTTAAAGTTTTTCATAATTATATAAGTTTTCAATGATCTTTAAGATTAATATAGTGTCGTAAGGCCTCATAAAGTTAAAACGTCCATCAATAATTTTTTTTCTCAAAATATCCTATTTAAAAAGTTAAATCATAATCTATTAATGGAACTTAGCAGCTTAAGTCTTATTCAAGGTTATGGTATGAAGTTTTTATTGTGTATGATATGATACAATAAGTTATGGGGTAGTGTGCGAACATTTACTTTTTATTTACTCTCAGGTGTCTGGGAGGAACAAATGGGCCTACACTTTGATTTAAGATTCTAAAATTATCGAATGAATAAATTTTTAACGTAAAATTTAGTGATCAAATGAAGAGAAATAGGTTTAAACCGATGTTGAAATGTCGGAACGCGGCCCGGCGCGGGCGTCAGGCGTCAGCAGAGCTAACCTCACAATCACCAGTCCGGTTTCAATCCGCACGCGGTTTCAATTGGTGTATTCTACCTGTGGTTTCAATAAGGCCATGGTCACATTTTGTATTTAACCACTAGGTTTGTGGATCTCTATTTAATATATTAGCTGAAACACACCAACCTTAAAAGGATGGGTTACTAAAGTACAAAATGGTTATTCGCTCCCTAGCCATTATGGAAACTGTTTCAATCTGAGATTAATTGCGGTCAAAGAACATTTGTTGTTGTCAAATTCACAGCTTCAAACTATAATTATAAGGAAAAGCGTTAACATTTCATTTACTTTAATACGTTATGATTTGCACAAAAATTCTAAAATTTATGTTTTAAAATATTGCATATAAGATATAGTAAATTTTAATATTTTATAAAACAGTATTAAAAAAATTATTCATTATAATTTAAACACAAAAGCAGTTCATCACCATTTTTCGGTATTTTATGAAAAACGATGATCTGTGGAAATATGTACATAAAAGCCTAAACAATCCCTATGTATTATTAAAAAATTTCAATAATATAAAATTAAATGAAATTAACGTTTACTGTGAACCTATTACTCTATGTTTTCTTTCACTTGCAAATCAAACATATTTTTGAGCCGTAAGTGATCTTCACCATCAGAACCTGCTCACTTGGTGCATTTACAATGTAATGGAATAAATTATCTGTGGTCTAAAATGCCGATTAGTTTTAAGAACGTAATACTAGGGGACCTGTGCTGTTCCGCAACATTTAAGTTATGAAATCCAATAGTCATTTTTATTTTATTTTATTAGCTTATAACCCACATTTGATATAAGTGGTTATATTTAAAAAAAGTGAAATTGTATAAGTTGGATATACATATAGTATTAAATAAAATAATAAAACAGCCCGAATACAAACCTGAACACTGACGAATAATCTTCATTTTATTACAATTATTCCTTCTATTAAATGTGTGTTTTCAAGGTTCAATTGCACACCTTTAAGTTATCAAACTTTCTGCGCGACAGGAAGATTTACAACTGACCGCGTGGAAAGTATAAGTTATTCCTACCATTTATAGAAACTTGCTTGAGACTTTGGTAACGTAATATAGTTACGTCCCCTAGTCACCTAGGTGAGTCCCCTAGTCACCGGTTATAAATAATCGAGCGATTTCATCTTTAACAGCCACTTTTATTTAAAAATCAACTCTCCTCTTACTGACCTATAAATCTCAGGTCTCTTTTAAAGAACAACCACTTCAATCGGAACCTTAGCCGGTGGATAATATAATTTTATATGTTAGGCCTACTTTTAATTAATTTTTACCTTTAACATTTTATACTTTCGAATATATCACTTTTTTCTTCAGGAAACTATAGCCATACTTCTAGTAAAACTTATAAATTATCAACATTAATTGATTAATCTTCTATTGTCTAACTTCTCTTTCATGTAGAGAGCGAAAACTCAGTTGCTCATAAAAAGACGGTTCCCATCTCTTATTATTTGAATCACTTAGAAATTGATTACTTTACAGAATTACGTTTATAAATTAATATTCAGATATTTTTTGACTTGTGTTTAGTTTATAAACATTTTTAACATTAGGTGCCAATCTGAGACTGCTTTGCAATTTCTTTTTTCGTCTTTTCAACACTTTTCCACTGAGCACCATGTTTGTCTTCCTACCAATAGTTAAACCTACTGATCTGAATATAAACCTAAAATAATTAATTTATAAAGATAAATGGAGTTACATAAAACTTAACTGAAACATCTACTCAAACAATTGCCATTGATGATGGATCAGACAAATAGCAAATATATTAGTAAACAAAAAAACTGCAAAACAAATAAACACTATACCAAAATGTAATTATGGAAATAGACAATTGACTGTATAATTTGAAGAATCTTTAAGCACATGTTCTTGCCAAATAGAAACAAATATTTCCAAATTTTAATTCAAACTTCTATATTATCTCAAAATTGAAAAAAAAACTAATGTTGTTTGCGTGCGCGTAACTCACATCAGAGTCGTTCAAATTAAACGATTATAACTCAAATTATAAAAGGAATTTTACTGAGTTTTCTTGGACCAAAACAAATTATGTACCTTTTGTGGAACTACATGAAAAACAAAATTATATACATGTATACAAATAGAAATTCCCATAAGGAAGACAAGGGAAGGAATTTCCTTTGCGTATAAGTTGAGTTAAACGAAAGGTCAAGTATTATAATGTTCGTTGCGTAATTTTTAAGTGAATTAAAGGCAAACCATAAAAATCTGTTAATAGAACCACTGGACTCACTTTGACACGATTTTACAATAACTTTAATAAATTATAAATTTACATTTTTATGAGAAGTAGATGGGTGCTCCCCCGACCTGAGGAGAACGTCCCCTCCTCTACTCGGGTCTCCTTGCTCGGACCACTTAGCGTCGCACACGCCCAGGTTGATTCATTCAGGCTGTGCGCTTGTCTTATAAAGATAACGTGTTCGAGCACCTAATGAGCTGGCAATTTATTCACAATCAAGGAATCTGCATGCAAGATACTTTGTAAGACTAATTAATGTGCTGCTCATTGGATACGTTTATACAACGTCTCTTTTATGTGTTTTAGCAAACAACGGCCTTATATTTTTCGCAGGACGCCAGCGTAGGTTTGGCCACCTACAAACTCAAGATAACAGAGACGAACTAGGTCCTCATTTGTAGGCGTTTGGGGCGTGCCCTTGTTGGGTACTGTGACAGTAATTACCGCAGGGGCTTCCTGGGCAGCCCAGGATGTTTCTATAAATTAACGCAGGGTTTTTTGGCACCTCAGCTTTCTTTAGGGTTTTCGTATTTCACCTCATCGGTTATTTCATCGGATTGGGTTCATCGCCAGAGCCTGTAGCTACACGCTGGCTCCTCTCCCGCTTGTTTGAGATGCCGGCCGTAAGGTAGCGTCCCTTACAAAATGACTCCATATTCTTAACCAGGACTTTAACCACAATATATGGACTCTTTAATAACCTTGAAATAACCCTGGGAGAAATCCTAGGCTTCCCTTCTTGCCCACGCATGATCTCCAGTTTGTCTAGCTGGGCAATACCGTTCTTGGCCGTACTTTGGCATTCTTGTAGACCGTTCTCTCTTCATCATGTTTTCGAGTAAAGCACTCACGTGGGAGAGTCCCCTAGTCACCTTGAAGATTCGGTGGAAATCCTAATAATAATTCTCGAAACTCTCAAGATCACAAACAGTGGCGTTACACAAAAAACTCACTGCCCATTTCGCTCGCGACTCTACCTCGCCTTGAATTATGGACTCGCAGCAGAGTTTTACCTTTTGTAGATTCACCGAAATTTGGTTCTTCTTTGCTAGGGTTTTAATACATTCTTCATTTATACGTAAAAAATGTAAATCAATCCACTAATATTTATGTGTTACACTGGTTTATAAATTATTATAGGCCTATATTAAACCTTTGTCGTTATTGACTTTTAACGGATACAACTATAATACAATCTAAACGTACAATACAGTACGAGTATAGTTTTATACTTAACGTTTATTCTTTTTAAATCGTTAAACTGATGGAAGTTTTTACACCGACATCCAGGTTTGGGGGGGGGGGGGGACGTAAGACGGTATGCAGATTTTATGGCAGCGACGTTGCCATTGATTATGCCATTATACCTTGAGACACGTAGACGTAATACATCCTTGCCGTGTATTATGACACCCGGTACAGTGTGGAATGGACGGTACATGCATGTAGAAAAGGAGCGAGGGATTTATAGACTACCCAGTCAGTTTTTCGTTCAAAGGAATAATAGCACTGTTCAAATTTACTATTGAACCTGATCCAATACACTAAGAAAACATTATTCACTTTATAACAGACAATGTTGAGAGGTGTGTTGTTATTTAATTTAATTATTTATAAAATTAATTTCTTGCACGACTGAGGCTTAGATGTTCATGTAAAAAAATATTCATGAAATTAGTAATTTTCAGTAAAAACCCTCTATTCATTTCTTAAATCATAATTTGTTATATAGAATGGTTTAATAATATAATATTGTTCTGTGAAATGCTCAAACACACGTAGTGTAAGACATGATTTTATTAGAAGACGGAGGAGGCGCCCCCACCGACATACAATAATATGTCAACATGATCAACACAGAACCAGAATGACAATTATCAATTATGTATTATGCCATCTCCCCTTACATAAATAAAATTAATTGAAATTTACAAATATATTTTGTCATAGGCTGGACATTGAACAAACGTATGAAAATAACCACATTTTGAACATCCTGTGTTGAACTTAAGCTGTTCGGAAGAAAATTTACCTACATTCCACTTGACCTTGTTGTAGCTGTTGCCTGGTGTAGTGTTGACTCCTCGGATGACCTCAGCGATGTGGGATGTGAAACCGGAGCCAGATGTGGAGACATTTTTACTGTGGTTTCGGTTAAAGCTAGTCTTCTTTCGCCTTATCTTGTTTATTTCTAGGTTAACGTTCGGATCCGAGTCACTATTACAAATGCCGGATGGTTGCTCTTTACTTTGCTCAGAAGCTCTTCACACTTCTATGGCTTTATTTAATTCTAAGTCTTTGATACGGAGTAGATAGTTCAACACAGTGTCCCTAATACCTTGTATGATTAGCTCTTGTATTAAACTGGAGATCAAGTTTCTTAATTCGGTAACATAGTCTATGGGCTCTGTGTCATTTTAGTGGCGAAGAAAAACTTATGCCTCTCGTATGTAACATTCTTTTTAGACAAAAAGTAGTCATAAAACTTTTTCAAAACTGATTATTCTTGTTAGTACTGACATAAAATGTAAAATTGTTAAAAACTTTCAGACTTCGATATACAGTAATACTAATTAAGAGCGAGACCTAGTAGTCAGTGTCCTGAACATTATTTTTGGAAACTTTGAGATGAATTTCTAACTTTTGTTTGGAAAATTTTCAGTTTTCTGCCATGTTTTCTGATTATTGAATATCAGCAAGGATATTTACTAAGGAATTTTTACTACTGTTACAGTAGTTTCGGAACTCATTTGAGTCAGAATTTTATTTTAACAGTTTTGGGTGCAATAATAAGTTTGAAAATGTGTAAGTTTATAACAAATAACTATTTTTTCCATACATTTTTGTACTAATAGAATTTATTTTCACATATATATTAGGTGGGATCGTTTTTTCCAACAATAATCTACAAAAACATATTTTTAATAATACATATTTAAAATATGGTACAAGAGGGAAATATTTTTGGATGTTTTAGGCTATTTTCATGGGTGAAGAAGACTCCTTAAATGTGTCTAAAGTATACGTATCTAATGTATATCATTTAATGTAAAGACTCGTAAATGTATTTACGATGATCCCTTGGTAGTACAAAATAAAAAATCCCTTTAAAAAAGTTGAAGCTTTGGAAAATGAAACACTATTTTTATTTCATCTTGGGTTAATTATTTACTGCATTTGCCAATTGTGAAAATGGCTATTCTTAATAATAAATAGGAGCTATCAAATTATATTTACTTCTGCTATTAAAGATCACAGCCTAATACATGAATGATCTAATGATTCAATACTTGTGCCTACATTAGTTAACTTACACCTCCAATTTATCCTAGTACAATTTTAAGGCAGCGGCCGTAGCTCAGAGGTAGAGCTCTGAGTTATCACCCAGCGGGTCCGGGTTCAACTCCCGGCTCGGGGACAAAACGATCGACGTTCGGCCGCTTCCCGTGGTTAGGAAGTCACGTTAAGCTGGTGGTACACCTGCATGGAAAACAAAAAGTGCAAGCCTCTCAGGTGATGAGAGCTGTCGGTTATTGTTTATATTGCCTCACTATAGGCCATATGAAATTTATTAATATTTTACCTCATATATATGATGTTCAATAGATTTATTAGTATTAAATGGTAATTGCCTGGACTTAAAAATATTCCGAACAAACTGCACGCTCCGAATTAAAACTTGAAGTACTTAAAATATAATAAAAAATAAGCAAAATTGAAAATGTCGATTTTATATTATTTTGTATGTTTTATATTAAGAGTTTTTAATTAATTCGAATTTTGAAATTTCTCCAAAATACCTACGCTTGTAAAAGCTTCCATATATAGAAGAGCTTTATATTAAACTATGAAGCATAAAGAGAGCACATTTGAAAAGTCAAAGAGTAATACGAGAAGCTGTAAATGTTGGCAACACTTGCATGTGCTATGACCAATATTATACATGTAGGGAAGTAGCAATCTTGTGCAGTATCACATCGGCACACCGCCATTGAGGGCCGTTATGGTCCGGCGCTTGTTAAATATTAAAGAGACCATCTCACTGCAATACTCAATATCTTCCTGCAATACTTGATATTTCTTGAATAAGTAACTTCCTATTTAAGTTATGTCTGATATGGCACGATAATACAGTTCAGAGGCAGTAAGGATACTGTGACCTATCTATTTGAAAAGCTAAGAGTAATTAAATAATGTTACACAGGTGAGTATTTAACAAAAAACAGTATGTTTGAAAAACAAATTCGACCCGGTTAAAGTTTATGTTCACAAATGCTTCTCCAAAACAGTTGTGTCTTTAGTCTGGACAGATTACAAGCGTGACAAGGGGAAGCGGGGCCGTCGGATGATGTGTTCATTATGTCTTCCAACAACAGTGACGGTCAGTTGTGGTCCTATTGCCATGTCCTTGTGCTACGCGGCCAGCATAAGATCCGCAACCAAACCTTTTGGTGATTCAAATTCTTGAGTCTTTGACACACTGCAACAAAACTTCTCCATATTAGAACTTTACTTTAAAAATAAAAAAAACTACAATCCTACCCACAAACATATTTTCTGCTTTCTAATGATTAATGGTTTTTTGAGCCTTTTAAAATCATTCAACTTTTATTACTACCAATTTATTGTTTCTCCACCTATATTCCCCCACCTATATATTAATGTTGTCTATAAGTTTTTTGTTAGGGGGCGGCATACCAGGATTATTTTCTTCCAACGAAATGCGTTGTTCCGAATTTTAAGGGAAACAAGACGTAGCTCTACAAGAAATTAAGCCTGTTAATTTTATGAGGTTTTGGCAAATACAGGGTTAGGCAATAGTCTGGAACCCCACTGCTACTTTTTAACAGCTGCATAAATGACCAGTTTATCTTCTAAGGATGTTTTTGTGACCAAAAGATTAAACTTTTGCTTTATCAAAATTTACAACCCCCTCCCCCAAAATTGGAGTTTTGGGGGAAAGTAAACTCCATTTTTATATTATTTTTGATTATAGGCCTATACATAATTTTTGGACCTTTAAATTTTAGAAAATTTTCTCCAAACCTAATGGTTAGGGAACTAAGGACATTAAATTACATTAGTCCCATAAGAATATCGTTAAAATCTCATTGCCTGTAGCTACGGAACCATTCAGTAAAATAAAAAAATATAAAAATATAAAAAAAGTACTCAAGTGTAAGAATCTTTTGAAATTAGACCTACGTTTTAAGAACATTTCCCTCGTGAGAATCAAAATTTACTCATCACTTTTCAATATGACGGAAAAAAATAGAATTGATATAAATTTGATGTTATTATGAAAAATAGTCCATTTTTATTCGTCGGTATTTTGTATTTTAATTAATGGTTTCGGAGATACATATAATGAAAGTTTGCTCAATGTTACTCTTATGGGACAAAAAATAAACTAAAATTGTGTATAGATCCGGAGCCTATTAGATCTGGAGGAAAAACTTAATGTATTAAAAGGTCGTACATTTATGTATAAAATTTAAAATTTACATAAAAACTGGGAGTTAAATTTAAAGTTTTTATTTGAACCCCCCCCTCCCCCCCAACAACCACGACATCGGGGGAGGATGTTGAAAATTGCGTCACATCAAAAGTTTTATATTTCGGTCCCCAAGACCTCCCCAGAAGATAATTTCGTTATTTGCAGCTCTTAACAAATTAGCTGACGAAATCAATGAATGTAATAGATGTTTTGACTTGGCTTCTTCCAATGAATTAAAATTTTAATACCAAACGCATGCTTTGTTTACCATTTAATCTTACGAATTGTAAACAGTAATTACAATTACTTTTATTTTATTTTATTTTATTACCCCCGTCGCAGCAGACCTGCGTACTCAGCGAATTTCCAATGGAATTTTGGTATATTTTCTATTTCCCCATAAAATCCATGGGGTTGAGAGTATGTAGGTTTGCCGCCATATGGGTTTTGTTGGTAAATATAAGTTAAACCCTACCTAGTGATTGTACATACCAAATTTTATAAGGCTATGGTGTTCTTTTTATTTTCCCCATAAACCCTATAGGGGTGAGTACGTAGGTTTGCCGCCATATGGGTTTTTTAAGCAAATATAAGTCAAACGCTTCCTAATGAATGTACATACCAAATTTTATACCTCGTGTGTTTACAATCAGCTGATTGAAATCGTGTAAAATAAATAAATTGTTAAGGTTTGAAAATGTCGACATTTTTAATTTAAGGGAGTAAGATAACGTTAATTATATGATTAAGCAACTTTCTTTTCATAAATGACAATACATCATAATAATTGTAAACGTTTTTAGGTACTGGCCATAATAAACCAACCCTTCATGAGCTTTTGTTCATTAACTCTGTATTTAGACAAAATACCTCGTGTGTTTACAATCAGCTGATTGATATCGTGTAAAATAAATGAATTGTAAAGGTTTGAAAATGTCGATATTTTTAATTTAAGGAAGTAAGGTAATGTTAAAGTAAATAAAGTCTGCTAATATACAAAGGTTTACGTTTTATTTGGTACAAACTGCGTGTAAATTGGTCCAGTGGAAGCCTCAGACGAACTGTCCAAAGGATTGGAAATGTTGGCTTTTTTTCCCATGTTAAATCTCCATAAGAAAAGTTTAGTTTTCATTTTCGACCGATTTAACATAAATATTTTTGAAATACGAATAAAACCTGCTAATATAGAACCGGAAACGTTTATTTTGGCACAACCCGCATGTAAATCGGTCCAGTAGAAGTCACAGACGAACTGTCCAAAGGTTTTTTACCTTTGTGTTTTAAATATATAGATTCTGCGTTTGTCTCAGCACATCCATACATACATAAGCTAAATAAATATACATGTGACATTGACACTCTCAAATTAACATGCATTATATTGACACCATTATATAGCATAGGCAAATACAAATGTAAAGTTTAAAGATACCATAGCTTATATATGTTACACATTTGGAACATAATTAAAAAAGTTAATATTTTTGCTGTTCTTTTAGGGCGCACTTTCCTTGGACGCTTAGAAAAAGAAACAAAAAAATTAAACCAAATTTTGTCGAATGAAGGAGGTGTGCTAGTAAGAACGTATACGCTTTTTAAATAGTGACTTCAATTCCCCTAGTCCTCCACATCACTGTACTGTCCAGGCACTCAATTCGACTATTCTGGTTTAACAATGTCTATATATAGTAATTTCCCACCACAGTTTGACAAACTCATTACAGTTATGGCCTACGTTTGAATTCACAGGATAATTAAATATATAAAATGCTATAAATATGATTAATGAGCTACGCATCGTGAGCTAAATTAAATGATTATCAAGGGATTATTGATAATTAAGCGAAATGCAATCATTGACTTAAAAAAAATAAATGTGACATTAATTAATAATAGAATGTTAAATTACGTTGTTGCTGGTTGTTGTTTAAAATATTTTGTTACATATATTTCAATATTTATTTATGGTTTAATCGTTAATGTGCATAAAAAGTAAAAAATTTCTGCCTTACGGACATAAAATAATATAAAACGGATCAGAAATTTCAATAAATAATTTAAGCACATTTTAAGTATTATTTATTATGTTTATTTTCGTTGATGGTACATCAACTCTATTTATGTATTTTAAAAAGTTCATTTTAAAAAGTGCTCTGCGTTAATATATTTTAGTTAATAATTTTCATTTGACTTTTTAGAATTTTTCCATAAAATATGTTTGACAAAACTATTAAACGTATTTTTAAATGCTGTGTGGAAGCATCTTTGACCTTTTCCATAGTCATTTGGCTAAGAAATGAAAATATTCGCTAATAAATTTATTCAATATTTGCATTTGGGTATTAAGTCCATACATCACTTTTTGAAATGCTCAAAGTATTTAGTTAAAATATTTCAGAAAAACTCAGTTTCAGACGTTTAAAACTCGTAATAAGAAATGTAATTTAGAAAATTAATTTAAAGTGATAAAGACTTATAATGGATGGTTCACTGAAAAGTTCGGTTTTACGATTCCATTACGGTTGACCCAAGTGAAAACCACGTGTAATATAATTGTAGATGCACAGATAAAACACGTATTTTTATAAGGCTTTACGTTTTTATTCACTTCCAGTACAAGATTAGCGTACTTATTCAGAAGACATATAATTCGTTTTATAATTTATTATTACCTTAATTGCTATGTTAAAACTGCTTAACGCAACAAATATGTGAACAAGTTATATTTTAGTTCATTTTAACTTTACCCTTGCAGCGAAAATACAGTCAGAGCATGTTGTGTGGAGTGAACACCAAGACGAAAAGTTTTTCTCGTGCAAATTCTTGCTTGGTTCACAGTTCCAGGTAATTAACAACGGACCTCATTTACAGTTACATAAACTCGGATTTAGAACAATTTCTTCTCTTAACACCAGTAACGCTGAAACATGTTCACCATCTCGGTAAACATATACTGAGGCTCGTTACAGTTCTAATTGCCAACAAAAAATGCTTGTGGCTAAGTATGCAGACGTGTTAACAAAAATTATTGGATACGATAAAAATTGTGATAGAGATTTGCATCGCATTAGGGTCCAAATATTTTATATTTATTTTTTTAAGATTTTGTTGGTATTGAAATTCAAAGATTTGTTAGCCATTTGAAATGTCCATTTTGATAGTGTTTTATTAACATTTTTACTAGTCAAGTGTATAAAAACTACAAGATGCAAAAGTATAAATTGCGAGTTTTATTACAAATCTCTTTGTGTTGTTTGGTTGGCCTTAGCCTGCCAGTCCTCCTTTATTACATTTAACATGATTAACATAAAAAAATTACATTACAAAAATTAACGTTTAACATTAACGTACTAGGCCTAAGCTTCTTTGTTCAAGTAGATATTTTTGTTTAAGTATTGAATGGATGTAAGGAAGAGGAAATAACACGCCAGTTGTTCTAGAGGAGATATTAATTTAGAAACCAAATCCAGGTAACAGATTTAATGTTAACTTCAAATAAATAAACATAAAGCATTAGACGATTATTATAACGTCTACAGGGTGTCCCTGAACTCCCTGCGGAGCTTATCAGGTATTATTCCTGCCATTCCTGGACCGAAGACAAGCCAAAATATCATTTTAAAAATTTCCTAAACTCCACAGTTACCCACACAGCCGCCATTTTATATTTTTCGAATAATAATGTTAAATTTGCATGACGAAATAAGTTGAAATTTGGTACACCGCTTTATTTATTTATTCAATAAATGACAACTACAGGTATTACAACCCAAAACCGTCATCTTGACAATCATATATAACTAAATTACAAGTAAAAAATATAAGATTACATGCATTTAACATAGGCAGCTTACAATGTGAAGAACCATAACAAAAAAGAAAAAAATAAGAACAATACATTAAAACAAAGGTTACAAATGTATGAAAAGTCAAATTAATACTAACAAAAACATAGACAAAATGTTGATGTATAAAAATACAAATATTTAGAAATGTTGTTGGTTGGATTCAAATTAACAAAAATTAACTACAAAATGAGTTAATTACAAACCCATAGTTTCTAAATGGCTGAAACATTCGTTCAAATAACAGGTAAAACTATCATTTAAAATGTCAACTTCCGATCTGAAACTATTGTACAGTCGAAGAATTTGAAATAACAAAAAATTATAGTGACCAGCTGCATTACAATGAGGAACTGAAAACAATATAGATGATCTCAAGTTATTTCTGGGAACATGGAAAAAAATTTTGCTTAATAAATAGGAACTATCCACTGTATTGTTTAAAAGTTTGAACAAAAATGAAAAACCAAAAGCAAGTCTTCTAGTTGAAAGCCTTCTGCACGCAAACAAGGTTCTAAGGTTATCAGTTGGAAAATCTCTTGCACAGAATTGGTGATATTTCTTAAAATAAGCATACCTCAACATTCTATTTTGAATTGACTCAATTTTATTACTGTTGATTAACTGTTTTGGGCTCCATATAATAGCACAATACTCTAACTTACTTCTAATAAATGAGTTAAATAGTTTGAAAATGGTATTGCAATCATTAAAATATTTTGTATTCCGTATAATGAAACCAAGAAGTCTATAGCTATTATTAACAAGAGTATCTACATGGTCATCAAATTTTAAATGAGAGTCAAATATAACCCCTAGATCTTTAATCTTAGACACTGATTGCAAAACAGTACCATTTATTCTGTAACTAAGGTTCACTGGTTCTTTTTCCCTATTAAATAAGATAGAGACACATTTTTTAATGTTCAGGGCAAATTGTTATATAAACCCCACTGGTGCAGGCAGTCGACAGAAGTCTGAAGTGATATTATATCTGATTTATGACGGACACATTTATACAGTTTTAAATCATCAGCATATAATAAACATTTACAATCAACAAACAATGATGGAAGGTCATTTATAAATATTAAGAACAGAAGTGGACCCAAATTTGATCCCTGATGAACACCAGAAGTACTTAAATATATTTTGAATTTGAATTAAAAATTTTTACAAACTGTTGAGGGTTATTTAGATAAGACCCTATGAACTGCACAAAGTGTTTGGAAAACCCAGATGCGAATAACTTATTTAACAGGATATCATGATCCACCTTATCAAAAGCTTTAGAAAAGTCAGTGTAAATTACATCAACTCTTCCACCTATGTCTAACTCAGCAGAGATATCCAGAGAGAATTCCATCAGATTTGTAACTGAAGATCTTTTTGGTAAAAACCCATGTTGTTTAGGATCAACCTTGACTTTAAACTTGTCTAAAATAAATTGGTAAATTAGTAATTCAAAAACTTTAGAAAAGGAATTAAGTAAAGAAATTGGTCGATAATTTTCAATTTGAGTTCTCTTACCAGATTTAAACACTGGGGTAACTTTAGCTTTCTTCCAAGAATCAGGAAATACACCAGAGAAAATTTATAGATTAAATAAGTAACATAATGGTCTAGCAAGAACATTCCCACATCCTTTCACTACATAAGCTGGAATATTATCTGGCCCGGATGATTTTTTTGATTTCAGCTGTTTAATTGCAATCTCAACCTCAGACACTGTGAAGAAATTAACCATGTGATTTTCATAAGGATCAGTGACAAAATTAGTTCTATGTGAAGAAATATGATTATTGAATGTAGTAGAAAAAAATTCTGCAAAAGCATCCGGAATACTATTATGTGACACAGGGTTTCCATTATAAGTCATATTAGTTCCAGGTACTCGAGACTGATCCCCATTTTTTAAGGATTTTACATAATCCCAAAAAAGATTTACATTATCCCCAATACCGCATTCAATATTTCTAAGATAGTTTTTGAAAGCACAATCCAAGTCTGCTCTATAAAAACGAAATAAATTATCATGGTGCTTAGAAAACTTCCTTTTCCTGGCACTCTTATTTTTTAGTTTAATAAGATCAATAATCTCCTTGGAAAACCAACAAGGAAACTTATTTTTATAAATAATATTCCTCTTTGGCACACATCGGTCTAAGCAAGAATAAAACATGGTGTAAAATTTACTAACTGCCCTGTTTACATCAGTAATATCATACAAACTATCCCACTCATAGTCCCTTAACATACAGTAAAGATCAAAAAAGTTAGCTCTTTTAAAACAATAATAATTCTTATTTAAGCACCTTTCCCTTGTTGCCTTATAGTTACATGAATCAATGTTGGTATACACTAATAAAGCTGGGTGATGGGAATCAATGGGTAACAGAGGATCATTACATTGGCTTACCAAGAGATTGACATTACTAAAAACTAAATCATGAGTTACATTATTAAAATTTAAAACATTATTGAATGACTTTAAATCCAAGTTACTTTAAATAGTTATCAAGTTATTAATTACTCTACCAGCCGTACCACAATCAATATAATTCTGACCCACTCCATTAATTCCTGGAATATTATAATCTCCTAGTAAAATAATATTTTTATAAAATATATTATTCATATCTTGGCATGAGTTACAATACTCAACATATGAGTTTTGATTACATGAAGGAGGGAAGTAAACTAAATTAATAAGAGTATTGCGGTGAAATTGCGAGCTAACCTCAACCCCAATTAAATCAAGGCCACGTACCAACAAAGGTCCATTTTTATTGTGAAGTGTACAGGATAATCTTTTATGTACAGCCAATAGAACTCCACCACCCCTTGTTAACCCAGTCGCAATACAATATCTATCTTGTCGAAAAACTTCATACCTATCATCGAATAATTCACTGCTGTTAATATCTCCTATTAACCATGTCTCTGTTAAAGCAATAATATCATAATTCTCATTGAGAACAGATAAAAATAAAGATTGTGTTTATTTCTTAAGCCTCTTACATTTTGGTAGTAAACTGTCAGTTTCTTATCAGATCCCACTTAAATGTTACTAAGAAAACAAAAAAAAGAATTACTTAGCCTACATGGGGTAAATTGAATACAAAATAGTCACAAACATACCAACATACCTACTCATAATTATACTAATAATGAAAACTACTTACATATATAAAACAAGAAGCTATGTGACTTTTGAATTATTGAAGAAGTAACAAACAGAACTAAAATAACCCACTTATTATTAACTTTGTTCCCTATTCTTACTTTCTTTATCAATTAGTTCATTAAGATCGCTCACAGTGTTAATAGTCTGAGTTCTTGAAGTGCCATCATCTGTTTTCTTTACTTTGATTCTTCCAGTCCTGTCCACCCACACAAACTTATACCCATGCTCACTTCTTAACTGTCTAGCTTTAGCAAATAGCACTCTTCTGGAAGGAGTCAGTGAAAGATTGATGTAAATCGGCTTGTCGTCGGCTTGATGCCCAGGGAGGTGACGGATCGAGAGATCTCTTTTTACTTTCCTTTTTGCTAATAGTTGATCAGGATCATCTCGCCTTAGGAATTTCACTATGATTCCAGTGGTTGGCCGATTATTACCAGCCTTGATGCGATGACAAGCATCAATTCCCTCCTCCTCAAGGGTTACTCCGAGAGCCACACCAATATTAACAATAGTTTTTTTTTGAGTTGGCCAGAAGATTCATTGGGTTGTTCGGGTATGCCAAAAATCTCAAGAGTATTTCTTCGGCTATACTGGTCAAGATCATCCTGACGAATACTTAGTTCATTTACTTTAGCTCTTAGGAATTTGTTATCTTCTTGTAGAGCAGTGATTTGATTTTGCTGTTGTTCTATAAGTTTTTGCTGATTTACAATTAATTTATTGTTATCATCAATCCGCAAGAAACACTGCTCTAACGATTTACCCAACTGCTGCTCCAAATTACTTTGACCATCTAGGATTTCTTTCTTTAAATCATTCAATAACTTAGAAACACTCTCAAGAGTGAGAGCCATACCAGTATTAGATACAACAGGTTCAATACTACTGACAGGAAATGAATCTGAATTACTTCTGCTAAGCCTTCTCTTGTTGTTAAAATCAGTACAGCAGAAAGGCTTGTTACAGTCAGAAAGAACTTCTATCTCTGTTAATGTCAAATTAACACAACCACAATGAGAGTATGTTTTTCACAGCTGACAATAGACCTTATTTTTATCTTGCCTGGACACTTGTTTCAAACATTTACCAAAAACACTCATAATTGTAGATTAGGTTATGCATAGTACCAAGAGGTTATGTAAAACTTACAAATAAGTTCTGATATAAAATTGATCAACCAACTCTTGAACTCATAGCAAGTGGATTTAAAACTCATTTAAGTGGAACATTACCACACATTGCAACTTTAACCACCAAATTAGTAGAGAGAGGATAGGACACATCTGCACACTTCAGCTGCCAGCTGACTACTTTATGAAGCTAAGACCTAGCTTGGAAAAAATAATCAACTTCTTATATTTCCATTTTTTCAAAATGGATGGTATGTAACATCTTTAACCTTAAATTGCATTAAAACTACATAAGGTACATGTTTGTAATAATAGAAATTTTAGGAAATTTAATTTTTAATCCAACCATATAACAATTATTTAAATCGGTTCAGAAATAAGGGAGATTATCCCATTTTTATGAAAATGACGATACCAACTGACGCCACCCAGCACCACTATTAACTTACCCACAACAATCAGCTGTTTTAATTGTTGCACCGCTACAGTCAGCTGATGATGCTATTATATGTTTAAAATGTAATAACAGTATTCCTGTCGTCACACTAGTTGATACGTGAATTTGTATTTAGAAAAACAAATCAAACGAATGTAACATTGTCAAAAATAAAATCTTTAATACCACAATACTACTATAATAGACAGTTTTGTAGCAAGACCAAACATTTCCTTTAACATTAGTGTCAGTTACAGCCGGTTTTCAATATGTCCACCACCGATTCTATCACACACGGTAAAGTGGTCCACCATAGACTATCAAACTTTATCAAATTTATTTTTGAACTAACTATTATAGCACTAGTGTTAAAGGAAATGTCTGGTCTAGCTACTTAACTGTGTAATATAGCAATATTCTGGTATTAAAGATTTTATTTTTGAATAATGTTACATTCGGTTGATTTGTTTTTTTAATAGTCTACAAATTTATATATCAACTAGTATATAACAGGAATGCTGATATTACAGTTTAACAATATTGCAACAATTGCATCATTAACTGACTGTAGAGGTGCAAAATTTAAAACTGATGATTGTTGTGCATAAGTTGTTAGTGGTGCCGGGCGGCGTTAGTTCGTATATGTACATATTCATAAATACCCCCCGTGGCAGCAGATCTGCGTACTCAGCGAATTTCCAAATTAGTAATATTAATTTTGGCCAGATAAACCTTTAAACCAAATATCATCACATGCCCATAAGTAGGGAAATAAATGTCTATTCTCTTTATGATGAAAATATAGGGAAAGAGTATGCAGGTATGCTGCCATGGGGAACATTAATAGTAGGTTTGTAGCTTAAAAATATATATATAAACATTTCGACCATATGAAGCCTTATACTTCGTTTCTTCAATATCTGTCCATTGCTAAAGGAGTTTGCCTATTCTCCATAATGATTAACATGGGAAAAGAGTATGCAAGTTTGCTGCCATGATAAGCATAAAAACTAAGATTTTTTTATCATAAATGGATGGATCTCAACTAAATTAAGCTGAATACCAAGTTTCATCCAAAAATATTGGTTAACAAGTGAAATATTAAGACATTCTTATTCTCCATAAGATTAACATTGGAGCATTGGAGCCACAAAATACAATGTACTGTCTTTAGACTTTCGAATATCTCGGTAACCAATGGAGATAGAGCAAAGCTTCAAAATACGAAATTGTGCGTTCTTTTGGGCTAAATCCAATGGTCAAAATATAAATTTAAAATTTTATAAAATTACTTATGAAAAATGCAAAAAAAAAAAACATTTTTGGGGTACAAAACCCCTCAAAACTACCCCTTCCAGTAGGTCGATATGTCTGGTTTACGAACTCATCCGAATAAACGTAGGATTACACATCTCCTATTATTACTTATCTTATATTATTACTTAACTCCTAATATTACTTAATTACACAATTTTTTTATACCTTAAGTAGTTTTTATGCAATTTAAGGTTAAAGATTTTAAATAGTCGCCATTTCAAAAATATGAATGATAAAAAACGGATTTTTTCCCAGCTAGGTCTAAACTTCATAAAGCTTTGCACCAAATATCAACGTATTACATTATGTCGATCTCTAAATAAAAATGATTCTTTAAAAATATAAAATGTCACCTGTATGGATAACTATGGAGTTTTGGAAATTTTAACTATGATGTTTTGGCTTGTCTTTAGACCAAGAATAATACCTGAAAAGGTCCATAGAGAATTCAGGACATTCTAAAAAAAAAAAAAAAAAAAAAAAAAAAAAATACTTTTATATACAAAATGTATTAAAAATGAGAAATTTGATATGTAGCAGCAAACATATCGGGATTAGGGGAGTTTTTGATAATTTGTTCATATTCATATTTATTCATATTTGAAAATCATCAACTCATTGGAAAAATATAAACATTTTAAAATTAAATTGTAGTATATCACATTTTAGTTAATGTATATGATAACTGAAGAAATATTTTAAGCAGAATTGGTTTGGTTAGCAAATATTTTATAAGGTTACAAAATACTTTTTTTTAATTATTTAGCAGATATATTAAATAAATCTTTATATAATGTGGAAAAATGAAAAATATATTGGAAAATATATTGTGCTCATAGTTAATGGTTTTGAAAATGTTCTGCAATTCACGGTGTAGTATGTATCAACATATGTCCACAATAGTTTATTTCATTACTAGTTTCGAATGTTATTTTTCATTATTTTGGGGCTAGATAAATTTTAAGCAAGAGGCAAAGCCTAGTTTCAAAAATTAATGATACGAAAGATTAGTAAGTAAAGATTATATTTCTCCTGTAATTTCCTTTTGGCACTTGTATAACACAGTAACATAATCCGTTTTATTAGATGAATAAAAATGATATTTTTTAATCGTCTTCAACAAGAATTAATAATAACTACTATTTTATAGTTTTATTAGACAAATATTAGTGGCCGTAATTAATTGTACTGAGTAGGCAATTATAGAGGTGTTCAATTAACACTTTTAATAACAATCTGTATGATGATGTTTTTGATTTTTAATTAATAATAATAAAACTATTAATATTTTAAAACTAGTAAATCTTTTTACTACAGTAGTAATAGTTTTTCTAAACCAATTAGCCTATTCTTTTGAGATAGACAACGGATGGGACAAGATCTAATTGTAGGAGTTTACCAAAGAATACGCTACACCTTAAATAATTATGTTTTCAATAGTTTCCATTTGAGGACATTGGGGGAAGACCACGATTCCCAAAATAAAAAAGAGATGTGAGCTGCGAGGGTGTGAGAGTTGGTCAAGTGAGATGTGTGCTACTGAGTACATATAAATGTTTCAGCAGGCGACAACCCCCCCTCGCAGTTTCCTTAGACATTCGTGTAACACTGAAACTGTAGCTGTAGCGTCTTGAACTCAACAAACACAACTGGAAAGCTAACCTTCTTAATTTACTTTACTGTTGTCGAATAAAATAAAAATTCTAAATATTAACCATTTTATTTATTTGCAGGTTTTTGTTTTTACTGTATACCTGCACTATTGGTAAAAGGAAAAATAAATACGGTATAACGCTATAACGGTAAGCAATGATGTTGATCTTATCAGCACAAACTATTTTTATAAAAGTATATTTTAGGATTTATTGACAAATGAAAAACACGTTCAAATTTATTTCAACATTCGCTGTGTAAGGTACACCCGTATTTACAGCAAAAGATGAACAGGCAGGTTTTATGGTGGATCTCTGCTCTCGCAATTAGACAAAGTGAATATTTTATGACCTAAATGATCCTTCCTTGTTATGCGTTTCTTTCTTGCCAGATTTGTGACTTAGCATGAAATAAGTTTCTGCAGAGCTGTTTTAACACTTGACTGACTTGTGATTTGTTTTATTTATACTTCTGGTTTTCATCAACTCTTGGTAATGGTTTTTACAAAGTTCCAAACCTGCGGTAAACTTTAACATTTTGAAGTTTGAAGTTATTGTTTGATGTTGGTTAAATCCATGAAATTATTTTTGCTATTGTACTGGTTGACTAAGTATGCTTACTTGCTCAAATAATATATATATATATATATATATATATATATATATATATATATATATATATGAACTTCTTAATATTTAATATCAAATGAGTGCATATATTAGTAGCTGCAAATTCATAAGGTAACGAAAAATTGTTATGTGTGAAAATAATAAGGAAATTACATCACTGTAGTACGCAGTACATAGCAGCACAATTTTAGAGTATGTAGTGTTTTAGAAGTATTGTAGGATAGGTTATAAAGGAGTAGTCTAAAAATGTATTTCACAATTCCAGGAATTAAATTAGGTCCTATCCAAATCACTATGGATTAATGTATGAATGAAATGAGGTTAGTTGTTAAAGTCGGATAATACAATAAAAAAATTTGTAACAAATTTGGTTTTCAATTCATCGTATTTTAGGAAGATAGTAAAACATTTGTAATATGAGATGCTAGAGATAATAGGGAAAACATGTCCTCTGTTGATCTATTGACATTTAACCAGCTACGGCCTTATTATCTAATTTAAATTATTACCAGCCTCTTAGTTCAATAGATATTTTTGTAAACTAATTGTCCCACCAAATTAATTATAGCTTAAATTGTATATATTTTTAAACATAATCAAAGCTGTACGATGTTATTTTTTTAAGTTGTACAAAGTTAGGGAAATTAATGTTTTTTAGACCTAAATGATCCGTCCTTGTTATGTTATATTGAACTTAATAAAATAAGGATTTTTTCCGTAATTATAAATTTTTAAATTATAGAAATCAAATTATATTCTAATGTATTCAAAAAATTCTGAACAAAGTTTACATATTACACACAATTTCTGATAATGCTAAAAATAAAAAAAAGAATATCATAACACTTTCTTAAACCATAATTTGTGGTGTTTCTTCAATTGAATGGACCATAGTTTTTATTCTCATCTTCCCAGATAGTTCATCAATTCCTTCAAAGAAAAAAGTAGTCAGAAATTGTTTCTATTCGGTTTATGTAAAAAATCAATCGCATTATTCCTCACGAAAATCGTTTAATTGCTTTTTTGTTCACTTTCTGACAACATTTAATGACAATATTATAGTAGATTAAACATTTAATGTTTATGTATTTTCCTGCAATGCCTGATTGTTCTGTTAAATACGTAAGTGTATAAACCGCAGAAAATAAGGCTCAGCCAGATTTTATATGGTACACAACTCAATTTTCTCATTTTGCATTATATAAGAATATTTTGTCGGGTTATCAGAACAAACAGTGAACAGAAATACATTCTGTCTGATGGATATGGAATCAATTAACAATCCCCAGTGGCTCAAATCAACTGCCGGCCGCGTCCAAGTCATTAAACATGAACCAATCGCGATTGATTTTTGCAATTAAACAGTTTTCACTTTTAACAAAAAGAATCAAATTTGTAAAAATTCTTTAGTCAGGAGTGCTTGAATAATGAGATTGTTAGTTAAAAACTACTTGTACTTCAAAATTACCAACACCTGATGCCTAACAAATTGGACTCAAATAATTGAGTTCAATAATTGTATTAACATTAGTGCCGTAAGCCACACACAATAATGTTCCCTTGTTTCCTTTCTAAATTGTCAAACCCGTAATTCCAAAATTATTACCAAATAATTATCCTAATTCTTATTAGATATCTCCAACCATTTCGTTGAAGATTTTTCATTCTCGTAGAATTTTTTCTATATGACTTCTCCATAGAGATTATTTTGATGTATGCAATTGATTAGGTTTTCATTCTTTTTTTATTAAACATTTTTATATTAAAAAACTTTTACCCTCATGTATAAAACATTAGTTTTTAAGTCATGCCTCACTATAAATAATTTTCACATTAATAATTTTAACTAAAAAACAAAGTATGAGCTGTATTTTTTAAAACTCATTTTATTTAGCAACCTCATACATTTCCTTATTCTTCAAATACGTCCATGGTATGCTATAAAATAATTTGAAATAGGTTTGGTTTTTTAGCTAACTATTTAAGGAGTAAACGATGTTTTTAAAATTTCTCTATAGTGTCGATGAACGATTTGTCACAATTTCACAACGTCGTTAATCTATTTGCTCTGCTGCTTCAGTTACTGGTATACATTATATTGATTTTAATGGAAATTTGTCCTAACACCTAGGAATTTTCAGACCTAAAAACAATTTATTTGTATCAATTCGTGATATGAATAAAGGGTTACAAATCATCAGTTAAAACATTGAGGTTGGGAAAAAAGGCATCTAAAACGTTATATGATGGTGTGCTACAGACTTTTATAGTATTCTTGTTCTTGTGAACATTTATGTTGTGGTTTTAAGGTATTTAGTGAGTGATAACTACTATTTTAGGTCGTGGTCCAATTTGAAGACCATATATAAAGTTTCAAAATGTTTTAAAATTTGTTTATTGTTTTATTTAAAGTACTGTACTAAAGTAGTAGGAGAGCAATTTTCGAATTTATTAATGTATATACGATAGATTATCTAAAACTAGGCCTATCATCTAAAGTTTATATTTGGTTGTTTTTCAATTCAACATAAAAATAGAACCTAAAACTGTAGGTGGAATGGCACCTTATTCAGCCAGAGTGGATTGCTCCAACGGGATTGGTGCGAATGCAAAGTGTCACAATTAGAAGCTTCTACCACCCGCCAACCTCCAACTCAGTTTCCTCGAGAATATTGCAATGAAATGCTCTAATATTCTCATTCGTAAAATTTTTATACTTTCGTAATTTCTTCTCGCCTTTCTTTGTGTTTATAGGTACAAGTTGGTGGAAACGAAACTTGAAATTTAAAATTTTATTATAAATATTTAAGTATATTATTAGAAAGTTAATTAAAATTACCAAATTATTAAGATCTGGTAAATAATACGTATATAACCTTGTTTGATTTATGCTTGTATTGTTCGTGAAAAATAAATAATCATCGAAAGCAAATACTAATAAAACCACATTATTTTGACTATAATTGCACGCGTTTGCTACATTTTAAACCCTCAACAGGAATATGTTGGAAGAGTATGTTTAATAAAAAGAGAGAATATATTTAACATGGAATACCAATGTTGTAGAAATTTTCATCTTAAATATCATGAGAAAAATTTACAGTAATTTTCGCACTGAAATGGACATATGGTGCCCTCTCCGCATCGCACAGGTCTCATTCATTATTTGCTTTAATTACATAGAAAAACTCTATAATTAATCAATAATTGAAGTTTTACACCAAATGGTGATTAACAATGAAAATAAATACACATTGTTAATAACCGGATAGTGTAATTTGCAATTTTGAGATAGGCGCGTAGCGCAATAATCCTTCATCTTTCTCACATTCAAATAACACTAAATATACCAATTAATTTTAATATTCAGTATTAAACTTTTTAAAGTGCTAAATTTGCGTTTCCACGGTACTGCGGTAGAGTGAGAGTGTGTGCGTCGAGCAAGTAGGGAGGGCGCGATGAGTTTGGTCAAGTAGGGAAGTGTGCTACTGAGTACATGTAAATGTTTCAGCAGTCGACATCCCCTCCCCCCTCCCTAACACCTCAGACCTCTTTCTAAGACCTTTCGCCTCTTTTCAGCAGTCAACATAATCACCAACCTTTCAACCATAAATATCTCACTCAGATCTTTAGCTCAATTATCATGACTTTATCATAAACAGTGCTTTCATTTAATTTTGTATAGTCAACATTATCTAAACAAATATTTCTTAGTCCAGACATTCTTTCTTAATCTGATTTTCTCAGGCATTTTACACTGAGAAATATGAGATACCTATTGAGTTTATTGAAAATTTGTATGAAATTGCCGAAGAAATTAAAACAATAGCTCTTATTGAGGACATTAGCTCCTCAGACATTAGTACGGAAAAGAGAGAAAAAGCAGATAATCACTTTTAATTATTTTCTTTAGGGCGTTTCTGGAAACTAAACACAACACTAATACATTAATAGACCACGTTTCGTATTTGTTATGTAATTGTTTGTTATCTATTTGTAATGCAACTGAGTGACGTAAATGTTAGGTTTCATTAGCTTTAGGGTTTATTGCGTTCTGTATTAAAATGTACTGGTAGAGCTTAAACCGTACAACGATAGAGCTGAAGTAGATTCATGTTAAGAAAATTGAGTAAGTAGACCAAGTATTTGACCATTATAATTTCCTTAGATTTTAATTACTTGTCAACCGACTGACTTTTAAAGATATGTTTTCGTTTCAACACTAATTTTCGTTTTTTAGGTTTGTTTAGATGCACATCAGTGGTAAAGACAAAAATTTTAGTTCAAGTTACTTGAATAAGATACCGAAAAATACATTGTGTCCGTGAACTTTCTACCGACCTCTTAAGGTTCCTGCTAGCTTAAGGTATTAACTGATACCTTATGTAGTTGTTATGCAATTTATTGATAATGATTTTAAACCTCTACCATATAGAAAATATGAATTGTAAAAAAGGTATAATTTTTTTCAATTAGGCCTTTACCTCAAAAAACTGAATACCAAGTTTTAAGTTTAATACAAGACACAGCTCTTAAATTAAAAAGTATTTAAAAAAATACAAAATGGCAGATTTGTTGTTAAATTTGGAGTTTGGGTAAATATTAATATTATATTTTATGTTCTCTTAAGGCCAAAAGAACCAGAAGAGGACGGTAGAGAGTTCATGGACACCCTGTATAAAACATGAGAATATGTTATTATTCTTGAGGTGCATTGATACGTTTTGGTATTTTTTAATGTATCAGAACTTGCACTTCAGTTTATACCCAACTATTATGATTTAGGAGGTTTTTTTTATTATTGCCCTCCTCCCCCAAATTGTATTTTCCCCATTTTTTATCACTCAAAGGCCTAAGACCTTTTTTAATCTTATAAGCTGTATATTGTATGATTTTAAATTAAACAACAACAAAATTTTGGCAAAGATGCCTATAAAAAATTTTAGGGATATAAAGCAAATTGAACATAATAATTGTATCCATTTCCAAAGTCGGAGAAGGTAAATCAAATAAGGTCCTGTAATTTTCTTCCGTAAATTAAATTAACTGTTTGTTTTGTTATCGCTTTCATAAAGTCAGCTTTGAACAGTTTGCTACCATAAAACCTGCAGTTGCTGGTTATTAGAGTAAATGCCTTTCTAGCTAAAGTTTACTTAAGCTTTTCCATTTATTTTTTTTTTTCACAGAGTAGCTTTTTTACTGCCAGTGATCAATTGGTCTGCTTTGTCAAATTTCTCTTTAACTTTCTCCTCTATATTTCATAATAAATAAAAATATAACTTATCAATACCTAATCGATAAATACGTAAAAATATCAGACACTTCAACCATGCATGAAAAAAATATAAAGAAAGAGTATGCTGCTAAGCAAAAGTCAGGGACAATTGTTAAATTTTCTATGTATGTTTTTGAAACGTATAATATTAGAATACAATTACAACCTATTACAGTAAGTGCCCACAGAGAAGAAAAGTTTTTACCAAAAGGTAAGCACTTTATATCTGAAGATGAATTTTATAATAATATAAAAATACTGGTGGAAATAATATAATAAAAGTAAACCGACAGACTAAACACTAGGAACAAAAAACAATTTTAATACAAATTTATCGATTCATTTAAGTACCACCGTTGATATCATATCATTACCAACGTACCAATTATGAAATAAGAAATTTTTCATATGCTTAAACTAACATTACATTACCTTAACATGAGTTATTTTAATATTAAACAATAAGGTCAAAAAGGGAAACATTCAAGCCAATACAGGTTTCTTTATTGGATGGAGACGGTATGCAGATTTTATGGCAGCGATGTTGCCATTGATTATGCCATTATACCTTGAAACACGTAGACGTGATACATCTCTGCCGTGTATTATGACACCCGTTACAGTGTGGAATGGACGGAACATGCATGAGGAAAGGTCGAGTTGTGAATGTTGAATATAGACGGCGGCGATGGGCTCTGAAAACTGACAAGATAAATATCAGATTTAGGTTCACATATTGTAATATAGGTATTTAATTTTCTTATCAAACGAAATTTTGTGGTTACCCACACCAAGTTTGGTGGCACTCCCCTAAATTGGCTGAGATCATACTTGAATGATCGAAGCCAAGTAGTTCAAATTTAAATCTAAGAAACTGACTAAGAAGAGACTGTCATTCGATTTGGAGTACTTTGAATTTAATTCTTGGCCCTGTCCTGTTTTTAATTTATATAAACAACGCTAAATCATTAATCTCACATGAGCATATTATCCAATATGCCGATGACACTACTTTCTGCTTTAGATCTTACTCACTTAAGTGCTCTCGAGATCTCTGCATTCAAAGATCTAAACTCCTGCATTAAATACTTCCAAGCCGACAATTTGATGACAAACCACTCTAAGACTACTTGAAATTCTCGTTGAGAAACCAGAGCTCCAAACTACATCTCTCGGTGCTGGTAGATGACTTTGCCATTGAGGAAGCGGAATCTGTTAAGTTCCTGGGTATTTATCTGGACAGGGTGTTTGTCTTGTACAGGGTCACGCTGTGTAAATTTGCGCAAAAACCTCCTCTGAATTATTTGCCCCCCGTAGTATTTCAAAGTTCTGCAGCAACGAAGTAGTGCTCATGGCCTACTTTTGTCTTATTTTCCCACACATATCCTACGGTATTCGGCTATGGGGATGCTGTACAGTGGCAAATTTCAAACGGGTATTTGACTTAAATAGAAAGCTGCAAGAATAATTGGTCCATAGAGAGTCGTACAGAACGACCTTTAGTGACTTAGGGTTGCTGGCTCTCACTGGTTTGTACATATTAGGAACACCTTGTACTGCCGGCAAAATGAGTTCTTTCGCAGAGCAGCGATATCCATTACTATAATACAAGGCACGCCTATCCTGTTGCTCAACACCGGACGACAGCTTCCGAACGCCTTCCTTCGCATGCGGGAGTGTAATTCTTAAGTGCACTTCCTGAAAACCTAAGGTCTTAAGAAAATGTCTCTAAATTTAAGGCTTTATTGAAAGGCTATCTAGTGGTGTCCGTATTTACTCGATGGGAGACTTCGTCGGCCATTAAATCCATCAGGGAGAGTCCACGGTGTGAATGAGGCGTTTGAAAGGAAAGGAATCTCCTGTATCATGTTTGTGTTTGTGAATGTAGTTTTATATGTAAGATATATTGTATTGTTTAACCTTTGCCATACGTTTTGTAAATAATGTCGTAAGGCAATGAATGATTGATTGATTGATCTTCCCTTATGAGGTCATTGAATTTATGCCTGAATAAGCCTGAATGAAATTTTATTTCATGCTACAATTGTCTGAACTGAGCTGTAATTTCTAAATCACATTTGATCAGACCTGAAGACAGAGATTTAGTGTCTGAATGAGAGTAAATGAAACCTAATTTCAGGCTACAAGGGTCTCATCAGAACTGCTTTGACTTTAAATTAGTGAATTGTGTTAAATCAGGCATGAATTCAGGGACCACATACCCATCAGATCTGTTAATAACTAAAAACAATAAACAATTTCATAAATATGTGTTATCATCGCAAAATTTCAATTTAAATGCTAGGTTGAGCCTAAAAAATGCTCTAAACTAAAACTTTAAAAGTAAAATAAATAAATAAGCAAAATAATTCAAGTATGATATTTTATAGTTATATTATGTTTAAATATTGATTACGAAACAATGTTTATTCCATTAATCACAGAACTGATACATTGTGAAAGATAATCTATATTGTGACGAGAGAAAATTACGAAAATGCCGGAAAAGCTAGTTTATTATAAAAAAATGACAATTTTCAAGAAGAAAAATAAACATTAAATAATTGGTTACTAATTATACAGAATGTGGCAAACCTATATGTATATACCATATATGTATAATATGTATAACCTATATGTATAACATGATATAATATGTATAACCTATATGTATAACCTATATACCAAGGGAGGAACCCTAAACATTCTTACAGGAAAAATTCCTAGAAATACAGTATTATTTTGAGAACGCTCTGCAGAAAAATGAATTTAGTTAAAAACTTACAAAGCATTTTGAGGACGTCAAGTGTAAAAAGAAATTAAGTAGGGATTAACATCGCAATGAGTGATAAAAGATAAATAGTAGGGGAAAAATAGACTTTGACCTCGGACAAATTGTACTCCCAAATTTTAATGTTTTATTGTGATAGTTGGTGTAAAATCAATAACATATAAAAAGTTTACCGAAATTCCTCCATGGGAAGTTCGCCATTTTGACGAATTTTCAAAATGGCGGACAATACCCATTTTTATCAAGTTATTACGACTTTACTTCAATAAAACCCCACTGTAAATCAAGTTTCTTGATTCATTTGAGTACATAAAGATGAGTAGTAACTGTATGAAGCAAAAAAAGCACCCTTGTAGCAGCAGACCTGCGTAATCAGTAAAATACAAAAACAATTAAAGTACTTTTTAATTTTCAAGAAACCACAAGTGCAGGTGTGTGTAGTAGGTTTGCTGAGCTTTGAAAGTTTTATACAATCACAATTAAATAATAACCAGTAAAATACCACTCATATTTTATTAAAATAATTCATTAATAAGAGAGATGTAGCATTTTATTTATATCTCATAGGAATAACACAGGGATCTTCATATTCTGTTTTTAAGCTAGGTTACTTCCTTCTTTTTAAACCTAATAAAATATTTTATACAGCAAAATGTTCATTTTTTTACAGATTTCAGAGTATAATAAAATAATAATCCTAATACATGTACTCCCGTCGCAGCCGACCTGCGTCCTCAGCGAATTTTCAACGGAAATCAGTATTATTTTTTTAATTTTCTCCATAAACACAAAGGGAAAAAGTATGTAGGCTTGCTGCCATGGAGGTGTAGCCAAATATAAGTCAAATCCTTTCTAGTGAATAGACATATACCTATAAAATTGAATTCAGTTATAATAATAAATAAACGAGATACAGGGTTGTATTTATTTCAAATTACAATAACATAGGAAACATATTATTGTACTTTCTCCGTAATCAGTTAAGCTGAGTTGCAAGTTAAAATTTTAAATTCTTCGTTTTTCAATTACTTTTAAATGGTGCCAGTTTAAATAGTTATTATATTTTTTTTATTGGGGTAAGAATATGCTAACAAATCTTTTTGACCCTTTTGAAAAATCATAACCCCGTTCGAATAATACAATTATACTGGTTTATAGATGGTCATAAAAATAGATTTGGTCTTATATCTTATTAGAGTATTTAATTAAAATCAGAAGTACCTTTCAAAAGTTATTAGTATCATCCGTACACATATATGTTGCATACAATTTGTTAGGCCTATTACATTTTAATATTTTTGTTAAGTATATGATTTAACTGCAAATTTGATCGCCTGCCATTTCGGGCTCGGTTGTCCTTTTTAGGTCGGGTTTGCGGCATTGTATTCTACTAGGCAAGACCTTTAATTTGATGTACATATCAACCTATGCTTACATTGAAGATTTTCTTCTGACTCCTGGTGGGCCATCCCCCATTATGACTAAAATGTTTGGAAGTGTCTCAAAATTAGGCATTGGCGACCCAAATAAGATATTTAAAGTTTAATTTCTCTAACTAATTTCACACAAAACCTAAGAAGAGTGAGGTGCTTCATAAGCCACCTAACCCATTAACATGGTAGGTATATAAGATTTTAAAAATGGTGGTTTTTTACCAATTTCCCATGGTCCGATTTTGGTAAACTTTTTTTTCCACGTTTACTACTTGTCACTTGACCCATTAACGACAAAATTTTTGGGAGTACAATTTGTCCGAGGTTCGGCCCTATTTTCCCGTATATTTCCCTGACTAAAACCTTATTCATCTGCTTCTAATTAGTCCGAAAAAAACTTGTAATTTTAAAGAGAAAGCCACCAAAATCCATGTAAAGTTTTAAAAAGAGAGCTCTTGACCTACTTATTAAAAATTTACATTTGGACTTAAGCGAATGAGTTGAAAATCATATTTTAATTTTGTACAGTGCGGTATAAACTCTAAAGTACGGGTACCAGATTAAGTAACACACTCAAATAAATAATATATTTGATACTATCAAGCTATGTTTTTACATTTGGAGATTATGGTTTTATTTTATCTAATTATAACAACATTTTTTAAATTTGATAACAAGCTTCATTCCAATATTAGGAGTCAATACGGTTTCACTAATACTTCTTCGTATTTTTAATTAATGTTCTTTTGTGTTCTTAATGTTGTATTGACTTTCAATTCTAACAGATGTATCTTGTGAACAAAAAGTAAGAGGAGGTCTAGAAAATTAAATGTCACAGCTAAGCGTGGTGCTCCCCCGCCTTACAGTAATAGCAGCAAATAAACTGCTGATAAACTCTGCTGGCGGTGCGAAGCTAATTGTTACACTTGACATCGCTGGCCTTACAGCTTCTCTCAACCTGGTTCCTCTATTTATATTTTACAAGCACAAAAGCTATTCACTAGTTTTTTAATTTGGCAAAGTGATATTTTGGGTATGAAACTTGGGTATTGTTATTCTTATGTATGTTTTCAAGTTATAAAATAATAGCTGAACCGGTTAAAGTATTGAATTCTTCAAATATATTAACTCTTGATTTCCGATGACAATCGTTAAATTAAATTTAGCAGAATTATCCTGAATACACCTGATTCCCAAAGTCATTATTATGCATTATTATATGCCAAATAATAGCTTTAGCTTATGAAAGTCACTGATTTTACTATTATTAATTATTATAAAATTTTAAATCAAATTAGTACCATGTTTATAAAAAATAAATAATTTAATTAATTAAGTTGTTTACCAAGTTGTTTTTCTTTATTTTATCATGTGACTAAATTCGTGGAGTAAGCCTAATAGTTATTTGTGCTTCTAGGGACTAAAGTACAACTTTTTCTCCCTGAAGGGAAACTGTTGTCACACGAAGGTGAAGACAAGGGCCACAATTTCCCTGAGGGAGAAGACGTACTTTAGCAGCTAGATGAACAATAATTTTTCCTCCACCTGCACGAATAACAAATAACTAGCCACATAACAATAACAATTTTAGGTTCGTACTATCCTCTGCTCCGACAAGCTGGATTAGTCACAATAACAAAAAGAACCCAAACGCACTGACGAGGTAGGATATATCAGCTTTATAGAACACAACAGAAAGAACAAAAGACAATTTAGGCCTAGTCAAAAATCTCACTAAAAAAAGAAAACAAAAACAAAAAAAAAAAAAAACACAAAACACAATTCAACCTAGTCTCACTTCTGATAGTCCTTGACAGTTAAACCATCACAGCGTTGTAAAACTGTGTTCGGGAATTCTGATGTAACATTTTTTGCCTCTCAATGTTTGGCGAGTAAAAACTAATAATTCCTTACTATCACTCCATAAATCATTAGATATTAACATGACAATCCATTTTACAATATCAACTGAAGACCGAAGCGAAATATAAACAAATAACTGCTTACAAAACAGCTAGCGCTGCAGACGCTATTAGTAAACAAAGAATACAATAATAGTTATTGACATTTGACTCAATCTCTCTTTTAATGTTATTCTTATGTAAAAACTTTAGCCCCTTGGTGAAAAAGTTAAGTTTTTCCTAGGTAAAAAAATGAGTATTCAAGTCACAAGGGATAGAAACTAGTACTTTAGTACTCTGTTCAAATTAGTAAGATACGGCTTTACATAGTCGGCGGAGGAAAATTTAAATTTGTTGTTTTGTAAACAAAATTAAGAATAATTGTAGTTAAATAACCGAGATTAAATGTATTGCTTAGTACGTTTAGTGCTTAGTGCTTAAACGTTTCCTTTTGACGGAAGGTAAAAATTCGCGATGAACTGCAGGGAAATTAAGTATTAAAATGTTCATAGCACATCTGTTACCAATATAGTATTTTTATTGGTTTAATAAATATTAAAATAGTTCCATTTGATTTGATTGTGGTATAGCTAAATCAAGAATGTACAAGGAGTTTTGGTGATGACTGTAAAATAATAACTTAAACCAATTGACATGCATAACAAAACCATGCACCTTTAAAGTAATCTACCCTTATAGTAAAGGAATGAAAACATATATTTTTCAGAATAATAGTTTGTTACCAGCTAAAATTATAACACAATGCAGTTTAAAACAATCGTCCTATCATTCTCTACCAATAAATAAATTTACTTTTTATTGAAAAAAATGTAATCTTAATATATTAATAATTGTTAAAAATAACTTAAAAAAATGAAATCGTATTTATTTTTCTATAACATTTGGATGATTTTACACTTTGCATATGCAAACTTTAAGTATCGTCGCACTTTCTTTGAAATATTCGCAATTTAAAGTTAATTTTGAACTATTATAATAAAATGAACGTTAATAATCTAATTATTTTCACTCCAAAAATACAGATTTTTCTAAAATAATTTTAGGTGTATTAGAAAGATAAAATATTCTTTAAACGCAACATAACTTGTTATAGAATAAATTATACAAAATATCAAAAGTAATTTAACCATTCTTATAAAAAAATAAACACACACACAAAAAAGTATATGAAAACTTTATAACAAAATTTCAAACATACTTTTCGTGTGAAAAAAAATTTACAATAGCTTAAAACACAATACATAAATCAAAATCAATACACAATGTTTAGCAGCCTTATATATGATTTTGTATTTTTTATGTTTTATAACACTGGGAATGTCTCAAACCGTTATTCTGGTGGAAACTGAATTAGTTGATATAAAATCGAGGTATAAAACCCAATGGCATAACAATTTAAACATTTTACTCGAGAGCAACATAAAACAACTACAATTGTCTCAACTAATCGGATGCACTTCTGTATTTTACTACTTGTATTATTTGTTCGCAATGCTGTTAAATGACATTTAGACCATTGCTTGTCTATTAGAAAGATAGAAAGGTTGCTATTAAGTACATACAAAAGTTTCAGCAAGCCCTCCGAGACCTTCCCTGGGGCCTAAAGTCTCTCGCTTGTTCCGGCGATTTACTCTAGGTGCGAAACCACTTTCCTAAAAATTACAAGTGCTTCCTTCTACTATATTTTGTAACGGTTCTGACATAATCACCATTCAGGCACCTTTTGGTATGAATTTTGTTATTATTTACAATAATGTTATAGTGATGGTGGGTTTCATTCTCCCTTACAACATTGCAGTTTACCTATTTTACTTTTTATATTTGTAGTTTTCTTGAGTGGCGTATAAATATGTTGATAAATATTATAAATTAAGATACTTAACCAATTATATGTCAAGTTTTAATTAAAAATTGGTAAATGTAATCAAAATTATCGTTATGTTACCTTTAAAATCCTCGTTAAAACTCCCAAGGGTTGTATTGTGTGCTTTTTTTTAAAACACATTTAAAATTAACTTTAACAAGCACATTATTATGATTTAAGATAATTACTTTCTTATAAAACACTTTTGAATCATACACCTTTTTTTCTTTGAAAAGTAAAGTTTAAAAAGACGTCTTACTACTAACACGAAGGGTCCACTAACACCTGTTTGAAAGAATCTTTGTACTGTATCAACAAGTCATGAAGAAGAGTTAAAACAATTTTGTAGTATGTAGTAAGTAGTTCTTACTGTGTATTATAAGATATTTTGAGATTTACATAATAGATATTGGGTCAACGTATGTTTATTAATCATCAGATAAATTTTAAAGGAATAAAAAACATTAAATTTATTTTCTTTTACTTAGTTCTAAACGAATAAAAACCATTGTTAAACTTATTTCATCACAAACAAATTGTCAATTACTAAGGACTTGTAAATTAAATAAAAACAATGATCAACTTAAGTTTTTGGTTTATTAGTTAACATATATTATTATGTTATATATAGCAGTTATCAAATTTAAGTTTGTTGTAGCATTATCATTATACCTTTGTTGTCTGTGTTTGAACAACTGTAGTTTCCGTGTTGTCGCAGACCCGGTGCGCAGGCCACTTGATGTAGCGAAGGCTGCAGAAAACTAAACGTTCATTTATAATGCACAGCACTCGCCTTTTCGTGCTTCTACTTTCACTAGCTTTGGAGAGAAAGTACTCAGTTGGCAAAATACTAAATATGAATAGAATGGGGATGATTTAAAATATGATTTAAACTAGTTTAACAGTAATTTTGGAACCTATGAAATTTGTAGAAAAGGTGTCTAAAGTTTAATTAAGCGTTTAGCGCACCCATGAGCTACGTGACTGTAGTCTTAGTAAATTACGAAATTAAAGTATATTAACTATTTATTACCATTTTTCTCAAATTTAATTCCCTGTTTGAGAAAATTTACTAATGTAGACGTCAAAATATAGACATGGTCCCCAACTCCCAGAGCCGGGTCGGGCCTTGGTTAAAGTTTGCTCGCGGGTGCTAAGTTAATTGTAACACTTGGGAGTCTGCGGATCGTTGGAACTCACTAACTTGTGCCTGTTTAATTTTCTGCACTGTTCGCGGTGCAAAATGCTCCTTTTACGGAGCCAGTTTCTCAACTAGCAAAAAGCTACATCTTAAAATGTGTTTGTTGAAGTCATTAGAATGATCTCGTCGTAAGATGACTATGGGAAGTTTATGTTCCAGTTTCACTTAATAATGTTATTAAGTTTTTAATGAAACTGCTTGTTTTTTAATATTTGAGATTTAATTATTTTTATTACCACTAAATCTGCATTTATTGTTCTGCAACAAACTTGATTATTTTTATAAAAGTAAGACTCTACTTTTTATCCCGATCCCGAATTTTAACAACCGATTTAAATTAGCTTTTTCAAAATAATATTTTTAAATATAAAAGCCAAGACAACAAAATGGAGGATTTGTAAGTTACTGGGGTCTTTCAATCGATATTACTACGGAATTAATATGGATCTATGTTTTTAAATATTTTAAGGGAGTTCTGAAACACTAGCAATTAATTTATACTTCATCTTTTACCTAGTACTGATAGTCCCACAAAAATACTAAATACAACACAAATAAAAATAAAATTATTTTAAATATTAAAACAAAATGGTAAAGAACTTTGTAATTATTGATAAAATCAATAATCAATGTTCAACCGAATATGGATTAAAGTTTTAGGTTCGCAGAGAAGAAATATTTAGAAGTGAGTACAAAAAAGTTTTAAGAAAAAGTTAACCACATTAGAAAAGTGCAAAACAATTTTTTAGTAAGATTATTCATTTAATAAACCGGTATTCGCGAGTGAGAATCATAATTTGGTTTATAAAAGTAATCGAGACAATAAGCGAGTGAGAGTGAGCGGAACAAGAAGGCGGCGGATCGGCTGCAAAGTGGCGCCGTTATCCGAGGATAACCGCATCGCAGAGATTTAATTAAACCAGATTAAATATTTACCACAGTAAAGTACTTTTACCCACAAACCTGTGATTAATCTTTACTCACTTAATACAGTATACTCGCCACCCGATTATACAAGTACGAAGTTAATTCTGATGCTTTTATTGTGCAGGTTTCATAACCTACGAGTTTGATTTTTCCAATATTCAACGTCCACAGTAAACATCTGCTTGTTATTATTTGAATAAAACTGGCACATGTTAAATCTTCATTACATGTGAATTTATAGGCCTATTGACATAAAATAAAACTGCGCATGAATTTTAAAACAATCTATTAAGAATTGTTTTCACCTTTGATTCGTTTACACAGTTAAAACATACTTTAGCAGTTATAAAACTCTAATAAAACTCAAAGTGGTTTCCTCGGTGAATCATCACCTTTTACAATAATGTCTTTCTTAACAATAGCCAACTAAACAGCTGACTATTTAAAGGATATCATTCCTGGGAAGAAATTTGACCAAAGTTTCAGTTGATTTGGACCGTCTGTATTCAAAAAAATTTAAAATATATTTTATAACCAAAACATCTGTTCATCCTCTAATATTTTAAAATTTGTTGGTATAGCAACATCTGTATAATGATGTAATCAAATGTTCTTAATCCATAATATTAACATTGAAACTTGAATTAAAAGGCTGTAAGGCTGTTTAGTAGCCCTACTGGCCGATTCTCAACAATATTTGTTGGATACAACTGCAGACCTAGCCCTATCAGACGATACCAAAAACGTGAAAATTGGTTGAAATTTTAAAAGAAGAGTTCCAATTAAAAAATCCCCTAGTATATTAAAGATGTTAAAATTTTATTTTTCCACTTTTACCTCAACTTTAAAGGAATTTTATAGAACGCAAGCGTTAGTATGATCGTACATTTGAAGGGAATTCTGCAACCCCACATCATTCTTGTGCCATGTACTGGGGCAGTTTTCTTCAATATCCGATAGGCTGTAAATAGAAGATATGTTATAGGCTATAAATAGAAGATATGTTAATGTAAAACAATAATTTTAGCACAATAATATTGGTACACATAAGGTTTTACTTCGACATAATCACCGAAGAGATTGAAACATTTGCCATATCTGTGGACAAACTTTTAAATTTCGTAAACATTATTTATATTATTACCCTCTTCAAAGAAAGTTGCGGCCCGCCAAGAATTCCGTATTCAAACACAAAATACAAAAAATTAAAAAAGTTCAAAAATGTTTTTAGAAATTAAAAAGAAAAAAAGATTTCATAGAAAAAGAAGTAATGGTGAATCTGTGGTTTTCTTTAACAATTCTGTCAACTCGTTGAACCAGGTAATTTCAAATGAGGAAAGGTTCAGCAGTTACCGAGAACTTAGCGTTTTAACTTTGTAATTATTCATTATTTAGGATTTGTAGGGAAAAGACACAGCACTTGTTTCATTATGTTATGGCGAAGGGGAGCTGAGTTAACTGTTAGCTGAGTTAGCTTCGCTCAGTTATATGTAATGTGATGCATTTTATGATGATTTAGCAACTTGATTCTACATGAAAACTTCCCATTGACACGTGGAACATAGATGACGGACTTAAACTGCATAAAATAAAATAAAAATGAACTTTGAACGTGTATATTTTAATTAATTTCTCAATAATCATTTACATGTACACTTTTAAGCAGAAATAAAAGTTATAACGGTAAAAAAACGTTCAGTACATCTTAAACAACTGTTTTGTTTTGAAGCTTAACTTCTGCCTTTCAAAAAATTAAACATTTTAATGTTAAGAGTTAGAAAACATCTGCTATGAGGAATGTTATAAAACATCACACTATTTTTTTTTATAAAACTACCACTTATGGCGTGACGGTTTCGTAATATTTCTCAACAGTGACAAGAATGTCAGCCAATAGTGTATTAGCAAGGATAAACAACGAATACCACCATGACCTAATTGCTTTCAGATGCCCTTAAAAAAAGTTAAAGTTTTAACAATTTTACTTAGAGACTTTACATATTTGATAGTATATTTGTAGCTCGTATCGAGCAGTTTAATTAAAACCTACATATGTCATTGAAAAAATATTACATTTAGTCCTAAATCAGGTACTCCCGTCCAACCAAATACTGTGATTATCAGTACACAAAACTACACTTATTTACAGCTGTACATTAACAGATGTTTTAATGATTAACTCAATCCCAATGTTATTCTAATGGGAAAATTTCAAATTTCAATTATGGACAGCATCATTATGAACCAATTATTGGAAGTAGAATTTTCACCAATTTTGTGCTGAAACAACTACAGACAAAGCCCTAGAAAACGATATCAACAACTTGGAAATTAGATGAAAATGTAAGATGAGTTCTCTTAACAAAAAAAGCCTAAGGGTATTAAATAAATATAGGTTCGATTTCTAGTAATGAGGGAAATATTCTTCTATAGGCCTAGTTTATTAGTAAGTTTATTGAGGTAACGTAAATAGGTATGAGAAAATATTTCGAAATATAATTTAGTTTACAAGACACTCATTGTTATAAAGAACGTAATTGATTGACTAAAAATATGAAAGTAGTGGAAAAAGGGGGCTGCTGGCTCACTTCAAGGTCACCTGAGGGATGACGTCATCGAGGTCAATGACCTCACCGATGATGTCATCGATGACGTCATCGATGACGCAATCGATGACGTCATCACCAATGACGTCACATCCATGACGTCACACCCATGACGTCACAGAAATGACGTGCTGATGACGTCATCACCCCTTACGTCACCAAAATGACGTCATCGATGTCACAAAGGTCAAGGTCACGCTGAAACCTAAAATTTTTTGGCACTTTTGCTGTTTCTCGCACTACGCTCCGAGTTTCAGTCCGGTTCCCATGACCTTGACGACTTGGAGCGAAATTAGACGAGAAACAGCAAAAGTGCTGAGGAAACTGCAAGTTTGCAACGTGACTCTGCCTAAACCGTCATGTGACACCGCTCGGGTGACCTTGAAGTGAGCCAGCAGCCCCCTTTAGACCAGTACTACAACCGCGATGTGCACCCTACGACAGACACCGAGCGACTGACTGTCCGGCCCCGCGCACTCTAGGTATATGGGAAGTGGTGGGGGAACTGCGATGACCTCGGGAAACTTGAAAATGTCAAGCCAGGTAGCACCGTTTTGGTGCTACCTTAAATTTACATGTTAAAGTGTGATGACCTTGAGGTTGACTGTGAACCTGGGGCTTAGGATTGTGTTTAACAGCTTGACGTTTTCGCCAGAGTTCAAGTGTGGTGACATTGAACTGGTTAAAATCAAAACTGCACAGCAGACTGCACAACACGGATGTGCATCCTACGACAGCCGCCGAGCGACTGACCTCCGGGCCCTGCGTACTCTAGATATATGGGGAAGTGGTGGGGGAAATTTTAAGGTCATTTAAACGGAGTTTAAAAAAAGTCAAAGAGTAGAAAGACTACTCTTGTGAGTCTATAGCGATTTCATTGATAGTGAGTGCTTCGGTATGCCAAGTTGATCTGTATTGACACGCTCCTAAATAATGTTTGCAAAAACCTGCAAAATGATTGTTGCACAATTTGCAGCCAGTTAGCTGTTTTAGTTTGAATTCAATGCAACGTTCAGGGCAGCAAGTGTACTTATGCCCTCTCATTTGGTACACATGGAATGTCTTCAACTTCGGTTTCGGCTTCTTCCAAGACTTGCACTTACACATGCACTGACCAAAAGCTTCACATGTTCTACAAGCCACTCCACCACATCAATGTCATTTGGCCATGAAAAACATTTCTGTTCGCAACAGTAGTTGAGTTGACTGTCCATGTTGCTGCGGTGAAGGTGCGCGATGAAATGATGCTGTAGTCAGTGAGAGTGCACCTTAAATAAACTCAGTGGAGGGGGAAAGGTCAAGGTCATTCAAACGGAGTTTTAAAAAAGATGACTAGTTGTCCTCCTCGTCCGTCGTACTTGGAGAGCTGTCAGACGAAGAGCCCCGCGCAGGTGCTCTCCAGATGAAATGTATATCTATTTGAAAGCGCAGGCCTGGATCTTGTACCATCAACTCCTTTAATCTATTACATACCAATTCCACTTTGTACACATTGTTAATAATCAACACCCAAGGCTTCGGCTGAACATAACGTGTAGTTGAGTCAGCCTCGCAGACAGTTACACCTTCCGGTGATATTGGAGTGTATAAATGTGTAAAATCTCGTTGCTGAGGCTGGCTTGAAGTTGAAGGTTCTGTGCCAACCCTGGTTGCATCAAAATTCAAATCCATTCTACATTCAAGAGGTCCAGGGTTCCCGTTTAATACATTGAGTAATTTTTGATACAAGACTTCCACTTCTGTCGCATCCTGTAAATGAACAGTCCACCGCAAGGGAAATGCTTCGTCCGTAGTGGAGTCAACTTGAGAAAGAGTTCTTTCCGCCATGGCAGCTAAGCAAGGAATGAGGTGAGCTGCAGTCAGTTGTAACATTATCGAAAAGTAGAGGGGGAAATTTCAAGATCATTTAAAATTGGGTTTTAAAAAAGGAAGGAGTGGAGGGGAAAGTTCAAGGTCGTTCCAACATCAGTAGTGGAGTCAGCTTGGCTGATGGTGTTGTCCGCCATGGTTGCTTGTCGAACAAGGAATGACGGGTGATGTGATACTCATGCAGGAACATGGTGAAGTGGTGGGGGAAGTTTCAAGGTCATCCAAACGGAGTTTTAAAAAAAAAGGAAAACCTACAAAGTAACATTGAAACTTTCCAACTGATGGTGGCGGGCGTTTTCTTCTGCAACCTTGCCGACACATGTGACTATACCATATAGTATGAAAAGTACAACCATAATAAGGCCGAACAATAAAAGATAGCCGTTGACTATCATGATATTTTCTGAGTGGATCTGCTTTCTTCTTATCTCCCTCTCTTGCATCCTTTTCTCTAACTCGTGGATGAAGTCGCAGGCTTCGAGTTCTTCATATTGCAGGTTTGAATGTTTCATGTATCACATGTATAATCACAATGAATGTTGTCTTAAATATTCACATCATTTATATAGGTCAAGGTCATCCAAACTTGTGTAAAAAAATGGGGAACACGGCGTTGGACTTGCCGTGTTCCCCATTTTTTTACGGAAGGAGGAAGGAATAAGGTCGAAGTTGTAGAAGGACGAAGAATAGGTTACTAGTTGATAGGGTTTAGAGAGTAGTGGCCGAAAGGAAGAGTATGAATCTTATCCGGCATAATATGCCTTTTATCATCTTGAGCTGATAGTGCTCTTTTAACTTCAGTGACACTGTAGACCTCATGTTTAAAGCTTCTGATAGTGTTGAACGTTGCAGACATTGTAGAATCTTCAAACAAGCAGGTCTTGTAATGGTCAAATGTCACATGTTTCTTCAAGTACGATGTTTTGACTCCTTTAGCTTTCTTCACTGTCGGTATGTCATTTTCTATATACATCTTGAAGGAATATAATTTGGACATCAGCGCAACTATTTCCTCCAAAGGTATTCCATTTGCTTCATCTTTAAATTTTCCGATTACTTTTTTATTCTTTTCATTGTAATTTGGATGGTTCTTCGGATAGTCAGAGAAGTCAAAGTCGTCTTTGTATGGGAAACTCCTTAGATCTTCATACATGTCCAAAGTCTTTATCCAGTAGATAAACGCGTCGGTATCCATGTATGCAACTCCAATGTTGTCTCTTCCGTAGTGTTTAACCATTTTGTTGTAATTGAAATCATACATCAGAGTTTTACTTATATCCAAAATCGACATTCCAATGTATAACGGACGATCCATCACTATTGTTGTTTTATTCATACTGACAGCAACTAGATTTTCGTTTATAATCATTGATGTTCCGAAATTTGGTTTTTGCACTAATTTTTCCAATTTCCTAGGATCACTTACTAATTTTACAATTTTGTGTTTTCTCTTGTTCTCCAAGGTCTTCCCAAAGATGGCGTTGTTCATTAATTTGTAGAAGTCCTTTTCAAATGCTGTTGTCGCTGCAGCTCTTCTTGTCGTGTTGGAATCGATATATGGTTTCAACCAACAAGACTGGGTGAATTCAATTGCTCTGTGAATTTTCACTATACGTAGACCCAATTCAAGTGCTTGTTGAACTACCCAATAGTGTGCCACATATCGACTCTTATTCTCCAAGGTCATCATCAGCTTGGGCCACCTTCCTGTCGGTGAAACTTCAGTCTTGGATAGGAGAGGCAGGTCGTAATGATGGTCGTGAAGGTGCTCCGGATATTCAAAATCACAGTCCAAAATATAGCCTGTTTGACCATCTTTTGGAATCCGTGATATGTCACCGATGGTGGTCGGCTCAATCCACTTGAAGTCTGCGTAGGGAAGTGGATTTGACATCGCCCAACCATAGAGGTTGTTCGCATCAAAATATCCAAGGTAGAGTGATGGTTGTTGCTCGTCGAAGCCGGGGATATACTTGTTGTTGGCCTTAACATGTCTTGTCACAGCTTGAGTCAAACCACCTCGTACACCTGATTCGATCATGAGGACCATATCGATGTCTGTGAGAAGCTCCAATCGGCAGTTAGTTGACTTGAGCATAGCTTGCCATGCTAATCCAGGGGATGTATACGAGTGTAAAGGATCCAATCCGTATGCTGAGAAACAGGTGTTCCGAAATTCTTCCATCACATCGCACAGCAGAGTTACATCCAATTTTATATAAAAATCAGAATATTCCCCTAAAGTTTGAATGTTTAGTTGGTTCCAAACATTACACGCATGATTGTAGTCTTCAACGGAGATTTCACTTTCATTTAATTTGCTATTGAAGGCTTCAATCGGTGGTAGACTGGTTTCTTCAAACTTTTCTGTGGAAGTTATGTAATCATAGGGGAAAACTCCTTTTCGTAATACTAAGTCCAATTTATCTTCAGGTACAATTTTGCTGGTTTCTTTTAGATCTTCTCTTCTTAGGTTCTCAGACAATTTGCTCAAACTAGATGACATAAATCTATAAGAGTCTACGAAGCGAAGTTTAATTTTACCAACTGTTTTTGAAAAACTGATGTACTTCTCCAATGTTTCAGCTAATACTTCGATTTTTTCATCATCTCGTCCTAACTCTGGGATAATGAAGTGGGAGTCATAGCCGCTAAGATTGTGTAACACGACAGGAATAAATTGAGGCAGTTTGTAATTTATATTGCATGAATTACAAGCAGGTCCTCTGTATAACCCTGTGAGGTGATCATGATCTCTTACTTTTTGATTTTCTTCACTGAAGCTCTTCTTGCATAGATAACATCTTGTTGCCGAAATGTATTCTTCTTGTTGATTTTGGTTCAAAGGTTTCATGGGTAAAACATTACCGTATAAGTGTTCCGCCTTTTCAGCAATGTCATACAACTGGTCTACAAAATACTTAGCAGCTTCTTCCCCACGGTAGAGTATCGGAGTGGATGTTAAGCCATAGTCTTGCAATTGTTCTTCAGGTAAAGTAGATTTCACCAATAAGCAAAAACTGTTAGGTTGATGCAATTGATATTTGGTTCTTCTAGTTACTTCACCATCCGAAAGTTCCTGCGGCACTAACGTGGATTCAAAGTCAGCGTAGATAACTAGTGGAATCCGGTATTGGTGAACTGTTTTATTGAACTGGACAAATGCTCTAGATGGTGGTGGCAGACTAATCTTCACTTCATAGTTGTCATTACAAAGCCGCTGGTGTTCCGACAACCACTCCGATCCTCCACGTCTCAAGTCTTTATTTGTGAAACAAAAGCATCTCTTACACACTGTTACTCTAATTTTCTTTTTAGTCACTTGTCGTCCAACCAAAGTTTCAAAGTTCTTGATGTAAACATAATGTGATATTTCACCTTTGGTCAATAGCAGCAAATCTGTATGATTTTGACGTTCAGTCTTTGTAACTCGTAACGGGTATACGTTATTCGATTCGTCTAAACCAAACACATTAACTGAAACTCCTGGGTTTTTTCTTTCAAATTTAGCAACATCATTAAGACTAACAGGATACGACATACCTTGGAAGTTATAGCGGTGTTGAACAGCTTCGTATGCTATGCTAGGTCTACAGGCATTAGGTTCCACATATTTTGCTAACATTGCATACCGGAAACATTCATTATCCTCATTTTTCACATTGATACATGATCTTGTATCTCGGATCACCTTTGGTAGAGGGATAAAGCTGCTACCCCTCATACCATATCCATGCTTGTGAACCCTCACATCCATACCTTCAATCGATGATAGCGTCCAGCCGGATCCTCTTCCTTCATGTTCTTGAAGTTTCACTAGCAGTTCAACCAAACATTCTTCTAAGATTTCGTTGATATCAGATGTGGTTGTAAGGGTTCGGTTTTTAGCAATGAATGCTCTCGGTGAGTTTTCACCATCGGTATTAGTAAACATAGCCTCCAACACCAATCCAAATTTAATAAAGTTCAATCTTGCCAATTCTTCCATCAATGTTTTTACAACTAGATTTTTAGCTTGGGTTATAAAGTTTTCCAATTCCAATTGAACATTATTAATTTTGAAATGAGTTACAACTGGTCCTGGAAAGGCTGTGGTGCACAGTTGTCTTATATCTTCCACTTCTTCTGTATCCTCTTCTTCCATATCCTCTTCTTGGGTACGCAGTTGTTTTACATCTTCCACTTTTTTTTCTTCCATTTCCTTTTCAATAAATCCTCCAGCTGTAGATGGTCCAGCTCCGGCAAATTGAATAACACTTGGTCTTCTTCTTTGCATTGACTGTAAATAGCTAGCCCAGTCCTCCTGCTTCTGGGGTTTTTCCAAAAACCGATCAATCGCATCCAAGTCTTCTTCACTTACTACAATCTCTTCTTTTCTGTCCTCTTCACGATGCAATTCTCGGTGTAACTGTAGATAGCTATCACAGTCGTCCATCTGCTTCTGGTAGTTTTCCAATAACCGATCAAACGCATCCAAGTCTTCTTCACTTACAACAATCTTTTCTTTTCTGTTCTCTTCATGATGCAATTCTCGGTGTAAAACAAAGATATCTTCATCTTGGAAAAACTCACCACAAATATCGCAAAGAGCCATTTTTTTACAGTTTGGCTTTGAGTATGCACTCGGTGAATGTCCAAGCAATAATGAGCGGCGCGCTCAACCAGGTCCCTTTATACCCGAGGTTGAAGGGTGGGGGAAGGTGACGTCATATACATCCGGTTTATCAATCATTTAGTAAATTTGGCTTTTAAACACCCATTTTCAATATATTCTTCAACAGGCTTGATAAACCAATAATGTTTGGTCTAAATCCACTACTTTGTACAAGTTTTTTCAAAGATGTCTGTTTGAGCAAGTTTATATGGGTCAAGGTCATTTGGAATTATTATTTTCAGAGGGATAGAGCACTAAGCAGCATCAATTACTACAAAGTGCTCTATCCCCCGCTCAGATTTTTGTTTTAATTTCTTACAAAGGTGAAATACCACCGGTATTACCTCCAGAATAGGAAAAATTCTGTTGCGATGGAGCGATGGAAGTGGTGTATCCAATCCAATTGGTTTGCCATTTTTATACCCCCACCAACTATGCATTTATGTGGGTCAAGGTCGCGTAAAGATACCCTTTGAGCGGGGGATAAACCACTAAGCAGCATGCTAGTCCATTGCCGCAAAGTGATCTATCCCCCGCTCTGTTCTACAAAACCTCAATCAAGTCCAAGTTCAAGTCCTAGTTTAACACTTGGTTGGGAGAATTACATTAGTTTGATGCTTATTTCTACCGTTACACTTGCTCCATTCTCAAAAAGATATAAATAATATAATCCTGGATACTGTTTTGTTTCACGTCCTGCATGTTCCTTAATAAAGTCAAAAGCCAATCTTTTTGAATATTCATTATGAAACACTTCTCTCACACAAACAAGAATTTTTTCTTCCACCAATTTTAGTTGAATTGATGATAGTTTGCTTACATCATCCTTGTCTATCAGGGGTAGCTTGTAGGTAAAAGTATTTGGCGGTAGTTTTCGCGTTCTGTCAAGTAAACAACAAAATTTTTTATACAATTTCTTCTCATTGTCTGTAATACTATTAATACCAATCAGATTATAGAACAAAGGTTTATAAGGTATACGACGAGACATTTTTGGTCACCGGTCTTCTTAAGAATGAGCTCCTGGACAGCCACTTCCAACGAAAGGTGGAGCATGAATGAGAAGTGCGTGCAACCTGACCGCCTTATATCCCCACCAGCCAAGGGCGACCCCACCCTGGGGGGGGGGTCACTTCTCGTCCGGAGCAAAAAACTTTTTGGTCAAGGTCAAAAATTTTTTCGAAAAAAAAGTTTAAAGGGAGGGGGTGGGGGTGGGGGAGGGGGTGGGGGAGGGGGTGGGGGTGGGGGGGGGTTAATTAAAGAAATAAACCCTTATAGGCGTTCTTATGTTGCCATCGCTATAGTCTCCGAAAAGATACAACTATGGGGAACTCCGGACTTGTGTGTTTGTAATACCTACCAGTTAAAATTCAAAGAGAAACTTATAATATTTGGTTCAAGGTCACGCGAAACTTTTAAAAAAATAAGCCCCACACCCCCCTATGGGGGTGTGGGGCACTTGGGTTGTCATCGCTGTAGCCTCCGAAGAGACCCAACTATGACAACAGGCAACATCCAATGTCGTCTAACCTTCACCACGCAAGACTTAAGCATTTACTGCATTGCTAACAAATAACTTTTCCAATAGCTAACAAAAAGTCATTTACATAATTTTGAAAGAGGTTGAGGAGAGCCCTAGTGGCTTATGTCCCCGGTCCGAGTGCAGAGGCCATCGGCTCATTACCCCCGTATAAGCGTACAAACGGACCAACTCCAATTTCTCAGCCGCATTGAAGCATGCATGAGTGGAGCCTAACAATTATAAAAAGTGGTTTTACACGGGGGCCTACTCCCGTTCCCTATCTTTAATATTTAATATTTAAGTTCAGCAATGCAGTAAATTTATATAAGTTCTTACTAGGTCAAGGCCATACGAACATTAAAAAATTTCGGCCCCCGTACATCCATGGCGAACCACGAATGTTCGGGGGCCTTGGGGACAAAAGAACACAAATAGCTAACAAAGTTTCATTTACATAATTTTGAGTTTCCGGAAGGGAAACTAACTGAGGACACCCTAGTGGCTTACGTCCTCGGTCCGAGTGCAGAGGCCATCGGCTCATTACCCCCATATAGGCGTACAAACGGACCAACTCCTATTTCTCAGCCGCATTGAAGCATGCATGAGAGGAGGAGGGGGGGGAGGGGGTGGGGGTGGGGGAGGGGGGGAGGGGGTGGGGTTAGTGGGTCAAGGTCACCCACAACCCTTCCACTCTAAGTGTTGGCTATACCCCCACCACAACCGAGTCCCTAGGCTGCACAACACCGCTCCGCCAGTATGTCTCCGGCTTCCATGCGGTGCGTCTCGCTGTTCTCCAACTCTCTATATGTAAGTATTTTTACAAGTTTTGAATCTAGGTCACTTCACTTTGTAACAATATCGACTTGTGGTATTTCAGTATTTTAACTCAAGGTCATCACACTTTAACTCTGAGACTGCATCAACTTGTATTATTTCTGTGTTTTGACTCAAGGTCATCACACTTTAACTCTGGGACGGGATCGACTTGTAGTATTTCTGTGTTTTGACTCAAGGTCACCACACTTTAACTCTGGGACGGGATCGACTTGTAGTATTTCTGTGTTTTCACTCAAGGTCATCACACTTTAACATGTAACTTTAAGGTAGCACCAAAACGGTGCTACCCGGCTTGACATTTTCAAGTTTCCCAAGGTCATCACAGTTCCCCCACCACTTCCCATATACCTAGAGTGCGCAGGGCCGGACAGTCAGTCGCTCGGTGTCTGTCGTAGGGTACGCATCGCGGTTGCAGTAATGGTCGAATGGGGGCTTTTGGGTCAATTCAAGGTCACCCGAGCGGTGTCACATGACGGTTTAGGCAGAGTCACGTTGCAAACTTCAAGTTTCCTCAGCACTTTTGCTGTTTCTCATCGCAAATTCGCTCCAAGTCGTCAAGGTCATGGTAGCTGTGACTGAAACTCGGAGCGTAGTGCGAGAAACAGTAAAAGTGCCTAAAAAATTTTAGGTTTCAGCGTGACCTTGACCTTTGTGACATCGATGACGTCATCTTGGTGACGTAAGGGGTGATGACGTCATCAGCACGTCATTTCTGTGACGTCATGGGTGTGACGTCGTGGATGTGACGTCATTGGTGATGACGTCATCGATGATGCAATCGATGACGTCATCGATGAGGTCATTGACCTCGATGACGTCATCGATGACGTCATCCCTCAGGTGACCTTGAACTGTTCCAAAAGCCCCCATTCCCCACTACTTATGAAAAAGTAAACATTTTATTTATTATTATTTTATTATATTGTAAAATGTTAATTTGTTATTGTGATAGCTTTTTTGATGGTAACTCATCTGTTTTAAAGGAGATGTTTGTTCTTAATTTATATACACTATGTTAATAAATTATGTTTAGGTTTAAACAAATTTTATTTAAAACAAAAACAAAGCATTTAAACCTTTGTGTTGTAAAAGAAACTATTCTAATTTTTTCGGTTATCAATATTTTATACAGCTAAAAAAATGTTTAAACAGGTTTTGAGTTTTGAATTTTTATATAATTCTTAGAATTATATCTAAGAAACACTATACTGGTATTGTAGTAAACATTTATCGTTTGTTTATGTAATTTAAGAAATACTACTTGTAAGTTATTTTTAATGGTATATTTCCCTTCCACATTAAATTGATAACCCTCATAAGAGAAAGCCCCTAATGAAATTTCCCAACAATATTCCATTACTAAAAGGTGGTGAGATCAATTAAACGCTGAATCTCCAACTAGATTTAATTAAATTAAAACTCTGTGGTATTCCGTACCACAGTTCCGATAAATACGCAATTAAATTAATGACACCCATATTTCATACATTACGAATGTAATTAATGTTAATAATAAGTATATGTGAAAAATAACTTTCATAATTACTTTCTAGCCAAGAAACACTTACACGGAGCTCAACAAGACAGTTGCAGTTCCCTCTCTAGTGCCTCATATCCGGCATCTGCTCAAGTATTGAGACCAAGTCTATCACAGTTAGGACGACCACTAAATATTTAACGCGTGGCAGAACCACAACGTTGCAAGGATGTCACATGTGTAACACTCCTGCCTTATGTGAGCAGTACCTGATGCGATACATTTGTTCAAGTATTGAGAGCAAGTATGTCGCAGTTAGGATGACCTATAAATATTTAACGCAGGGCAGGACCACTAGGTTCAATGATGTCACATGTGTAACACTCCTGCCTTATGTGAGCAGTACCTGATGCGATACATTTGTTCAAGTATTGAGAGCAAGTATGTCGCAGTTTAACGCAGGTCAGGACCACTAGGTTCAATGATGTCACATGTGTAACACTCCTGCCTTATGCGAGCAGTACCTGATGCGATACATTTGTTCAAGTATTGAGAGCAAGTATGTCGCAGTTAGGATGACCTATAAATATATAACGCAGGGCAGGACCACTAGGTTCAATGATGTCACATGTGTAACACTCCTGCCTTATGTGAGCAGTACCTGATGCGATACATTTGTTCAAGTATTGAGAGCAAGTATGTCGCAGTTAGGATGACCACTAAATATTTAACGCGTCTCAGGAATACTACGTTCCAATGATGTCACATGTGTAACACTCTGCCTTATGTGAGCTGCACCTGATGCAATACATTTGTTCAAGTATTGAGAGCAAGTATGTCGCAGTTAGGATGACCTATAAATATACAGGGTGTTCGGAAAAAACGTTTCAGGAATTCAGGAGGTTATTGCCCACATCAAAATAAGCAAAAAAGTTCCTGTAAACATATGTCCTAAAATGCTTCGTTAACCCGCTAGCCGCCATTTTGTTTTTTACACTAAATAATTTTTATTTCCGTAATGGATCATTGTATTAAATTAATATTTGGCATGCACCTTCATCATAGCAATACCCATTTTCAAGAAAAAAGTTATTTTTTTCCAATGTGTATTTTCAAAATGGCGGCCATTTTAAAATTTTAAACTAAAATATCTCAAAATCGGTAAATTTTATTAAAATTTTATCAGACACAAAAAAGTTGACGAATTGAATTATCTAACCAATGGTACCAAGTTTGTGAGGATGCGACAACAAATAACGGAGTTATTGAGATTTTTCTGCATAAAACCATTGATTTTGCATTGCAATTAATGCAAATTAAGGTAATTTTAAATGAAAAATCTTAATAACTCCGTTATTTGTTGTCAGATCCTTACAAACTTGGTACCATTGGTTAGATAATTAAATTTGTCAACTTTTTTGTGTCTGATAAAATTTTAATAAAATTTACCGATTTTGAGATATTTTAGTTTAAAATTTTAAAATGGCCGCCATTTTGAAAATACACATTGGAAAAAAATAACTTTTTTCTTGAAAATGGGTATTGCCATGATGAAGGTGCATGCCAAATATTAATTTAATACAATGATCCATTACGGAAATAAAAATTATTTGGTGTAAAAAACAAAATGGCGGCTAGCGGGTTAACGAAGCATTTTAGGACATATGTTTACAGGAACTTTTTTGCTTATTTTGATGTGGGCAATAACCTCCTGAATTCCTGAAACGTTTTTTCCGAACACCCTGTATAACGCAGGGAAGGACCACTAGGTTCAATGATGTCACATGTGTAACACTCCTGCCTTATGTGAGCAGTACCTGATGCGATACATTTGTTCAAGTATTGAGAGCAAGTATGTCGCAGTTAGGATGACCTATAAATATACAACGCAGGGCAGGACCACTAGGTTCAATGATGTTACATGTGTAACACTCCTGCCTTATGTGAGCTGTACCTAATGCAATACATTTGTTCAGGTATTGAGATCAAGTCTGTCACAGTTAGGATGACCACTAAATATTGAACACGTGTCAGGACCACTACGTTGCAATTATATCACATGTGTAAAACTCCTGGCTAATGTGGGATAAGGCTAATTAGATTTTTGTCGTTCTTCAAGTTTTAAGATGTTTACGGATCGAAACCATTCAGGAGAAGAAAAGGAATGATCGAGCAATATTTCCATCTTTGACACATGAAATACAACCTGATACGACCAATTTATTATGAACGTGTAATTTATCACAATTAATGCTGTTAGTTTTTGTTAACCATCTCAAATGTTTTGTTCAGTATTAGTTTTAGTAGCAATCAAATACCTATCACGTGGGCTAAGGCTAGTGATAAGGCGACGTAATGAGTACCCAGTGAGCGGTCTAACAAGCTTATCAACATAGGGATAGACTATCAATATTTAACTTTAGCACAACATGACACCCCGCTGGTGTCAAGTAGGCCGCATCTCGAGCACGTGACTTTGTGAGCCAGTATGCAGCCATTCAATATGATTGAGAATTACACAGTTATATGATAGACGATTTGGAGCTCATCAGGAGTGTTGTATCTCACGACGTCAAGAACAACAATAAATTTTTAATTGCTGCAAGAAAAACAATTATTTATGATAAACAATTATTGCTTTAGTAAATAATCACTATATTTAAATACGTATAACATTTCAGACATGTAACAGATAGACTACCTTAAATTGGTAAAACAAATTTATTACAGAATAACATGTTTGATGATTAGATTTTGTGTTTAAGGAGACTATGTGTCAGTTGAAAAGTATAAACATTTAAAGCTATATCTTACAATTATAACATAATTATATTTTTTGTTTTGTTCAGTATGCTTATAATTGTTTCATCCATCCAGTACGGTTTTTAGGATTAGTGCAACTTTTTAGATTGATGATAGTTTTTTCCATCCTGAAAGGGATGATCAAGAGAGAGAGAGAGGGCCGAGTAGTCTGTAATGATGTCTCCTGCTGCAATATTAACTGAGACTGCGACACTGTCAGCTGAGACTCCATCTGCCTCATCTTGGTGGATTATACCATGACCGCTTTAAATCTAATTAATATTTACTTAGTTAAATTAAGAACTGGTAAATTAACTTTCATGGCCGTTGAAGTGTTTAAAGAAAATCGAGTATTGACTTAAAAAAAATAGAGTACGTACTTTTGCAAACACCGTTTTACCCGTCGTTTCATTTCTTTAGAAGACTTTTCAATAATATTCGATAACTTAAGTTATAGTGTCATGATAAAGAGGAAAATAATTTTCTTTTGATGAAAGAAATCGATTCATTCACGAGTTTGGTGATGTGATGAGGATGTTTGGAACTTGTTCCACGTGGCATTGTTGTTCGCCAGGTGTCGGACTCAGCTCGAGTTGGTTTTATCGCATTCCCATCATCCGAGTAACCTCCTTCCGTAAGCCTCTGAGTCTATCAATCCTCGGCTAATCCTGTTGATAATTGAAAACGCTATAGACGCCCCTGATTGGAGATGAAGCTTGTAAATCGATTATCTCAAAGTTGGCAAGGGAGCTTATCCACCAGGGAAAAACGTTTCAGCTTAAACTTTACAAATGTAAAATTCATAGCTTATTTATTTCATAAAGTAGAAAATCTGATTGAGTATCTATATATTAATAGGCAAGCATGTTTCGTTTCCTCCTTTTTTCTCAGCTCGTTTGCATCGTAGGAGAATTTCGCGCATACCGTTAGAAAGGTATAGTCCTCTAGATGAGCAGAATCCCATTCTAATTCAAATCGGACTCTAGGACTATGTCCCACAGGCTTTCAAAGTTCCAATGTTAATCTTATGGAGGAGAGATAATTGATTGAATCATTAGACAGCTGTTATAAAAACAACAGCTATAAAAACCTGAAGAACAGATGTTTCAGCTCTAGATCAACTGAACAACTTCTTGGGTCTAGATCACTTGAAATTTTGATCGAATTTCGATCAGGAGGCGATCTCTAGTATTTTTAGATTGATAACACAACAATGGGGGCATTCTTGATAACATGGGGAGGCATGGTGAAACGATTTTTTACACTTTATAACAGTGCAAACATTAAACAATTTGTTCGTTCGTAATTCTTTAACTCCTCAAAATTTTAAGACTCTTGTTTTTTATGAATTGATTTTAATTAGAATTGTTTCATCTAACTATTTTTGTTTACTTAATAATCTTTTTTATGCGCAAAAGCAACTCATTTCAGATAGATAATAGTATAGTTTTAGTGGTTGCTTGGTTCTATTATGATAAAAATTATAAAGCTGCACCATTAGGCGCATATTCTTGATAAGTAAATGTAATCTTCCACAATCAAATATTAGTTTAGTTTCATAAGGAAGTTTAACTCCTAGAGGGGGGGGGGGGCGTAATAAACTTTATCTGAAAGAAATAGACCAATAACTATCATATTCGTATTTTTTAAAATTTGTTTATACTGAGATTTCAAAGGACTCTCAGTTTGTAACACATAAACGCATTCAGATCAATTGCATTTGATAAATAATTTGACACAAATTTTAGTAAGAATGATTTAATCTTAACTAAAAGAATTTTAAATTTCAATGTAAATCGTGCTGTAATATGTGTGTTAAATTAGTAAACGGTGGATTATATTACTTGTACCAATCACACGCCACGCACTCAGACATCCGTCCTCTGTTTTTTTTCAAATCGTGCTGTAGTTTTCGATAAAAATCATATTTAAGGGGAAATCCAAAAGTATGCAATAATTGCCGGTGAATTGCAATGCGCTGCAACATCGACAGGGGTCCGGCCGCTTTGATCTAGGACCAGTAAACAACGTTTATGTCTCTCCCGAGCCCCAACAATGATATGTGTCATAACTCTGTGTGTTCGATCAAAGCGACACCTCCGATACTTTAAACAACACCAACTAGTTTCACCTTCACATTCATCATAATATATAATGGTTTACACGCATCTATACGCCATAAAAGCAGTCATTTACATGTTGGTAGTTATTGTTGTTGGCAAACAAGTTATTTTCTTCCTTACAGTGCTATAATCTATCAGTAACTTCAATCTATAAGTGAAATAGGACGGTTTTTCCAACTTAGGTAATAGTTCACAGTGAATGATCTTAGAGTGAATGTTGTCATTAATATCATGATTTTTATTGGTACTATGCCCAGCTTGTAGAAATTGAGTCACTGAAGGTTTTTATCCAAGTCAAAACTAAGTAAAATTGAACTTACATTTGACAGATAATAATGTATGTATTCCACAGGCTATTGCCATAATTTATATTTTCCTATGTGTTGTGCGCGAACTCATATAAATTTCAAGAATTTATTTGATAGAAGTAGTAAGTGATTCAACGATTGTAATATGAACCCTTTTAAGCCAATAGTGACATCTATCGCACGAGTGGAAATAATTAATAAAAATATTACTTACGTAATTGCGTTAAAGTATCAAAATAGTCCTCAATTCACTAGATTGCTGGACATGATTCGAGGGCACTACCCCTCATTTTCAGAGGCAAATTAATCATAAAAAGCGCAGATTTCAGTGGTTGTTGAATATTTAAAACATGAATACACATCTTTGTTGTATTAATAATAACTAGAGATCGCCTCCTGGTCGAAATTCGACCTAAATGTCAGTTGATCTGGACCCACAAAGTTTAAAAACATTTTATTACTGAACCATCTGTTCTTCCTGTTTTTATCAGTTGTTGTACAGCAGGTGTCTAATGGTTCAACCAATTATCCTTTGTCCGTAAGATTAACATTGGAAATTTGAAAGCCTGTGGGGCGTAGCACTGAAGCCCGATGAGAATTAGAATTCTGGATTCTGCTCATCTACAAGACTATACCTTTCTAACGGTATGCGCGGATTTCTCCTACGATGCCCACGAGCTGAGAAAAAAGGAGGAAAAGAAACCTGCTTGCCTATTAATATAATAATGGAAATAATTGTTGCATACGCTAAATTATCCATAATTAATTTAAATTTGGTAAAGAATTGTAAAAATAAAGTAATAAACATAGGTTAGGGTCAAAAATAAAACAAGAGACATATCACGCTATTAAGCTTGATCTAATCTTCGTTATAACTCACATCAGATATCACTATATAGAGGCTAGGCACATAAATAAACGGAAACACAAATCGCAATGGAACAAGCGAACAATGGAACAAGTCGATGTGCGACTTTCATAAGTTCTTTAATGAAAATAATTTTGCCAAATGTTGGGCGTTCCTTAGTCTAGACCCTGTATCACAAAGCGACTCCTTTATTCCCATTAAGCTACTGGTTTGTCATTGGTTTATTAATAAACCTCTTGTAATGCTACTATTAGTATAATTATTAATTAACTGTCATAAATAAAATTTATAAATACATCACGTCAAATTGTAGAGAGAGTAAAAAATTAAAATGTATCTAGACACATAAGAAAAATATTATGAGTACGTAATAATTTCAGTAATATTAATTTTCAACGCAAAAATACTTAATTATAAATCAATTGATGTGTATTATGTAGGTCTATTCATTCGATCGAAATATATAATACAATTTCTTGATATTATGTAAACAATATTTTAAAATAATTAACTTGCATATTAAAACTAAAGATAAAAAATTATATTAGTTTCATCGATACTATTTTTTTTTAGTAATGATACTGTTACATTTTATTCAATACTTTTCATAACAATTCTTTGTGGAATAAATTGAAATTCGTGTGTTATTTACATTTATTCAAATAAAGTTAAAACTTGTAGAGAACAAATTAACCTCATCTTTCAAAAGATTTCTTAGGACTTCACAGCCTAAAGCTACATGTTATATTTTTCTTTCGACGTCAATAGTACATTACATAAAAGTTCAAACTTTCCTTACTGGGAATATTGTAACTTTAGAGAGTTTTTATCTTTAGAATTAATAGGTAAATTAAAGGACGTTTAATATTTGTTAATTATTTTATTTTATTTGGGCTATCATGTGTCACTGATCGCTGTAAGGCCTTATGTGATAGAATTACAATAATTGAGAAATATTTTAACTGATATTTTGAAATCATAAATAACAAACAAATTTCTTTCGGCATTGTAAATGCGGGTTTCTTTATCAACTGGTAATTACACTGATTATTAAACATTATATTTATCACTTTTATTCTTGATTTATCAAGATTATTCCTGGAGTAAATCTGTAACTATTTGTTTATCAGTGAAATCAATTTATCCCATAAAACAATTAGTAAATAAAATGCTATATTTTATATAAAGTCCACTACTCATGTAAAAAAATTGTTTATAAAAGCGATTTAGATTGATTTAGGTTTATTTCTAATTAACTTATTACCAATCAAGCTGCATGTTATATTGATCTTGTTGGTGTACAGTGATGATCATAGTGTTTGAATGTCATTTCCAGTGAACATTTCATTATTAAGAAGTGAGAATTTCCCACAATGGACTTTGTTAGTATTAAGAACTGCTTAAATGTAATCGGTGTAACACTGTATTTAAGCATGGAAATAAAATAAAATAAATAAAAATAAAATCAGCAATCGCTGACGTCAATTGAGGATGGGCCTTGTAACATGAAAAAACTTTCTTCTTTACTGGACACAAATAAACACATTTCACAACTTCAAAAAGTAAAGTCAATCAGGCTGGGCTCGATCTTTTATAAATTTCTAAAATTGTTAATTGATGAAGTAAACTCTGACTTTCAAGCCATTTTACTAGCTTAGTGCTGAATGTATGTGGGCCCCTGACTTAATGTGGCAGTTTGTTAAAAACTGTATATCCAACAGTGGGGTTTCTATCTTTAGTTTTATTCAGCCTTCACTTTGTATGTTTTTGTGCCCCCATTTCGGACATCGTATGTACAGTATGGCAGTGCTCATATAGTTTCTTACTGAGCTGCAGACTTCACCTACAGAGGGAAACTTTGTATAAACATGTTTAAAACAGTCTTGTGTCCAGAAGCACAAAAACAAGTTACGATGTCAATAATCCATACTGGAAGTGATTCTTATGACAGAAATCTTTTTCGTCAATGGTACTTTTGTACAACTTGGAGCGTATCCTCCTATAGTTACACCACTACGTGACAATGAACTAGTGCAAACAATTGTCGTCGAAAGGTAATGAGGCGTGACCAGGTTGTTCAACTTTCTCAACAGGTAGTTGGCCCTCGATACCTCATCATCAATGTAGCAGTTCCAGGCGAGCTTGTTGTCCAAGTCAATGCCAAGAATCTCAACAGTTTGATTTATTCCCTTTTTTACTGTATCTTTCGTAATACTGTAATAAGTATTTTACTGAAGTAGTTTGGCTAAGTGGAACACTCAGTTTTAACACTGTAACCGTAGACACATTTAAATAAATAAAACAATAATCATAATGAACGCAACATAAATAAACCTTTGTCACTATTCTTAAACTTTTGCGTATTTAGAAAGTATTTTGATGGATCTGATGATTGCAACATTTTTGCAAAACATTTAGATGTTAATTCAATTTTATGCCAATATATAAGTAAGAAGGCAATTCAAGGTATGTGATAACCAAGATTTGCAATATAATTAAATTGTAAGCTATGCTAATGTCTAATGTTAAGCAGCAAGGTTATTATCCAACACCGCCGCTTGGCGCTGCCGTCGCCGCGTGGAGCGGATCAACCCCCGTCCAGTCGCAATCATGCAAGATTAACTATTTAAGGGTGTAAACGAGTTCGCCATGCTGGTAAACCATCCACTGTCGAGTCGCAATCTAGTTAAAATCCTGGCTTAACACTGGCGTTGCATTAATTTAAGCAACAAAACAGAAACATTGTTTAATGACGGAGTTTAAAAAATATACTTATTGTTTATTTTTTAAGTGAACAACTCAATCTTTTATTGATGAAACTGATACAGTTGCAACATTTTTTCATATAAGGTACAAACCATAAAAAATAAGTAGGTACATATATTTATTAAAGTTTTTACTCTAACTCAAAGTATTCTCAAAGTTGTTAAAAAAAATATTACTGTGTGTATTAGTAGCCTACAATATGTGCATGCTCAAAATATCATTAGGTCTTTTTAAAACATTGTTTCTCTCTCATTGCAAATTACCTGACGGTGTGTAGTGCACAATGTTATTTTATACTTATTAAGCTTTTACTTTATTATTTTATGCCACAAATACCTAATATTTATAGGCTGGTAGGGCTACTGCATGGCCATAAGATTGATAGGTACCGATATGATCCTCTGTGGTTCTCATAAAATCAGGAATAGAAAATAGTCCGATATCACGGCTGTCTAGGAGCCTACCAGGTATTACACCATCTTCTAATAGCATAAAATAACACGATAAAAATCTCTCACCTTGAAATCACTTAAATGACATCATTTTTACGGTAAAAAATAAAAAACCAAAAACTTGCTTTTCTGGAAAGAAAATACACAAAACTTAATTATCACTTAAGCACCTTCAGGACAATACAGATGGTTCATAATAAACTGTAATTGATGTGAACAAAAACTTGTTATCTTGTGATTTATTAATATATAAATTTTAATCTGAAATAGATAAGTATTTATTGTATTCAATGCGGTTTAAATAACATGTAAAGTATGGCATTTCTTTTTTAATACACTGTGGTTTATAGTATTTTAATTTATTTCAATCTAAACATATTTATTATTATTACCTAAATGTGTGAATCGTCATATTATGGCAACGATGAGATGAGATTATATGAATTTTATTATGTCGTGCGCGTTTTATGCCTATCAATAGTCAGATCAACTGAAAGAAATTAGTCCCTTTAATTCCGTTATATTTATATTTAACCTTATATAAAAATGAAATAGTAAACAAATCTATTCAAGCTGTTAGATATATGTTTCTTTTAATTACAAATTCACCTTTAACTGTATAACCAAAAGAGCTAGAAACCATAGCTCTAAAACCTTTAGTGGATAACAGAGCTTAACATAAAATACACCCCCACATACACTTTACGCTTATTATGGTTATACCAGTGATAACTATTATAACTTATCCACGACTTTCATTTCAACGAGTGGATGAGTTTCCAGGATATATTTGTAATTAATGTAGTACTAATGGCAGCCAATGCAATAACCAGACAATACTCGGTGCCATAGCGGCCCCCGAGGACGGGGTGGTAATGTTTCGGCTGAATAGCGCTGCTGTTCATTAACAAGCATTGCAATTAACTGGGTCCTGATTGTTTGTGTGGGGAAATCAAGTTTCCATCGGAGCCAGTCGTTAAAAACCGATGCCTTCATTTATTCATGGTTTGGCTTTGAATGAATCATTTTCCTAAGTGAAATATCCGGGTGGCGAATAAAATGTTACATCACAAAGTATCATAGCATTACAGTGTTATACACATTATTTCTTTTTATAAATGGAGGGTGCACACTTGATTAGGAGTTTAATGAATAATTTTATCAAGAAAACAATGGTTCGTTTTCAGTAGGAAAATTAAGCTATTTCAATGTTTTATTTCGTATTTCATTATGTTTTTATTTTTTGAACTCAGCACTTTGTAGGTCATGCTTTAAATTTTTATTTGAACAACATTCTTTTTGCTTAAGCCCCTGCCCAAGGTCTTTATTTTCATTTACATTACTACCTTAATAAAAATGAAGTATCTTTGTTCTTTTTGTATATGTCAGTTTTCTTTTATCATTTCCATTTTGGGCTTCTGGTTTTCTATTTTTAATAAGCATCAAATGTTAAATATTTTTAACTTTAATGTGCATATATCATATTTTAATAATCTCTAAAACTTTTCTTTTATGTCTATTTTTGTTCTTTATGGCGTCTATGTTTTGTTTTCTTGTGGTAACCATATTCCAAAATACCGAGATTTTCTTTTTGTTTATTTGAAGCTACGGTTGTTTTAAAGCATGTGGTATGCTACATTAAAACTTGAACATGTCAAGTTTTTTTTTATTTATTTAGTTTATTTTTCAATGTAAATTGAACTTTTCGAATAAACGTTAACTCAACTAATTATAAACAAAACATGGTAATCTGTCATGGCGTTGGGAATGTGGAATCAGCTGACAGTGTCGCCTGTCGCAGTCTCAGTTAATATTGCAGCATGGGACATCGTTACAGGGCTGCCCAGGCTGTCTCAGAGCTCTAGATTGAGGTATAGTAAATGTTTCGAGCAACAAAGCTTATACAGGGTGTCCAGCTTACACCTTTACAAAACCGTCCAGGTTATTAAGCATGCCAAAACAAACAGAAAACCCTTATAAATATATGTCCTAATTGTTTTTACACATAATAATTTTTATTTCCATGACGGTTCGTTTTATTAAGTTTATATTTGGCATGGACCTTTATGACAACAATGTCTATTTTTAGGGAAAAACAAGATTTTTGTCCAATGTTTATTTCCAAAATGGTGGAACCTAAAGATTTTTAACCTTGAATATCTCAAAAACGGTAAATTTTTAAGTGTTTTACAAGGTACAAAAATATGACAAATTAAATTATCTAATCAGTGATACCAAGTTTATAAAGGTCCAACATCAAATAATGGAGTTATTGCGATTTTTCTATTAAAATAACCTAAATTTGCATTAATCATAGTGCAAAATTAGTGTTTTTCTGCAGAAAAACCGTAATAACTCCGTTATTTGTTGTTGGATCTTTACAAACTTGTTATCACTGTTTAGATAATTTCATTTGTAAACTTTTTGTTTAATAAACCAAAACGTTTAACACTTAAAAAAAATTCCGTTTTTGACTTGAATTTAAAAATTTTAAATGGCCGCCATTTACAATAAGAAAAAAAAAACACATTGGAAATATAATTTTTTTTAATGGACATTGATGTCATAAAGGTCCATGCCAAATATGAACTTAAGGAACCGTCATGGTTTTAATTATTGTTTTTTATATATAAATTATTATGTGTAAACAACAAAATTTCGGCTAGTGGCTTAACGAAGGCTTTTAGGACATATGTTTATGTGATTTTTCTGTTTGTTTTGGCATGATTAGCCAAGAAAATTTTGTAAAGATGGAAGCTGGACACCCGTTAGATTTTACAAGCGGCTTCGTTCGCATTGTAGCATTCAAAAAAATTAGCAGAGATCATTACAGTAGAAATGGATAGATATGATACATACATTTTATTGTTTAGTTTGGATTATCAATTTTTTTATTACTCCATACAATTGAATCTTAAGTTCCGCTAGTATTGAAAATTTTTAATCTTTCGAAACAAATAATTGTTTTAAAATAAAAAGTATCCTATGTTACTTCTGATACCTCTAAGAATGTGTGTACAAAGTTTCATAGTAAAAGTATCCTTTGTTACTATTGATAACTCCAAGAATATGTGAACAAAGTTTCATTATGATCGGTTGAGTAGTTTTTGCGTGAAAGTCCAACAAACAACAGGACATTCACATTTATAATAGGCCCTATTATTTGGATAAAAAGTTATTTTATTATAAAGATTTATGACTAGTGATATGAAACACAATTCAGTTAGGCTCAACTTAAGTTGATTCTCAACTTAAGTTGAGTAGTTAACTTAAGTTGATTCTAAATTTAACACTATAACCCCTACAAAATTTGTTGGTTTAAAAATTGTAGTTTTTCTCCCGTTGTAGATTTATTCAAATTAAATTAACTTAACGTGTTTTTTTCTTGTGTGACAAAATTGCAATATTTTGTGGTAATTTTCTGCCATCCAAACTCGTGGACAACATATATTTAAGCCTAACCATGCTAACCAAAACATAACACCCTCATATAAAGTTGTAAAAAAGAAATTTCGAAGCAGTAAACAAAATACAGTTCTTTAATAAACCTTTCTTAAATAATAAAGGTGCTAATTCATATTATGTAGTAATTTTCAAGTTCGTATCCTACTTGATTTACCAAGATTACTTACTTACCAAGATTTACCAAGATTTACCAAGATTGATTTACCAAGATCATACAAATTAAGAAATAGCAGCGGCCGTAGCTCAGTGGTAGAACTCTTGGTTATTACCCAGCGGGCCCGTGTTCAATTCCCGGCTCGAGCACAAAAAGATTCGGCCGCTCCCGTGGAGGAAGTCACGTCAAGCAGTTGGTCCATCTACATAGGAAACCAAAAGATGCAGGCCTTTCAGGTTAGGAGAACTATCAGTTAATTGATGAATTTCCTCTACTAAAAGCCATACGATTATTATTATTACAACTTATGAAATGCCTTACAATGTCATATTTTGCAATGTAACAGTCATAAGCGATCATAGTTAAAAATAAAGAGATTATATTTGTAAACAGTTTATATTTTCAGCTAATAATTTTCTTAAACTTATTACAGCTGCTCTTAAAATGTACGCTCTTTTTGAAAGTTTTTTATTGTTTAATCAATATTTAATGACACATTATTAGTTGACACACAGTTTTTAGTTAAAAAGATATGAAAGTTATTATGTGAAATGATAAATTTCAATTACATACACCAGTAACTACTACATTTCTAGCCTACTAATATGACGAACATCTTGTGAACAGTCCATTACATCAAATGAAAAGCAACCTTTATGTTGAGAAGCTTGTGTTTATTGCTATCAAACATGAACTACAACTCCATGAAAATATTACAGCAAGGGAACGAATGAATAATGTTGGGATTTTGTTGTCAACTGAAAGCTTTGTATTCACTTGTAACTTGCCTGTCGCCTGTCTTGAAAGTTAAACTGAGTCAGAACATTGCTGTATTTACGTTTTCTATGACCCAAATACCTAAAATGAGAACTATAAGATCGTAAATGGATGAAAAAGCTAGTAAGATCTAACAATAAACTTGATCAACACGTATTGACAATCTTTAAGATTCTCAATAATGTTCTTCTTACAATCCTTAAAATTTCTGCTTTTATGTTTATAAGTATATGCAATTTTTATGTAATTGTTGATGCATATCCTAATATGATAAAGTATTTTGAAACAATAATTTCTAATACACTCGATACGATAATACTACTCTTTGTATCGATAGTTATGAATGACAAGGACCTGCTGGTTGTATAGGGCA